>CP125973.1:591931394-592467345 GCA_030063025.1 Avena longiglumis
CGTCCCAGGACCAGGCGTCGTCGCTGCTCTCCGCCTCCAGTTCCCCGTCGGCGAGGAACTGCAGGCCCTCGCCGTCGATCGGGGCGCGTCGTCCTCCACCAGCGAAATCCCAATCCTCTCGTCCCACCTGTGGGGCGAGAGTCTCATCTGCCCATGGGCGGGTGCTCCGGCGTCGGCTCCCGGTCGCTAATGGTGTTGGAAGACTGGGAGGAACGGGCGGAAGAAGAGGAGGCCATGGTGGAGGAAGAGGGTTTTTTCGGCGGAGTAAGAGGGTTTTTTGGCTACTGGAGGAAGATGGGGACTGCGAACTGCTTAGATGAATTTAAATAAGGGGAATAGTGGGAGGCGGTTCAATGCCGTAGCAGTTTCCCAGAATGTGCTGCCGAAATCGTCAAATCATGCCTTGCGAAGGAGTTGAGAAGACAGGGCATCATGATGAGGGGCGTGGCGATTACGCTGCTCGCAACGCGTAACCCGATGTGAAAAAAAAGAAGGAAAAAAAACATCAACAGAGTGGTTTTGGAATTATTATTGCCAAAACCAGGGGGCATGTGTTATCGCCATATTTTGGCCAAAGGAGGAGATGGGCCGTAATCAAGATGGGCTTGGAGGATACATATATGCAACGTGTTGCTGAATCGCCTTATGTGGTTTTGGGCTAAATTGCCCGTGTATCATATATTGTAGTAGGTTACGTTTCGGTTTAGGTAAGAGATAGAGTTGTAGAGTTATTCCAAAGATAGAAAGTCTCCGGACTATAAATATGTACCTAAGGTTATCGAGAAAAGGAGGACAATCACGTTCACAACAAACACAATCTCGGCGCATCGCCACACCTTGTTTCTAGGGTTTCTTTCGGGTAAGTGTCATGCTGCCTAGATCGCATCTTGCGATCTAGGCAGTATTTGCTTATGCGTTATCTGGTGTTACTCGTACTGAAGCCTTGTTGAGGGCGAGTAATACTATTATCATAGATTTGTTGAGGCTAGCATCGGTACTTTTCGCTATGATTGTTTAAGTTATGCGACCACTAGTTACCTCGCTACCTTTGCACTTTTTCCCGGGTGCAAGGGTAGCATCTTGCTTGATCTTTATTTAGTCGATTCGATCTGTTATGGTTGTGCCTTGTTTTCCAAGGTTTAGTTTGATATCCACGTAGTCAGGCCTTGCAAACGGGTTGAACGATCTAGTAGTACGTAAGGATATGGTTTACTAGTTCTAGAGAAGTTGTTCCGGTAATTGACTTTACGTCGGTTGTTAGGCCTCCTCTAGGGTTAGTTTTCTATCATCTTTTGTATCTGCCAGGCTCAATTACGTGTAGGACGTTCCAATTACGTGGTGAAAACGTTAAACTGTCGTAGATCGATCTAACTTGTAATGATGAAGCAAAACCCCATGTTATCGTAGATCTAATGCAGAACCATGGGATAATCGGCTCTAGGAGCCGATTCACGAGAAAACAGGAGCGGTCGGCTCGAATTTTACGTATACTTGTTTACCATGCAGGAAACTGATCGAAGCAATCCATCACCTTCCTGACCAGGTATAGGTCAGGTGGCACGCCCTTGAACCAAGACAGGACGTGTGCCGGAGTTTTGCGGGCCGTTGCCCGAGGGACCAGGGCCCACCAGCAGTTATGGGAGCCTCCCAGCTCTTCGTGTTGCTCGTCGCTGCTCGCCGGTGGGTTTTGACAGGCAACAGATACGTATATGCAACGTATTGCTGGATCATCCTTGTGCGTGGATTTGGGCTAAATTGCCCGTGTATCTGTATATTATGGTAGGTTACGCTTCGGTTTAAGTAAGAGATAGAGTTGTTAGGGTTATTCCAAAGATAGAAAGTCTCCGGACTATAAATATGTACCTAAGGTTATTGAGAAAGAGGGCGATCACGTTCACAACAAACACAATCTCGGCGCGCCACCCCTTGTTTCTAGGGTTTTCTCGGGTAAGTGTCATGCTGCCTAGATCGCATCTTGCGGTCTAGGCGATATCTACTATCGTTATTTAGTGTTACTCTTGAAGCCTTGTTGATGGCGAGTAATACATTATCATAGATTTGTTTGGGCTAACATCGGTACCTTTTGTTATGATTGCTTAGTTATGCTGCCTTTAGTTATCTCACGCCTTTGCACCTTTTTGGTGTAAGGGCAGCATCTTGCTGATCTTTATTCAGTTGATTTGATCTGTTATAGTTATGCCTTGTTTTCCAAGGTTTAGTTTGATATCCACATAGTCGAGGCCTTGCAAGCGGGTTGAACGATCCGAGTATGTAAGGATATGGTTTGCCAATTCGAGAGGAGTTGTTAGGAATTGACTTTACGTCGGTTGTTAGGCCTTCTCTAGGGTTAGTTTTCTATCATCTTTTGTATCTACTAGGCTCAATTACGTGTAGGATGTTCCAATTATGTGGTGAAAACGTTAAACTGTCGTAGGTCGATTTAACTGTATTGATGAAGCAAAACCCCATGTTATCGTAGATCTAATGCAGAACCATGGGATAATCGGCTCCAGGAGCCGATTCACGAGAAACACAGGAGCGGTCATGCTCGAATTTTACGTATACTTGTTTGCCATGCAGAAACTAATCGAAGCAATCCATCACCTTCGACCAGGTATAGGTCAGGTGCACGCCTGCATCGGCCGGGGTGTCTGCGGAGTTTTGCGGGCCGTTGCGAGGACCGAGGGCACCGGCAGATTCAGGAGCCTCCGACTCTTCGTGTTGCTCATTGCTGCTCGCGGTGGGTTTTGACAGCAACACATTACACGCCGGTGGGACATTCAACAACATCTGCATCAACATCCGACGCTGCGATGGGACAGACCGGTCACGTCTGACGATGAGCACAAGGCGAAGTATGATGATATCAAAGCTCTCTTGACCGATCTCATCGGCTCTTTTGAGAGGACCGTAAGCATGGCATCGGTGGAAAGGGTTCTCACCCGAAGGTGCTCTTGATGAGGTGGATCTGTGCATTCCTTGAGGAGCGCACTGAGCTCTGCGGACGAAGTCAATTACATGGTGGCTCATTCTCTTCACCGCCATTCGAGAGCCTAGTGAACGCTTTCGAAGCGTCGCGTAGTTCAGGAGATCATGAAACATCAGTACTCTCCGTCGGGGCCTACTCTAGGGACTCACCAGGGAGAAAGACTGCTCCAGACCAGGCCACAGCTGCCATTCACGCTTGCAGCTCCGGAGCCACCAGGGGCACCGGCGTACGTCGTCTACAAGGTTGGAGGTGACCCTGGCGATTGCCAATTCCTGTTTGAACCACCTAAAGAAATCCCACATGGATATGTGTGCACCTACGTGCCGGACTGCAATAGCCTGACGCGCACGAACCAGATTGCAACCGCAGGGATTTACGGCGGGAGTTTACGGGCGAGGCTTGAGGCGGTATTTACGGAGCAAGGATGTCAGGATGGGCCGATAACAGGCATGGCTAGCCAAGTATGCCACCGGAACGAGTCATGAGAATTTAGCCCCTGCAGCTCAAACGGTGGAGCAAATTCGTACCATCTTGAGAGACCAGTTCGGCTTCGTGCCGAAGAGAAGGACAATCGGCTATTCCAAGCCGTACCCCAGTTTGATCTGATTCGCTGCCACCCAAGTATCGGCTCCACGAGTTCTCAAGGTTTAGCGGATCGGAAGGGTCGAGCTCGATCGAGCATGTGAGCCGATACAGCACGATTAGGCATGATTTGACATCGGATCGATTCTGGCGTAAGGTTCTTTGCGCAATCTCTAAGGACCAGCTTTTGGGTGGTACACCTCGTTGCCACGGATTCGATCCGGACACGGAAGCAACTGGAAGAGCAGTTCCACATTCGATATCATTCGAAGCTACCGGCTGGCATTGCGATCTGGCGCGAGTGCGGCAAGCGGGGAAAGCGGCCGAGTACATTCAGCGTTTCAAGAACCGATGTTATTCGGCTCGTTTAAGCGAGAAAGAAGTAGTCGAAATGGTGTTGGGTCTCTCGGCACCTATCAAGGATCCGCTTTCCAAGTAGAATACAATTCATTGGCGCACATGGCCCGGCCCGACAATGTATGAACAACGCCACCACAGGTTGTACCAAGACAAGTTCAAGCGTCCGATAGGCCTGGTCGTCTGAAGAAGAGGATCCGTACAAGACCAGGAGGTGGCCATGGCTGAATGGGCTCGGAGGCGATCCTGTGTCCTGCAAATGGGTAAAAGCAAGGTCCTGCAAAGGGTTCGACTTGATGTGAGCAAAGCGGCAGATATTCGATTCTTTGAAGAAAAGCGGTGAAGTTACCCGAAGGCCATAAAATCCCTACGGCTCAAGAGATGAACGGGAGACCGTACTGCAAGTGGCATCACTCGTTCACCCACACCACCAATGATTGCAAAGAGCTACATCGCCAGATCCAAATGGCGATAGAACAGGGTCGTCTGATCCTTGGGCAATTCACCATGAAAGTAGACACAAACCCGTTTCCCGGCGTCAACATGGTAGAACACAGCCACTCCATGAGGCGTCAGTTAGATTTCTCGTTCGATGTTAATATGGCAGGGCCTGTGTACCACCATGGCACATATAAGGAGGAAGGCGGTCGCTCTCGGGACAAAGAAAGAGAGGAGGCTGGTCCACGTGACCGGCCCCGTTATGATGACGGGCGGTATTTAACCGAGGAGCAAGTGAGAAGCGTGCGATATCAGAAGCCACACTCCACGCATCTCCTTAACAAGTATGAGCGTCAGTATGACCGACGTCGCCGGCACGATAGAGATGATGAAGGATATGAGCACCTCGCTAGGGGAAAGTCAAAGGGAAAGGAAGGCGTGGATAAACATTGGGATTGTCCTTTCTTCAAGTATTGTTGGGATGCGGGAATGAGCCGATTGCCTACAATCGACAACTGCCCGGAATGTGGACAGCAGAAGGATGACACAGGTCCAGTTTCAGTGTTCAAGCATCTAGGGCCTCTCCCGCCTCAGAACAGACAAGAGGAGTCATCTCGAGCAAAAGATCTCGAGGAGCCAAAGGGTGAAGAGGAAGAAGACAAATATCACCGGCCAAGGTGGTGTCCCGATGGACTCAGGAACACCCAAAAGCGTAGAGTTCAGCGACTGCGTAGCTTGGAGGAAGCCGAAGCGCAGTACCTCCACGCTTTAAGGAAAGCACGGCCCGATCTGGCCGTGAAAGTTCGGCGAACCTTGGAAGCGGCTCGTTAGAAAAGGAAAGAGTGGCCCCAAACCGTAAAGCCGATGCGAAGACATCGGTGGCACAAACATGGTGTTCATACTTCCGTCGAGTTTTGCGCTCCAAGAACCAAAGAACTACCAGTGGCACGGTTGGCTGACCACGGTTATCTTTGAAAAGCCACGAGAAGGGCTACAAACATCTGAAAGCCACTGCACTGCGAGGTTATATCAATGGGCAGCCTGTCGCAAGATGTTGGTTGACACGAGTGGCGATCAATATAATGCCATACTCCATGCTACGGCGTTTGGGGCGCTCACTGCAGATCGATCAAAACCAACGTCACGTTAAGCGACTTCAGCCAAACTTGAACGCAAAGGCGTTCTAAGCGTGGATCTAACCGTGGGCAGAAAAACCATCCCTCGTCATTCTTCATCGTTGGACAAAAAAGCACCTCTGCTGTCTTGAGGGAGGATTGGATTCACGCTAACTCGCATTCCATCCACGATGCACGATTGCCTGTCTGATGGGATGGAGATGAAGTGGAGGTCATTCATGCAGATGATTCGATCGAGATCTCCATAGCTGGCATGAACATCGGGAGGCGAAGACCAAGAGTCGATCTCGGAATCAGTCTAGACGGCTGTGGCGCATTGAAGCTACAAAAAGCGGGGTGAGGCTGGTCTTATCCACCGGCACGCGAGTAGCAAAGTCCACGATCGTGCGTGGTATGGCGATCCTGCGATCGGCCACAAAAAAAAAAAGCGATAATCTTCGACAACAGGTCATGCGATCGTAGAGAGATTCCCTGCCATTGTAGAGCACAAATAAGTTGTAAACCTTCCTTGACTAATGCAATCAAAAAGGGGGCCGATTCCGGCAATCGGCCCAAATTATCTTTGTTATCCTCACCAACTGTTTGCCCCGTGTTTAGCATCGATTTAGCAAGTGACGGAAAGCTAGGGTATGGGTTTACCTCCGCTGATGAGCTAGAGGAGATTGACATCGGTCCTGGGGATAAGCCGCGACCAACATTTATCAGCAAGAAGTTAGATCCGAATCTGCGGGGTCCGATGATAGCTTTGTTGAAAGAATATCCAGATTGCTTTGCCTGGGACTATACAGAGATGCCCGGGTTAGAAAGGAGCATCATTGAGCATCGACTCCTGCTTAAAAAAGGGTTTCGGCCATTCCAGGCGAGCACGGCAGATGAAGGCGAAATTTTGGAAGAAGTCAAGAAAGAGATCGAGAAAATGTTGACTAGGTTAATCGCCATGTAGGTATCTGAGTGGATTTCTAGTATCGCACTGTAGAAAAAGGATGGCCCATGGCGTGTTGCCATAGATTTTCGGGATCTCAATAGAGCCACTCAAAGGATGAGTATCCGATGCCGGTGCGAGACATTAATCAACGCAATGCTGGTCATAAGGTCTTGAGCTTCATGGATGGCAATGCGGTTACAACCAAATTTTATGGCTCGGAAGATATACACAAGACGCATTTGAGTCCCGAGTTCGTGGGGTTGTTTGAATATGTAGTCATGACGTTTGGATCAAGAATGCCGGCCACATACCAAAGAGCCATGAATTACATTTTCCATGATCGATCGGCAAGTGGTGGAAATTTATATCGATGGCGTGGTGGTCAAGTCTGCTTCAAGACAAGGACACTTGGATGATCTGCAGCGTCTGGACGAAAAAGAAAATTCGACTCGGATGAATCAAAGAAGTGTGCCTTGATTGTGACGGTCGGTTCTTGGGTTTCTTGGTCCATGAACGTGGAATTGAGATCGGCCTGAGAAGTCGAGGCGGTCACGAACAATGAAGCCACCTACGAAGAAAGAAGCGATCTCATCGGCAAGATCAACCGTCGGAAGATTCATCTCCAATCTGTCGGGAAGAATAGAGCCGTTCATGGGGTGGTGAAAATTAAATCGATGAGGAGTTCATTGGGGGCGAGAACAACAACGAGCCTTGACGAGATCAAAGAATATCTAACGGCCGCCGGTGTTGGTTCCGCCCAGAGATAGGCCGTTCTACATTTACTTGTTAGTAACCGTCCATCGCCTCGGTGGTGGTGCAAGTTTATGATGGTGCAGAGCAAGTTGTGTTTTACATCGCGAAGGATCTTGGATGCAGACAAGGTATCTGAGATCGATAAGTTGTTCCTCTGCTGTTTTCACGCACCAAGCTGCGCCACATCTTGCTCTCGAAGATTATCATTATATGCAAATCGGATGTCATAAAACATATCTTTGTCGGCTCCTATGTTGAAAGGCCGACTCGGCAAATGGATGTTTGCATTATCGAATTTGATATCCGGTATCAACCCGCTGAAGCGGTTAAAGTCGGCGTTGGCCGACCTTATTGCTAAAGAATCAACACCGATATAGCGTTGTCTATCTGACGTGGGCTATGTTTTCGATGGATTGGTTTGTGATGATGGTTGCGGCATCGGCATTCTACTCGTGTCGCCTCGGGGCAACATATTCCTTCTCCATCATGCTATATACCCTTGCACCAACAACGTCGTGAGTATGAGGCGTCGCAAGGGAATGGAGTTGCTCATCGAAGCTAGAGCGAGCGGTGGAAATTTTGGAGACTCCAAATTGGTGATTTCCCAACTCACGGAGGAATACAAGTGTGAGCGAGTCGCTCTTCCCATTATGGTTGCAATGCCGTGAGCTGATGGCACAGTTCGGTACATAAACTTTAACTGGATCGCGATCGCGAATACCGAGGCGAATGATCTCACAAATGGCTTCGTGCTACAAGGGCGTGAGAGGAGCGATGTTCGTACAGTTCTGGAGGCGGATCGGAGAGCCGATATCTTCAATTACTTGAAAGATTCGGCTGGGGCACCTAAACGGATAAGGTACAAGGCCATGAAGTATGTGCTTATTGGGGGCGACATGTTCTGAGGACTCTGGAAGGGTTCTTGCTCAAATGTCCGGGGCCAACCGAGGCCAATCGGCTCCTACGAGGTACGAAGGCGCTGTGGAACTCACCAATCGGCTCACAAGATGAAATGGTTGATCAGCGATCGTGGTTTTATTGGCCCACCATGCTTGAGGACTGTTTTAAGTACTACAAAGGGTGTCAAGCATGTCAGAAATTTGGAAAAATTCAGACGGTACCCGCGTCAGCAATGAACCCCATCATCAAGCCTTGGCCATTCCGAGGTTGGGGCATGGATATGATTGGCAAGATCAATCCTCCATCAAGCAAAGGCCACATGTGGATTTTGGCCATTACGGATTATTTCACTAAATGGGTGGAAGCCGTCCCTATGAAGTCAGTGAACTCGAAGGATGTTATCGATTTTGTGAAAGAACATGTCATTCATAGATTCGGGATTCCCCAAACTATCACGACCGATGGAGGTTCGGTCTTCATTTCTCACGAGTTTAGAAAGTTCTGTGAGGACACGGGAATTAAGCTGATCCGATCATCTCCATACTATGCTCAAGCAAATGGGCAAGCTGAAGCGTCCAACCAGAGCCTTATCAAGCTGATCAAGAGGAAAGTCGATGAGCACCCTAGGCGTTGGCACGAGGTTTTGTCAGAGGCTTTATGGGCTTATCGCATGTCATGTCATGGAGCGATAAAAACCTCGCCATACCATCTAGTCTATGGACAAGAAGCCGTATTGCCCTGGGAGATTACGGCTGGATCGAGACGTGTCACTTTTCAGAACGATCTAACAACTGAAGAATATGCGGCCCTGATGAGTGACAGTGTTGAGGATTTAACTGAGCTTAGGTTGTGGTCGCTTGAGAAAATCAAAGAGAACAAGGCCAAGGTAGCTCGTGCATATAATAAGAAGGTGAGACCAAAGGAGTTCCACGTTGGCGATCTGGTATGGGAAGCTGTATTTTCATTGGGGACTAAGGATGCAGCATATGGTAAATGGTCTCCAAATTGGCACGGTCCATACAGGGTCGATCAAGTTTTAAGGGGGAACGCGTACATGCTTGAGGAGCTGGACGGCGTGAAATTCCCGATGGTATCAGCAGTCGACATCTCAAGAAATATTTCCCAAGCATGTGGGATGATGGGCGATGAAATATGGGGGCCGATACATGAAATCGGCCAATAAAAAAATATAGCCGATGCACAGCCATCGACTCTAGAGGTTCAAACTGTTACGAGCAGGTGTCAGTTTACATGAATAAGCTACTGAAGGAATGCCTCGAAGGCGTGGAGGGCGTCAGCGCGGACACGATCCACCTCGGCGATCTCGGCTTCGTCATCTTCGTCCTTGCCCATCACTAGCTGCTTGTTCGAGCACGTATTTCCAGATCAGTCTTGATTGAGCTTTGAGGCCTTCTGCTTCGTCTTGGGAGCGGGCGATGAATGCTTCCTTGTCACGAATGAGCTGTTTAGTCGCCCGGACCTTCTCTTCAAGATCTCCCAATTCCTTTTTCAAGGGTGCAAGCCCGGCGGTGATGACAGAGGTGTCAGTTTTGGCATCCAGAGATGCCTTTTTCTCATTGAGCCACTGACATTTGTCTGCAATATTGGCCTTCAGCGGGAGTTGGGCGCGGCGCAGATTAATCCTCTCACGAGCCAACTTCACCCTTGACCCGTAGAAAGACAGAGTTACAACCGCCAAAGCTTCACCGCAATGCTCTTTGAGTTGGTCCTTGATCTCGGCAAGAACACTCTTCACCTCTTGAACCCTCGATCAACTTCTCGATCGGGAGGACAGCAAGGCTTTGAGACGCTGGAATTGAGGTAGAACAGCCCTTGCTCGTGGTTCATCGTTGGCGGCAGAGAGTTGGTTCGATGGATTCGAGCGTCAACGGGCACGAGATATCACAACCTGGCAGCCAAAATGGCGTCGATGTCGTCCAACATGGAAGGATGAGCGAGCGGTTAACGTACCTCTCCTAAGATCAAGGGGATAGCAGATGACGAGACAATCGGCTTGTGTGTTGTTGCTGGGGGCTTGGCCAAAGTGGTAACCGTTTCATCTACACCTTCAGGGATTACTAGATCCAGCCTTGTGAAAGGCATCGGCACTTCCCCGTCTTTCCCACTAGAAGTGTCAGTCGTCTGCATGGAAGGTGCTTAGCCGATGTAAATAGTGATGAATCGGCAGATAAAAAAACAATTGGTAAGAGCATGGAGGGTGATGACTTTGAAACCTCTTGGCTCGACGAAGAAGTTTGATCCCTTGCGAGCCCTCTTGGGGCTTCATACGGCCCCACCTCGACCGATACTCGGGGCGGTGGGTTCAGAACCGCCTTTTCACAGGAGCCGATGGTGGCAAATCTGGTGGCTCGGTGTGGTGGTACTCTCGAGTCTGTTGGGCCCGATTCTCCTCGATTGGATTGTGTGTCCCGCTGGAGGTGTCTTCGATGGAACACCTAAGAAAAGGAGAGCTAGTAAGCACAAGCATGTTTGCAAGGATGAAAGAGATCAACCAAGGCATGGATCAGCGTACATGCGAACTTTCTGGAGAAGGGCTCCGGCGCCTCAAAGTCTTCCTGGCAGCTACCTTCCTCACCACCGTTCTTGTTTTAGTTGGAACTCGAGAGGCGGCTGACCCAGAAGTTGCTTGGCTCTTGGAAGCCGATTGTGGTGATATCGGCTGGTTATGCATCACGACCTTTTTCAAAGGTGGCGAGTTTTTGCAGAAAAGGACCACAGGAGCTGGTGGGAAGAATTCGAAGGGGGAGCCATCACCGTGTGTAGGTTCAGGACCATCTTGTTGCTGCGAGGAGCAGGCGTACCTTCAGACCAGAGACCGTTGTGTTGGTATTGGACGATTCCGCCATCTAGTTTGCCGGCGGAGATGGATCTATGCGATTGGGGATCGAGGGTTCTTGTCGCTGTAAGCTCGATCTATTCGGTGAGGCAATTGGAGATCTGGGTTAGCCTTTTTGAAGAGGGTCGCAGGCTACCGTTTGAAATTGGAAAGTGGCCGCTCAGATTTATCTAAATATGCGACCAAATTTGACGTTGTCAACGTTTGTGGGGAAATTCGATGTGTTACCATCGGCTCTTTGGGCTTTGACTTGGTTGACCATATGAGCGTAGTATGGTGAAAGCCGATACATTACTATCGGCTTCTGGAATGTTGACCTATTTTGACTATCGGCAAAATCGAATTGGGAAAGCAATCTTTGTTGATTCAAAAGACGGTTGTTTACAATGAAGCCGATTGCTTACAAATGGAACTCTACTACTAGTACTACTACTAGTTCCTAATCTAGAAGCCGGTGTCGTCGCCGCTGTCTTCGCCGTCGTCGTATTCATTTGTCATCGGCCTTGCGCGGCGTAGTCTTCGCTTGCTTCTGAAGTTGTCGTGAGGCCTCCTCGTCCTCGTCCTCGTCGGTGTCCTCGCTGGACCCGGCGCGGAAGCGCTTTCCGCGGGTATTCGGAGGAGGTGTCCTCCTCCGCTTCCTCCTCCTCGGAGGATTCGCGTCCTCGCCCAGGCGAGGCGTCGGCTCTCCGCCTCGGTTCCCGTCGACAAGGAACTGAGGCCCTCCCGCCGTCGGTCGAGGACTCGTCGTCCTCGACCAGGGCGAAGTCGAGTCCCTCTCGTCCCACCATTGTGGGGCGAGAGCCTCATCTGCCGCCATTGGCGGTGCTCGGCGTCGGCTCGGTCGCTCATTGTGTTGGAGGATTGGAAGGAAAGGCCGGATGATTTGGAGGAAGAAGAGGAGGCCATGGCGGAGGAAGAGGGTTTTTGGCTAATGGAAGAGGATGGGGTGCAAACCTCGGATGAATTTAAATAAGGGAATAGTGGGAGGTGGTTCAATGCCATAACAGTTTTCGAATGTGGTGCCAAACTCAAATCATGCACTATGGAGAAGTTGAGAAGACAAGGCGTCATGATGAGGCGGCGTGGCGATTACGCTTCTGCAGCGTAACCCGATAAAAAACAGAGTGGTTTTGGAATTATTGCCAAAACCAGGGGGGCATGTGTTATCGCCACATTTTGGCCAAAGGAGGAGATGGGCCGTAATCAAGATGGGCTTGGAGGATACGTATATGCAACGTATTGCTGGATCAGCCTTGTGCGTGGATTTGGGCTAAATTGCCCGTGTATCTGTATATTATGGTAGGTTACGCTTCGGTTTAAGTAAGAGATAGAGTTGTTAGGGTTATTCCAAAGATAGAAAGTCTCCGGACTATAAATATGTACCTAAGGTTATTGAGAAAAGAGGACGATCACGTTCACAACAAACACAATCTCGGCGCATCGCCACCCCTTGTTTCTAGGGTTTTTCTCGGGTAAGTGTCATGCTGCCTAGATCGCATCTTGCGGTCTAGGCAGTATCTGCTTATGCGTTATTTAGTGTTACTCGTACTGAAGCCTTGTTGATGGCGAGTAATACTGTTATCATATATTTGTTTGGGCTAGCATCGGTACCTTTTTGTTATGATTGCTTAGTTATGCTGCCTTTAGTTATCTCGCTGCCTTTGCACCTTTTTCGGGTGTAAGGGCAGCATCTTGCTTGATCTTTATTCAGTTGATTTGATCATTATAGTTATGCCTTGTTTTCCAAGGTTTAGTTTGATATCCACATAGTCGCCTTGCAAAGCGGGTTGAACGATCCGATGGTATGTAAGGATATGGTTTGCCAATTCGAGAGGAGTTGTTAGGAATTGACTTTTCGTCGGTTGTTAGGCCTTCTCTAGGGTTAGTTTTCTATCCTCTTTGTATCTACCAGGCTCAATTACGTGTAGGATGTTCCAATTATGTGGTGAAAACATTAAACCGTCAGATGTCGATTTAACTTGTCTTGATGAAGCAAAACCCCATGTTATCGTAGATCTAATGCAACCATGGGATAATCGGCTCAGGAGCCGATTCACGAAACAGGAGCGTCGGCTCAAATTTTACGTATACTTGTTTGCCATGCAGGAAACTAATCGAAGCAATCCATCACCTTCCTGACCAGGTATAGGTCAGGTGGCACGCCCTTGCATCAGCCAGGACGTGTGCCGGAGTTTTGCGGGCCGTTGCCCAAGGGACCAGGGCCCACCAGCAGTTCTGGGAGCCTCCCGGCTCTTCGTGTTGCTCGTTGCTGCTCGCCGGTGGGTTTTGACAGGCAACAGAGACTTGCTCCACGCTCAACATGCAACTTGTATTGCATAAGTGGCTTTGCGGGTGTCTATCTCTCCCATTATAGTATAGATCCAATTTACAACGGGCACTTAATAGTTCAAACATCAACGTTGTGGTACTTGTTCGTAAGTTAGATCGACACTTATTGAAAGATCCAAACCACGTAAAATATGCAAAGAAAATTAGAGGCGTCTAACTTTGTTTTGCAGGGGTGTGTTGTGATGTGATATGGCCATGATTGTGATTATATTTGATATATGCAATGTTCCTTATTGTAAGTTGGCAACCGGCAAGAGCCATATGATTGTCTTTAAATTCTGTTAAGACCCGCGTGTCTATTCAAAGTAGTTGTAATAGTTGGAGCTGGTGGACGACAACCATGAAGCGGTGCCATTGACCTTGACGCCATACCGGTGATGATGGAGATCATGTTCGTGCTTGAAGATGGAGATTGGAAGTATAAAAAGAAAGGCCATATCATATCACATATTATGAATTGCATGTGATGTTAATCCTTTATGCATCTTGTATTGCTTAGTTAACGACGGTAGCATTATAAGATGATCCCTCATGCACATAAAATTTCAAGTTTTAAAGTGTTCATCCTTAGTAAGCACCGTTGCTAAAGCTTGTTGTTTCGAAGCACCACGTGATGATCGGGTGTGTTAGATTCTGCAAGTATATACAACATGAGCAAGCCAGATTTGCTCATGTGGAAGCTAAGGTTTGATCTTGACGAGCCTAGCATGTACAGACATGGTCTGGGAACACGGATCACTGAAAGGTAAAACATGAATCATATAGTAGATATGATGAACATGTCGATTGTTCGCCATTGAAGCTACATCAACTCTCGTGATGATCGGTTTTGATGTGGTGGATTTGGTTCGTGTGATACTAAAACAATGTGAGGGATATTGTTTTAGGTAGGAGTTCACCTAGATTAATTTAACTATTAATTAGAACTCAATTTGTCATAAACTTAGTCTAAACTATTGCAAATATGTTGTAGATCAATGGCGGCCCCTACCATCAATTTTAATGTGTTTCTAGAGAAAGAAATGTTGAAAAATAATGGAAGCAAGTTATCACGCATTCCGGACTGCACATTTCAGCCAAAAATTTCACGTATGGCTTTTATTTTAGCACGGGAGTGCTTCCCGCGTCCGTTTTCGCTAGAATATTTTAGTACAAAACGCAAAACTCATTCTTTTATATATAGATTCCAGATCATTGCTTTTTATATAGATTTTTTTATCTACATGTAGTGCTAGAATACAAGCTAAAATTATGGCCGGTTCAATGGTCTGAATGTATTGCTAGCTAGCTTGCATCCTTATATTTTAGCCGGTTCAATAGTCTACTAGTATTGTTAGCTTGCATGTGATACGTGAGCTGTTGATAGTCTGCATGGATATACTAGCTTGCGTGTGGTACTTGCATATACTAGCAAGTGCATACAAAATATGCTCTTGATGTAACGGAGATGGTATTTTTGTTAGATATTTTGTGCTCCGGCTGCTCAAATTCATGCTCTCTATAGAATATCCAGTGGTTGGATTAGTACGCATATGTAGCACCCTAGATAGCCCACTATTTCCCCTATATATATAGTACGCATATGCTATCTAGGATGCTGCCAATGCACGCAAGCGTTGACGTTGGATACAGGAAGTACATGAACTAGCTGCCAAGATGAGAGGGAGCCAATAACTTGCACGCAGTGTTGCGTGTTAACGGTGTTATTGCAGTTTGTAGAATAGCATGACCAGACTTTATTATAGCATATCAAACATCCCTTATTATTGCAAAAATTTCTGCAAACTCATATGCATGCGTGTATGCTAATTGTACTTGCTGCGCTAGACCTGACTAGCTGTACTACTCGACGAGATGTGTGCATGCTAAGCATCAATCGAGCATGAAAACATACATGAATTTTGATAATACATTCAATCATGAGAGTAGACCAAGATAGCAAGCAAGTTATCGTGTGTTCCGGCTGGACGAATTTCAGCCAAAATTTTCTCGTATGGCTTCCGTTTTAGCATGGGAGTGCTTCCCGCGTTCGCTAGATTTTTTCTAGTACAAAACGTAAAACTTCCTATGTCTAGATGATAACCAGTACTATGATCTATATGAACCGTTGTGTGCTAGCGAAATAGTTTGATTGGGTTGCTCAAATATTGGCGGGTTTAATGGTCTACATGTAGTGCTAACTTGCATGCTCGAAAATTGTTTTGTTCAATGGTCTACATGTAGTGCTAGAATGCATGCTGAAATTTTGGCCGGTTCAATGGTCTGAATGTATTGCTAGCTTGCATGTTTAAATTTTATCCGGTTTAATGGTCTACTAGTATTACTAGCTTGCATGTGATACGTGAGTTGTTGCTAGTTTGCATGTATATGCTAAGCCCGTTCCCTTGGCTGTGGTTTCACTGGATAGTAGACAAGGACAGTGGTAATCTCGGTAATCCATTCATGCGCGTCACTAATTAGATGACGAGGCATTTGGCTACCTTAAGAGAGTCATAGTTACTCCCGCCGTTTATCTGCGCTTGGTTGAATTTCTTCACTTTGACATTCAGAGCACTAGGCAGAAATCACATTGCGTCAGCATCCTCGAGGACCATCGCAATGCTTTGTTTTAATTAAATAGTCGAATTCCCCTTGTCCGTAACAGTTCTGAGTCGACTGTTTCATGCTCGGGGAAAGCCCCCGAAGGGACGATTCCCGGTCCGTCCCCCAGCGGGCACGCGGCGACCCGCTCTCACTGCGTGAGCAGCTTGAGCAATCCGCTGACAAACGACGGGTTCGAGGCCGGGACCCCCGAGCCCAGTCCTCAGAGCCAATCTTTTTCCCAAAGTTACGGATCCATTTTATCGACTTCCCTTGCCTATATTATTCCATTGACCAGAGGTTGTTCAACTTGGAGACCTGATGCGGTTATGAGTACGACCGGGCGTGGACGGTACTCGGTCCTCCGAATTTTCATGGGCCACCGGGGGTGCACCGGACACCACACGACGTGCGATGCTCTTCCGACCACTAGACCCTAGCTTGCGTGTGGTACTTGCATGTACTAGCAAGTGCATGCAAATTATGCTCTTGATGTAATGGAGGTGGTGTTTTCCCTTAGATATTTTGTGTTTCGGCTGCTCAAATTCATGCTCTCTATAGAATATCCAATGGTTAGATTAGTATGCATAGGTAGCATCCTAGATAGCCCACTATTTTCCTATATATATAGATAGATATAGAGAGAGATAGAGATAGAGAGAGAGTGGCGCTATTTGACACCTAAGGTGTAAAATAGTTATTCTTCACCCACCATCTATCTTTCAAATCGTGCATAATTTTTAAGTCACGTAAGTTTTATTTTACCACGGAAGTTAAGGAGATCATATTTCCTCCGACCTATATTAGTTGACTCAAGTATTTTTAGATTCATATGTATCTAGTTAAGTACTTAATCTAGATGCATTCGTGTCTAGACAAGTTGAGTCAACTAATATGCATCGGAGGGAGTAAGAAAATTTAGATATGTCATAATTTTTTTTGTTTACATGCCATATAAAAATACGATGTAAAATGCGTATTTTCTATGTTTTTTACACTGTAATGACTCATAAATTGTATTTTTTTTATGTCGTTTTTTTGCATTTCTGATAAATATGAACATAATTATTAGTATATAAAGCATAAATTTCTGAATGTGATAACATAAAAATATGTAGGGTGTAAAATAACAATTCTGCACCCTAGATATTGAATAGTATTTGTCTCTCTCTATATATATAGACACACAGGGCAAGCAATAAATTCCAAGGTTTACATAATAAATAAGGACGGATAGATTGAGTTTGAGAGAGAGTGCAAGGTGGAAGTGTAAGACAGAGAAAACCCGCTGCTGCTAGCTGATGCATGGTTAGCACTACGGGGCAAAAAACTCTGCCTCACCAAAACTTCCGACATATTACAGTTGAACGAAGCAAAAAGCAAGAAAGAACACTTTGAAACATCGATCTCCCGCACTAGCTAGCTAGGCAGCTAGGTAGCTAGCGCGCGTGAGCAGTAGGTTTGGAGGAAGGCCGATAAGCTCGTTGGCATTCCGAGAACACAAAGCCAGCCTTCTCCAGTTCCTCATCATACCGCCTTTGATCTGTGAGTGTGATTTCAGACAGGTTTGGCCGGTCGACACGAAGATCCGGCGAGATGTTAGGCCATTGCACCGTGCCATCCAGCTCTACCGTCTCAAGGTATTGAAGGCCCTCTCCAGTGAAGACGCATGAAGGGATGACGTCACCTTGGAGCTTCAAGTGGACAAGGAGACGCATCATCTTAAGAGCCTTCTCCAGTGCAGCCCCGTGTTTGTGATGATCGATTCCTTGCAGATTGAGTGAGCGGAGTTTGGTCATCTTGCGCAGTGGAAATAAGCTGTCCTCCTGAGTCCACTCATCTCCTCCTCCTCCTTCTTCTTCTTCTTCTTCCCTGGCGGCAGCGAGCTTTACACCATGCAGCGTCTGGAGCTCTTCCAGCGCTTCTTCCCCCTCGAGGGCTCCTGGGAGCGTGAGCTCGTCTGCGAGCACATGTCGGAGCGTCTTAATCTCCCAGAAGCCCGGGTCAATCTTCCGGACCCCAGTCCCCCTTATGTCCAGAGTCTGCAGGTTGACCAGCCACTTGATGCTAGACGGGAGCTCCTTGAGACCCTTGCAGCGGACATAGAGATACCGCAAGTGAGTAAGTCCTCCTATCCCGTCAGGCAAAGTTCCAAGATTTAAACCATTCACATAGATTAGACGCAGGAACTTGGAGCTGCACAGAAACCCCAGGTCGTCGCAGGGGCAATCCTCGCCCAGTTCCGACTCACCCACTCGGCAAATGAAGGAGCGTAGCTTGGGGAGCTTCTTGGTGAAGGTGACGTCAAAGCTGCGGAAAGAGAGGCGGCGGACCGACGGCGGCACCAGGACATCATTTGTGTCGTGAACCTCGACAAAGCCTGCCTCGCGAGCCTCCGACTGCAACAATCCATGGATTCTTGGGTGGATCTTGACCATCGTGATGACACCGTCAACCACCTGCAGGATATCAACAAGGCATCTCAGGGCCAGTTCCTTGAGGTAGTCGTAGCCCAGCTCCTCCATGGTCTTGCCCTTGTGCGGCTTGACGAAGCCCTCGCCAATCCACATCCGAACCAACTCATTGGCGAACTGGGCAATGTTCTTGAAGAAAGCAGCAAAGTAGAGGAAGCACGACTTGAGGTGGTTGGGGAGATCTTCAAAGCTCGCCCACAAGACCCGCTCCATGGTCGTTCTTGTGGACAGGTGAAGCTGCTCTAGTGTTTCTTTGCTGGCTTCGCCGCCGCCACCGCCTCCTCCGTCGTCTTGCGGCGCTTCTTGATATGCTCCAGCAGCTACTGCTTCCATACCACCACCAGATCCATATGATGCAGGGCTAAGCTGTTGCAGCACAGCTTCCCAGTGGCCCGGCCTCTCTTTGAACCGAAGGAGGCCGGCCAGAACCACTATAGCCAGAGGATGGCCCCCTGTTATATCGAAAACAACTTGATCGTACTTGCTCATCATCATGTAACCCTCTTCTTTACCATCTGACTCTTCTTTCTTGAAGGCTCTTGAACGGAATAGCTCTGCGCTGCCTTCTTTATGCAAACGCCACAGCTGGTGCACTCCGTTAAGTCTCTCCCTGTTCATGCTGTTTCCGTGCCATGCCACTTCCTCATTCTCATCGTCCATTGTGAGCATTACCCTGCTGCCATTGTTGTCCTTCTCCGGAAGGCTCGCCCTGAGGCAGTCGACCATGGTTTTAGAGCCTATGCCACCCAGAACCAGCAGGTACCTTTTATTAGATAACAGGCAGCGGATACTACTGCAGTCTTCCCCTGATCCGCCGCAGCTGCCGCCCAATTGTTCTTCTATGTTCTTGCGGATTTCTTTGAGGAGGCGTTGCGGGGTGAATTCTGGTGGCATTGTCAACCGGATTAAAACATCAAACTTCCCCTTCATCTTCGAAGAGACAACTTTTCCAAGTGTTCTCTTTCCAACACCGCTCTCCCCAACTATGGAGATGAACATCAGCTCATCTTCAGCTTCATCAAGCAGCATCCTCTCTAGAGTCTGCACATCATCTTCAAAGCCCACGGAATTCGTATAGTCATCCCCCGGCCTGTGCAATCATTCGTTAGCGGATTTATTTATTTTTCTCTCTTGCGTAACCAGACTAGCTAGTAGCTAGGTAACTGGGAAATTACAAGCTTAATTATTTGCCGTACCAGGCTTCAATGGCTGTCGTACAAGATGGCAATGCCCCAAATGGTGTATGCTCAATGTTGCACTCCCTTTGATTCTCCGAGATTTGGTCATTCTGCAAAAGAGATTAGTCTATTAAACTTGACTTGTCATCAAATATGGATCGTTGTGACAATATTAATATATTTTAATCCATGTGTTTGTAGTGCTGCTTCGTTCAAGTCCAAAATTTATCACAGTTTTAGAAGTAACTGATCGTACGCACATGACTGATTATGGTGACAAACAATTTAGGCATACGTAAAGTATTTCTTCCTACTGGAGGTTTTTTTAAGAAAAACTAGCGTGGTGGTCCTCTTAAATGCCAGGGCATCTTTTTTGATACATTTAAAGCGAATTAAAATAAATTTACATTTTCATGATATTCACATTATAATATAGGAAAAATATGGATCCAAGACCACCAGTAATTTATCTACTACCTTGATGATCTACTATTATTTAAGAAATACAAATATGCTAAAATAAATTAATAATAATGTATTTTATTGTTTTAAGCTTTAGGGTTCTAGCCCAGTTTACCAAATTATGCTTTTATTATTATTATTAGGACATATAGACTTGATAGATTAATGTAGATAACATTAACTGTTTTTATAAGAACTAGCATGGTGGCCCTCGCAAATGCGAGGGCATCATTTTTATTGGGCCAGAAGTGTTATGTGTTAATCTTAATATAATTAAAATATATTTTCTTTGTATTTACACATTTAATTACAAAAACTTGCATCATTATAGACATCGATACATGCATCAAGGTGTAACTCTAGCCTTTATTTTATTTATGAATGTGCGAATATGTTTGTAATAAGTAAAACACAATCATAAAAAATTCAGAAATTAAATAATGTGTAAGTCAATTTAGCTACAAAGACTCAAATAAATTAACCTACAATTCGCTGGCTTGCTACAAATGTTACTCCTACGGTCCTGCCCCCTAGTGTAGGACTACAGATACCTTTCTATTTATCATGTTTTGTGTGGCTATATATAGTTATTAGTATGCTTGAAGTTATCACCGATGGACAAATATAGACTTGTCGTGAGATTCTTTCTTAAAAATAAAATTGGATCCATCTATTTATCAAAAAAAAATCATTGACCAGCATGCTCTTAGATCTTTGGTTCTAATGATATCGCTTGATTACGTACTGCTTAACTAATTATAATATCGGTGTACAGTTAATTCGAAACCATTGTTTTAGTGAATGGCCCCTCTTTCAGTAATACCAATTGTACAAAAGCATATATAAGATGGTAAGACTTTTTTCCTAGGGATACAAAAATGTTTTTGTATATTGATTATATGCACGTGTGAGTAACATGTGCCAGTTGTTTATAGTCCAATATGAAATGTAAATTTCAATTTTTATTTCTTGTCAAGGCTTTTATCTTCTACTATTTCTATTATTAAATGTATTATATGTTAGTATAATTTTTTTAAAAAATCATCAGACTTCGGTGGAGTCAAACATCTTATTTATTTTTATTTTCTTGGTGGATCCGAGGGGCATTTTGTGTTTTGATGTGAAACAGGTGGAGATCCTTCTTTCTAAAAATAATTGTTTAAACATGATATTTTTTCGTTGTGTTATCGGAAATATTTTATCATGGAGTACAAAATATTACTCCCTCCGACCCATATTAGTTGACTTGGATTTGTCTAGATTCCGATGTATTTAGACATGTTTTAGTGCTAGATGTATTCGAATCTAGACAAATCCAAGTCAACTAATATGGGTCTGAGGGAGTATTACTATCAATGTTTTTATTCTTTTACAAATAATTGAAATTAATCCAGAAAATCTAGTAAAACATCAAAGTATTAATTTAAGAATATTCAACTACATTATTTGGTTTATGAAAACAGTTATCAAAAAACTTTAGGAATTTATCAAAAATAATGTATATGTCTCAGATTGCAACTTAATGGATCACAATTAGTTACCTTTTAAGCTTCTCATATGAATGTTTATAAATTTCATGGTTAATCACTTAAATATTTTGTATAGAATATTTTTATTATATTTAATCATGCATGGGACTGAACTTTATCTTTTATAACGTGTGTTAGTATTCCTATTCCTTACTTCCACATATAAATTAACATAAAACATGTGCACTAAATACTTTTACCTTCTCCATTGCATTGCATAAGTGAAAGTGCAATTATTATTAACTTTGTAGTTTTGCTGATCCTAGCATTGGCCAACTCACAATTTCTCGTGAATTTGGGTTGACAATCGACCAACCTCCTCTTAATTACATGTTAGTAAGACAATTCTAGTAAAGTTTAAATAAATCATGCATATATTTTATATTGGAAAACCAAAATTAAAATTATATCCTTAATGAGTTAAAAATCAGCATATTTACCAAAGGCAATGTATATGATTAAAAAATGATACAATCATAGACATATCTTTCTTTCTTATTGTAATTTTAACATACAATTGATAATAGTCATACTATCATCACATTAGGTATAATCCATGATATCTAATCAATGTGGTTTCTCAATAAATTTCTTCAAGATTGCAATTATGAATACATATTGGGTCTCTTAGAGGAAAATCCACACTAAATAATTAGTGATATTTTTTAACCTTACAACACCTCCTAGGCGAGCTGTTTCAGGCTTTCGGCCATGCAGAGCCGCTGTACATGCCAAATATATCCAATTATATGCTATATATTGCAGCATAGCGTGCCAACAGGTGTATCATATAAAGGCTATTCATGAGTTATTTTAAAGTCAAGCAGATGAGATCTAATCTGATGTTATTTCAAAGATTTTTTCATGTTTATGCACCTATGGGATATATAGGCTATTCCCGAGTTCTTTTAAATTCATGCAGATGAGAGCTAATCCGATATTGTTTCCAAGATTTCTCCATGTGTTCCTATATATGGGATAACAGATTTGTCCATGTGGGGTTCCAAGATTTGCTCGATGGGTATACATTAAGGAAATCAACCGTGTCGCAAAATTGGACGACATGCCATAATTAGACACGTGTAGGCTTTGGTAACAGACTTTTTTTTCTTTAAAGAGCACATATGTACATGGAGTAAAAATCGCTACCAAACGTGCACGTGTAAGCCTTGGCAACAACTTTTTTCTTAAAGATCGGGTATGTATGTGGAGTAAAAATAGCTATGTAACGTGCCAATGTAAAGTGCCCTGCCATATGTGATATATGTTGGGTAATTAAATCATAGCCATAGGTTGTAAATCTAAGCATCAAAATAATTTTGATGATGTGGATTAACCTGGTGCCTCGAAACAACCCCTTATATTGCTTTTAGTATATAATAGATAAGAAAAGTAATGTGGAGATGATGTAACTATATGGGTATCATGCTTAATCTTAAAAAAATAGATAATTAGATACAACTTTTGAAACTATCTTTATTGGATTTTCAAAATTCTCTCTCATTAATCAAATAGACTATATAGGTTAATGTAGGTAACCTAAACTATTTTTATCAGAACAAGAAAAGTAATGTGCAGAGGATGTAACCGTATGGATAAAGGCTTAATATAAAAAATAGATATTCGGAGATATCTTTTGAAACTACCTTTATTGGATTTTCTAACTTCTCTCTCATAAATCTAAATATGTTGTATATATAGTCAATTGATCTTGAATAGTTGGTTACATCATCTTAAAGGAATCAAGATCAAACCTTTGGCAATTGAGATATCTAATAGGTTGTGTTTGTATCTTCCACCCCCTTACAAAATACACCCCTAGGGATTAAGAAGGTATTGGAAAAAATATGGTTCCCTAAATGCATCATTGTCCGAAGCTGGTTGGCATGGATTTTCATATGGGACCAGTGGTATGTAATCATGGATCTAACAAGTATAGCCGTAAATTGAGGGGCAAATTAAATCTCACCTCATGGAAGAATTCGTCGAGCACGTCCTCTGCTTGGAAGGCGACGTCACGCGCCTGGCGGACCCACACACGGGTTAGCCCGTCGGTGCCGGCCCGGCGCTTGCGGTCGGCATCGCGGATGAAGGCCTGTAGGCACTCCAGGCGGTCGTGCAGCAGAAGCATGTCTTCCCTCGCACGAATCTGCACATTAGCCTTACTCACCGCTAGCTCACTGAACTTGGAGAGCACCGCGGCGATGGCGGTCTCTGCCATGGATGGCGGATCTGTTATTCTCTCTTTCTCGCACGAATCTGCTATGAAGAAGCCGATCTAGATATATATATGCAGTTGGTTTCTTATGACACCAAAATCATGTTGTTAGCTTAGAAGAGAGCTACTTACTAGTTAATCACACTGAACTGCAAGTCTAGATCTAGTCTAGATATATAAATATAAATTGTTGTGTCCAAGACGTGGACTTGCACCAGCTTTATTTAGATAAGTCTAGATCTAGTCTGCACACAAGTTACCATGCATGTGCTGGACAGAAACCGTGCCATGCATGTGGGCCGGGGGACACCGTCGCGCACGTAGCGCCACCCGCCAGCACATGCTGTACGATCGAGATTTCAGAGGTGTTTTGTATCCCGACTTAGGCTTTAGTCGTCGGAACGTCAGAATCTCGATCAGTCCGAGACTTATCAGGTTCAGTCGTTGTTTTGACGAGCAGCCTCAACACCTTAGCATCAATTATAACTTGTATAGCATGAGTAACAGTAAAGATATTATTCATGATTTTAGGTTTAGCAGTTATTTTATTAATTAAAAAGTGTGCTTCAGACAAGTATGAAATATTCTTCTCGGCATTCAAAATTTTGGACTGCACATTAGAAATTTCCCTATTCAAATTCTCAAGTTGATGACTAATATTTTTCAAAATAATAGATTGTTCTTTTATAATTTTAGTGAATATTTTGTTTTGCTCATATTGCATTTGGATGAAGCTTTTAGTGGATCTTTCAACTTCTAGAATCCTATCTTCACTAGGCATCCCAGATCTATCATGATAAGTATTGCCTTTATTAGGAGGATATGGCCTATTATTATTATTACCATAAGCATTGTTGCCAAAATTATTATTTCTAATAAAGTTCAAATCAACTTTCTCTTGTTGAGCAACCAAAGAGGCTAAAGGGACATTATTTGGATTTTCTATTAACAAGCATAGACATGATAACATCCATTTTATCACTTAAGGAAGATGTTTTCTTTAACAGAATTTACCTTCTTACCATGTGGAGCTCTCTTAGTGTGCCATTCACAATAATTAAACATCATATCATCAAGGAGCTTTGTTGCAGCACCCAAAGTAATTGTCATAAAGATACCTCCAGCAACATAATCCAAAAGATTTATTGAAGAGAAATTCAATCCCGCATAAAAAGTTTGGATAATCATCCAAGCAGTCAGTCCATGAGTGGGACAATTATTTACCAAAGATTTTATTCTTTTCCAAGCTTGAGCAACATGTTTATTATCAAGTTGTTTAAATTTCATTATTTCACTTCTCATAGATATAATCTTAGCAGGAGGATAGTATTTTCCAATAAAAAACATCTTTACATTTAATCCAAGAATCAATACTATTTCTCGGCAAGGAGAGCAACCATTCTTTAGCTTTTCCTCTCAAAGAGAAAGGAAACAATTTAAGCTTAATAATATCTCCGTATACATCTTTATATTTTTGCATCTCACAAAGTTTAACAAAGTTATTAAGGTGGGCAGCAGCATCATAAGAACTAGCACCAGAAAATTGCTCTTTTATAACAAGATTCAACAAAGCAGGTTTAATTTCATAAAAGGTAGTATCAGGAACAGGTGGAGCAATAGGTGTGCAAAGGAAATCATTATTGTTTGTGCTAGTGAAGTCACACAATTTGGTGTTCTCAGCAATATTCATTTTTGTAAAGGTGAAGCAAACAAATAGCAGTAGCAACTAAAGTAGGACCTAATTTTTTGTGTGTTTTTTATAAGAAAAGGTAAACCGAACGAAACTAAAAAAAAATTGTAATTCTTTATAAAATAAACTAAGCAAAACAAAAAAGAGTAAAGAGAGTGGTTGTGAAAGACTCCCCTTGTGAAGTTGTCCTTAACTCCCGGCAACGGCGCCAGAAAGTCTTGATGCGGCTCAGGTACTTATAGAGCCTCGTTGGGAAACCCCAAGAGCAAGGTGTGATGAGCACAGCAGCAAGTTTCCCTCAGTTATGAAACTAAGGTTATCGAACCAGTAGGAGCAAGGAAATAACTCCAAGGTGTTGCTAACAACTTGGAATCCTGCATAACACAACTCAAGTCTTTGCCCCAACTTACAGTTAGGTTGTCAATCTCACTGGTCTGCTGAAAACAAAGAATTAAACGTATAGTGTAGAAGATAGTAGTTTCTTGTAACAAGTAAAAGGTAACAGTAGATGGAATAACTAATGGTAAATATTGGACCGGTGTCCACAGTTCACTAGAGGTGTTCTCTAAGATAGATAACATGCTGGGTGAACAAATTACAGCAAGGAAATTGATAGGTTGAGAAAGCATAACAATTCATATACTAGACATCATGATTCCTATGAGATTTGATTGGGCATTATAACAATATACATAGACCGTAATCCAACTGCATCTATGACTAATAATCCACTTTCAGGTTATCATCCGAACCCCCTCCAGTATTATGTTGCAAGCAACGAATAATTGCATTAAGCAATATGTGTAAAGTAAACAATACAATTGTTCCATGAACAAAAGATTATTGTTTTCTCCCTAGTAGCAACAACACATCTACAACCTTAGAGATTCATGTCACTTCCCCGGATTTAATAGAGGCATGAACCCACTATCGAGCATAAATACTCCCACTGTCTAGTGTTCCACTCCTGGATCACTTTTATATCTGCTTTTCAAACTAACTGCATGTGATATATCCGGTCTTGTACACAGCATGGCATACATGATAGATCCTATGGCCAAGGCATAGGGGATCTTACTCATCCTCTCTCTATCTTATGCTGTAGCTAGACTTTGATTCTTACTCAAGGTCTTCCCTAGCAACATGGGCAAGAACCCTTTCTTGCTTTCTTCCATTCTAAACATCTTTATAACCTTGTCCAAGTATGTACTTTGTGAAAGCGCTATTAAGCATCTTGATCTATCTCTATAAATCTTGATGCCTAAGATGTCTATTGCTTCGCCAAGATCCTTCATTGAAAAACTATTATTCAAATATCCTTTGACACTTTCATTAAGTTCTATATCATTCCCAATCAACAATATGTCATCAACATATAGTATTATAAATGCTACAGAGCTTCCACTCACTTTCTTATAAATACAAGCTTCTCCATAAGTTTGTATAAATCCAGAGTTTTTGATCACCTTATCAAAACATTGATTCTAGCTTCAGGATGTTTGCTTCAGTCCATAAATGGACCGTTGAAGTTTTCATACCTTGTTAGCATATTTAGGATCTATAAAATCTTTGGGTTGTACCATATATAAATCTTCTTCAATGTCACCATTGAGGAACGCCGTTTTGACATCCATCTGCCAAATCTCATAATTGAAAAATGCAGCAATTGCTAACAAAATCCTCACAGACTTTAGATTCGCTACCGGTGACAAAGTTTCATTGTAGTCAACTCCTTGAATTTGTCGGAACCCCTTCACAACAAGTCTAGATTTATAGAGAGTAGCATTACCATCAGCGTCTGTTTTCTTCTTAAAAATCCATTTGTTCTCGATAGCCTTGCGGCCATCAGGTAAGTCCACCAAACTCCACACTTGGTTTTCGTACATGGATCCAATCTCGGGTTTCATGGATTCTTGTCATTTGTTGGAATCTAGGCTCATCATTGCTTCCTCATACGTCGCAGGGTCATCGGTGTTGTCCACCAACATGACATTCATAACAGGGTCATACCAATCAGGAGTGGTACGAACCCTCATCGACTTGCGAGGTTCAGTAGCAACTTATTTTGAAGTTTCATGATCGCCATCATTAGCTTCCTATATTATTGGTGCAGGCGACACATGAACATATTCCGGTGTTGCGCTACTCTCAAATCCAAGTGAAGGTTCAACAACCTCGTCGAGTTCTACTTTCCTTCTAGTCACTTCTTTTGAGAGAAACTCCTTCTCAAGTAAGGATTCATTCTTGGCAACGAAAACTTTCCCTCGGATCTATGATAGAAGGTATACACAATTGTTGCTTTAGGGTATCCTATGAAGACGCATTTCTCGACTTTGGGTTCAAGCTTGTCGGGTTGTAACTTCTTTACATAAGCTTCGCAACCCCAAACTTTAAGGAACAAAAACTTAGGTTTCTTACCAAACCACAATTCATATGGTGTCGTTTCAACAGATTTAGATGGTGCCTTATTTAAAGTGAATGCGGCTGTCTCTAATGCATAACCCCAAAACAATAATAGTATATTTGTAAGAGACATCATAAACCGAACCATATCTAAGAGAGTTCGACTACGATGTTAGGACACACCATTACGTTGTGATGTTCCTGGCGGTGTCAATTGTGGAATTATTCCATATTTCTTCAAATGCATGCCAAACTCGTAACTCAAATATTCACCCCTGCGGTCAGAACGCAGAAACTTAATCTTCTTGTTACATCGATTTTCTACATTACTTTGAAATTCCCTAAACTTCTCAAAAGTTTCAGACTTATGTTTCATGAAATAGATATACCCATATCTACTCAAGTCATTTGTGAAAGTAAGAACATAACGATAACCACCGAGCGATGCAACACTCATTGGACACACATCGGTAACCACCGAGGGATGGGAAGGAGTCATGGGTTGTATGGGATGGGAAGGAGTCGTGGTTATATGGGATAGTGGGAATTTCTATTTTTTATTATATGGAGAGGACATTTACCATGGAAATGAGACTTTAGGTAGAACGTCTCGAAACAATGTCTTTAGATCTGGTTGGCCATACAAATAAAGACGAAAAAAGCGTCACACAAACGACGTCTCTAGACGAATATTTTGTTGTAGTGCCTATCACGTCCCAAAAATTTCCAAATTTTGAAATATGAAAAATAAATAAACAAAAGAATTAATTGTTGAAATTTAGAGTGAAAAGAAACTTTTTACTTCTAAATGGAAACATCAAAACCCTTCTTGAACAAATTTGAATGAAAAGGGAATCCAACAAATTTCAATCAAGGAATGTATCTAATTAACTTTGGTATATTCTTATTGAATCTTGAAATTCATCAAGGAATGTATCTTGAAATTTAAACACTTGGAAAAGTTAAATCAAAATCCCAAATCTTAATGGAAGAAAATCATTTCCAAGATCTCTCTAAGACTATGGATTTGATCCATATAAAAATCTATCAACAAGCAATTATAAATGATAAAACAAATATTATAAAACCATAGAAATTGGTTACATTTAATTTGGAGCCATGGATAAGAACCTATGAATTTAATAAGATAAAAGAATTAATTTCCAAAGCTAATAAAGCTCCTAATTAAAAATCCATACCGAATCATGAGCAAACTAATCCTCAAAGGATTTAAAAATATAAACAAATATTAAATAAAATTATACAAATGGGAATCACCAATTTTGGATTTATAAATAAAAAGATATGGATTTTATAAGATAAAGAAATAAATAAATAAATAAGGAATATTTAAAAGCCAAATTAAATCTTGGCCAAAATCATAAACAAATGGAAGTTATTGAATAATAAAAAAACCCGTAAAGATTTTTTAAATAAAATCATAAGGATTGAACAATATCCAATTTTATTTAAATAAAGACAAATTGCCTAAACTAAATAATAAATCCCAAGAAAATTATTTAGAAGACAATTTAAGTCTTGAATTAAATCCATGAGCAAATGGAATAAATAAAATCCAAATAAAATAAAGGGATAAATAATATCCAAATAAAATTATATGGCATTAAAACATATTCTATTTATATTTAAATGGAGACAAATCCTAATGAAAATGATTAAATAAATCATCGAAAATAATAAATTGGAATTTGCCAAAGTAGATTAAAAAGTTATCCAATTAACTTAAATAGAATTATTTGAATAAAATTTATATGGGTTTAAAACCATATTTGATTTTATTTGTATAAAGACAAATACCTCATTTAAATAACTATTAAATCATATTAAAATATTTGAAATAATTCAAAGTGAATTATTTAAACACACTAATGAATAAATATACCTACTAAAAGGGTTTAATGAAAATTTGAATTTAAATGAAGGCTTGAATAAATGGTTTGAATAAAAACAATTGTGTAAATTAAATAAATAACAAACCATATGAGAATATAAGAAATATTCTAAAATGGAATATTTAAGTACATTATTAATTAAGATTAAACCTCTGAAAAGGTTTGATAGAAATATGAATCAAAAGGTAAGCTTTTGAATCATATTAAATATTACTTGAAAATAAAGACAAATGTCTATTTAAATAATAATAAAGCCCAAGAGAATACAAGGAAATATTCTAAATTTGGACTTTAAAATACTTTGTTAAACAATATTAAAATATACTAAAAGTTTAGAAAATGTTTGAATAAACAATCTGAATTCAAATGGGTGTTTGTATTTGAAAACAGAAAATAAAATGGAAAAATAAAAAATGAAACCGAAGAAAAAATAGAAAGCAAACAGACCCAACCCAGCTTAGCAAAGACTCTTCCCTCATGAAGCGTTTTCTTACCGAGAACTTACCCCGACCTCACCAAGCTTGGAACCCACCGTACCCCTCTCATCCGTGACAACGGACCCCACCAACTCGAGATCTTATTCCTTGCACGCACCAGTTCTCCCTCTCCTCACTCGTTTCTGTTTTGATTCCGCGCCCTTAATTCACCTAAATGCCGCGAGTAATTTCCGTCAGCAATCACGCACAATTTAGTGCCCCTTCCTCCTCTACTTTTCCCCTCATTCTCCAGCTCCCCTCTGCCCCTAGGTTGCTTCAATTGCTCGCCAACACGCCACTCGGCGACACTTTGGCGATTGCGCCATCCTCACCTCCCTTGCCTCCTGGAATCCACAGGCGTGCTCGCCACCACCTCACGCACCTCCTAGTAGCCTCATCTCACAGGTAGCGTGCCCCACAGCAACAACGGCAGAGCATCGTTGCCGTGCCCCTCTCCGATGAGCTACCCGGTAAACCCCGTGCCTTTCCCTCTGTGATGCTCCTGCACTCGCAACTCTCCTACGCATCTAACGGAGCCCTTCGTTTGTCTTAGAGTGCCTTGAATTCTCGCCTCCATCGATGAAAAGACGAGCCCGACGATAGAGACGACTCCGGCGAGCAATCCCCATCGTCCTCGTGCGCCCCTTCGCCGACAATGACCACGTCGACAATCGGTGCAACCCTGCGAACCCGGCGAGCCTTTCCCCTCTCTTTATCGCTTCCTAGTTTGCCGGCAACTTCGCTAACAGAGCGCGCCGCCGTTGCAAAGACCGCCAAGACATGGTCATAACGTTACGAGCCGTTAGCGCTCGAGCGTTAGATGTCGATCTAGTGGTCACGTTAGCACCGCCAGTACATGGTCACAGCGCTCCGAGGTATAGAGTGATCTGTGTCGTGCGATCTAAATAAAATTCTACGGCCTGTGTTAGTCGATCCAACCGAAACGGTATGCACTAATAGGATTAAGACACATGGCCTGTATATTGTTTTAAAAAAAGAAACATTTCTATTAGATGTTAGATTTTGAAAAATTCATAACTTTATATATACACGTCCAAAATTTCAAACTTTATATCATTGGAATAAGGAAAAAGAAACCTTTGCAACCATGCCCTTAGTTTAGTGCTTTGTTTCTATAAAAGTAGATATTTTTGCAGAAACATTATTAGGTGTATCTTGTGTATAAAATTTATTCTATAAATGTTTTTAGGGTAAAATCTTTTGCAAATGGTTTGATTTAAACTCTCTGACCCTAAACACTAAGTTTTGGATTTAAAAATGTATTTGATTAACCCTAGAAAATTATTACTTTGTTAAAAGGCATTTCTAGTAAAATAAAATATTGCTTTGATTTAAAAATGGTTTTTGGATGAAACCTTTTGCAAATGGATTTGTTTAAACACTTAGACCGTAAGCACTAACATTTGTGTTTAAAAATATATTTGGCTAACACTAGAAATTATTCCTATAATTAAAATTATTTCTAGCAAAACAAAAATGATTTAAATGTCCCATTTTCACTAACTTGATTTTAAATGGTTTTGCCACTTTTATAAATGACCAATAGGTATTTTAAAATGTTCATAGTCTATTAGAAACCACCTTTCCAAATAAAACAATCTTTTGCATGCTTGCATGCATTACTTTATTTTATTATTTTATGTGGTGAAATTGTTTGAATGCTAGTTGAATGTATGCCTTGATTGAATTGTAGTGAAGTTTGAAGAGTGTGACCATTGCAAGATCAAGGAGTGAACCTGTTTTATCTACTAAAAAGGCAAGTGGTGTTTCATATATTTTGTCCTATTATTTTCACTATGCATTAGTGATATTTTGAGTAGGACTTGCATGGAATTTTTTACTAAGTATGCTATGCCATGGGAAATCCTATTAGATGATGCCATAGTAGAATTTTCCCTAAGTTAAGATTCTTGCTACTAGAATGCTTAGTCTAGCTAGTAGAAAACAAGGGTGGATTATATTCATGCTATGGAATATTTCTAAGTCTTTGACTTGTGTTTTGTTTAATAAAACAACTATTTGAGTGAAACACGTGGGTGGAATGGTAATTGCTTGGATGGATTTTTGTTGAGTGGTTACTAGGGCCCCATTTTCATGGCCTACCCTGTGTATCTCACTTGTAGAATGCCACCCAGAAACAAAGAGATATGAGATGTCAAATGTTGAGAAGCTTCAAGTACAGCCACATGGCAATATGGGCTCTGCCTGGATCATATAGGTTGAAATAACTTAGCCAGATGGACAGTTAGTGGTAGGGGGTGATAGGTTTGGAGCGTGTCCATTTTGGTCTAAGGGAAGGCTTCTGAAAGATCTTGTCTCAATGCATGTCGAGTCTTATGGGGAAAGTGCACCACCTCTCGAGAGAGTAAAATCTAAGTACTTAGCCGTGCCCCGGCAATGGACAATTTGAGCATCAAGACATGGAAGCTATCAAGGATCTCCTGATCCCAATTTCTAAGTTAAAAGATTGTGGTTGAACAAGGGTTAAAGGTTAACCAATTCTATTGGTTATTCCTTGGGTGATTTTGACAAACAAAAACCTAGTGTTTTCAAATGATAAGGAAAATCTATTTTGAGCAAAGCAAGCCTAAGCTCCACTTAGCCAAATGCATATAGATGATAGATACCACTATTCTACCATAGTATCACTTGCCAATACAATTCAAATGTATTGACCCTTGTGGCTGTAACTTATTATGTTGCAGGTTTGTTTGATGTTAGTGAAGTGTGTTGAATAGGATTACAAGTCTACAACCAACATGATTGCCTGTGGCACTTTGAAGATGAAGGACTCCATGCTATAGTTATTTCTATTGCATTGTAATGAGATAATCAAATGAGTTATGTAAGATGTAATGAATTATTTTATTCCTGGTTATAAAGTTGTATTATGACCTTTGTTTCTTGATATTATATGTTAAACTGTGGATGCTAGCTATTGATCCAGGGACTAGCATTGTAAACACATGGATCTCTACCTTATCAGGTTGGAACCTCTGGATGGTATCGAGCATTGTGTTGCCTGTGGGTTTGTAACCCTAGGATTGGACAAAACCCCTTAGAAAAATAGGAGTTGTATTTGTTCAAACTTATTTACAAACAATCTAGTAAACTCTTTCCTCAACCTTTTTGGTTTTGATTCTACATCTCTTCCTTTTCAAACTTAATGAGAAAAGACTTCAACATTACCAAAGACTTCAACATCACCAATAACTTCAACTTTAGTTTCACCAATGACTTCAACTTAGACATCACTAAGGACTACAAGTGAGACGAGAAGAATACTCAAGACTTGACTAAGGAAACATAACTTAGAAGAACCATCATCACCTTTGAGTTTTGTGACCAAGATGCAATATTTTTTCCAAGGATATAATGATCTAGTTCATGAAGAAACAACCAAGAAGAATGGATTGATCTCAAGTGTTAACCATAGTTGTACCACCATACTAGTGTTTATTTAGATCAATGGCACCAACTTATGTGGTGTAGCAAAAATATGTTGTTGCCTAAAAATGTGCTTGAACCTTGTTGTTTGAGTGGAATGTTTGTTTCTAATTGCTTGCACATTGTTTGTGTGAATTGTTGTGTGTGATTAGACTTCTTCCCTAGAAATATTTTGCCTAATCTAATCCCAATTCAACCCAAGCAGATGACTTCTCCAAGAGACTCCAACATCAAGGATGGTGACAACAACAACCAAGAGATGCACATGAGAGAACAACTTCTAGCAACCCAAGCCCAGTTGAATCAAGTGACAACTCAGTTTTTAGCCAACAACAATGAGTTAGACCCAACCATGCAATTTTTTTTGGAAATCCAATCTCAATTGTTGCAAAGGATGACAAATCAAATGATCAACATGAGAGGCAACCATTTCCAAGGAGATTGTGACAACAATGATGTCAAAGATGATATCATGGAAGGAACCCAAGCTTGCAATATTTGTGGAGACATAGGACACACTTATCAAGAGCATGAGGATCAATGCCCTAATTGTGAAGAGAAACATCCGATAAACAATGCCCCACATCTCAAGTGACTTGTTTCCTATGTGAAGGAAATGATCATGTCCCTATCCAATGCCCCATCTATCCTATAGTTAAACAAATTAAACAAGATGGAATGCATCAAATGTTTGTAAACCTCCATAAGGGAACAACTTCTACCAAGAAGGATGAAGGCAAAGTCAGAACCGTACCTCATAAGGCCACATCCAAAGTGACCACAAAGTGTTGCTACTCTTGTGGAGAAGAAGGTCATATCTCTAGTGGCTGCCCCAAGAAGAGAGAAAGATTTCCCACATTTGTGGTGAAATATGAAGAGCATGAACTAGAAGAACTCCTAGCTTTGGAAAGACCCAAAAAGAAGAAATGCCCCAACCCTAGCAAGAAGGACATTACCCAAGAGCAATGTTACAATTGCAAAGAGATGGGAGACTATGCCAATGGATGTCCAGAAAAGAAGAAGAACTAAGGAAACAAACAAGAGGCAATGATACCAAAGAAGAAGAAGGATATTAGCCAATTGATGTGTTTCAAATGCAAAGAGCTAGGCCATTATGCAAACAACTGTCCAGAGAAGTTACATCAAGATCCCAAGTAAGCCAAGATGTAATCTAGTTGAAAACCTTTTTAAGGGTGGTAGTACCCTAGTTGTCTTGAAGCCAACTTGTAACCTCTAGCCTTCCCTAATCTCGGACGAGATTTCTTTTAAGGTGGTATCCTCACTACAAAAAACTGTCACATAGAGACACTCAATTTAATGGTTGACGATGCTTTATTTCTTCCCTATAGCAATATAGAGCCGCTTCTGTAAAACGTCTCTCGGGCGTCTCCTTATGCATCGTCAGAAATATCATAGGGACGCTATGCCATGCATGTCTACCAAAAAACGAGACAGCCTGTATTGCATTTCTACATGCCTAGAGACGCTTTCATATGTGTACTGCCATGACATCTCTATCGTCCCTAGGACCATCAATTGCGTCTCAAATTGGTGTCACGTCAAGCTATTGATGTCAGGTTCATTTATATTTCTTGATATAATTATAAATATTTCTCAGCTGATCAAAATGCGGTCATGGTTCATCGGGTATTATTAACTCAAGATATTCCACCCGATCAAATGCGATCATGGTTGATCAGGTATTATAAACTCAATATGTTCCACCGATGAAGCATTTTATATACAAAATTACATTGTATGTATATCGACTAAGAAATAAAATTAGCTCTAGCCTCTAGGACACGTAATTATAATATTCTAGAGAAATGAAAATTGACAACACGTTGCACAAACTTGAAAAATCATATGAATCTGCATACATTTTCATATTTTTGTATCTCTAAGTACAAACTATTTAAGAACTTTCATCATGCAGACATCCAGTATCTTCTCCACGTTCACTGCATTTGTAGATATCATTTATTCCTATCCAACAACCTGGAAGTTTCATTTATCAAACATGTTAGTAATCGGACATAAGTTCAAAGGAAAAAATTCAACACCGAAACTTAACATAATAAAAGTTGAGAAGTTTCCAAAATTTCCTCTGCTTTCCGATCCTATTTATCATTCCACACCGATGCACTTACCGTGGAAGTTGATACCATTTTTGTTCTCGATAGACCAAATGGCGTATTCTAACATATCAGAAGTATCTTCAAAACTTTGATGTTACGAGCAAAACCTTTTGCCATTAACTAAGTATAACAACTTAATTAAGATGGGCATACTAGAAAGAATAAAGGATGTAGAGTTTATGTCCTAGGCAACAAATCTTTTTCAACATGTTATGCATCCTTTTGCAAATAAAAATAACTGCAATTCTCCACAAAATACTGAGAAGTTCAATAATTGTTGCATTCAGAAGTACCTCACGGTAAATCACCATAACGCACATGTAATGACACACAGTTGTAGCTACATACTTCCGCATGCTAATGAGATGCCTCAACCCCAGACTATGATCTATATTCATTTGAGTAAATAACAATATGCGGACAGATGAAGAACTCACTATCCTAAAAAACAGTTGTTCTGATTACTTTATTAGAACTTCTTCAATATCGTGGTTTTATATTCCTCATAAGTGCAACTCGTAAGAGTTCTGAAGATTCTCCTCTTTTCTACAACAACCAAGAAAATGCATACGAGCCGATGAGTAGAACTGAAAAGGTAGAGAAATGGACATTAAAAAGAACTTTACGTATAAGCTGAAGTTGAGGAATTGGGTAATGTCCTGGGCCAGGAAAGGATTTTTGCACATTCGCTCATGTTTCTATTGCAAACAAATTCTCTCCTAATTAGACCCTGATGTTCCATGGCATCCATGTATGCACCGATAAATTGGTATTGTAGTCAGGTGAACTAAATTAGAGGACACCTAGCGAAACATAAGCATGGCAGTGATAATATTTAAGGATTATTCGAAATCAAATAGATTGGTATTGCTGTCAAATCACAGAAGTTATCAACCCTTGAGAAAAACTGGAAGTTCAAACAAAGCTTGCACACCGGCTATCGCAAGAGCACTAAAGTGAAATAGTGTTGTACACATTGGAGACATGTCATGAAGTTTAATTTGGGGAATGACGGTCACCTGCTTGAGGGGGATGAAGCCAATGTAGGACGGTAGTTGACTGGGATCCCATGACATCCCACCTTGGACAAAGTGGACGTGGTAGCAGAGCGGCCAGCGGCAGCAACACAACACGGTAACACTGAGGTCATACCCTAAAAGAAGAAGAATATATCAAGTGATTGGACATTGGTGATGAAATTGGAAAGGGAGAGCAAAAATAGCACCTAAATAGTAGAGGACAACATCCGCAAGTTCAGTGTCCATCCATGGTTGCCGATGCAGCGGCGTTTAGGCATGGTCGTCGAGGCATTGATGGCCAAACCGCCGACATGGGGATCCCTTGGCACCCGCATGACAAGACCTTGAAGGGAGGATGCAGACAGAAGGGGATTGGTCTTGGAGAGGCCGAGTGGGCTACTGGCCGATTCATTGGATCAGAGGAACGCCAAGGTAGAAGGTACGATTTGTTGGCGGCGGCGCTAGGTTTCATAGCCTGGGTGGAGCGATGGTAGTTTTTTCCAAATCTTGTGAGGGATGGGAAGGAGTCGTGGGTTGTATGGGATAGTGGGGAATTTCTATTTTTTTATTATATGGAGAGGACATTTACCGTGGAAATGAGGCAGAGGTAGAACGTCTCAAAGCGATGTCCTTAGATCTGGTTGGCCATACAAATAAAAGGCGAAAAAGCGTCACACAAACAGCGTCTCTAGACGACTATTTTGTTGTAGTGCACATCACGTCCCAAAATTTTCCAAATTTTGAAATATGAAAAATAAATAAACAAAAGAATTAATTGTTAAAATTTAGAGTGAAAAGAAACTTTTGCTTCTAAATGAAAACATCAAAACCCTTCTTGAACAAATTTGAATGAAAAGGAATCCAACAAATTTCAATCAAGTGAAATACATTCATTAAGGAATGTATCTTAAAATTTAAACACTTGGAAAAGTTAAATCAAAATCCTAAATCTTAATGGAAGAAAATCATTTCCAAGATCTCTCTAAGACTATGGATTTGATCCATATAAAAATCTATCAATAAGTAATTATAAATAATAAAAAAATATTATAAAACAATAGAAATTGGTTTCATTTAATTTGGAGCCATGGATAAGAACCTATGAATTTAATAAGATAAAAGGAATTAATTTACAAAGCTAATAAAGCTCCTAATTAAAAATCCATACTGAATCATGAGCAAAGTAATCCTAAAATTATTTAAAAATATAAACAAATATTAAATAAAATTATACAAATGGGAATCACCAATTTTGGATCTATAAATAAAAACATATGGATTTTATAAGATAAAGAAAGAAATAAATAAATAAGGAATATTTAAAAACAAAATTAAATCTTGGCCAAAATCATAAACAAATGGAAGTTATTGAATAATTAAAAATGGGTAAAGATTATTTAAATAAAATCATAAGGATTGAACAATATCCAATTTTACTTAAATAAAGACAAATTGCCTAAACTAAATAATAAATCCCAAGAAAATTATTTAGAACACAATTTAAGTCTTGAATTAAATCCATGAGCAAATGGAATAAAGAAAATACAAAAAAAATAAAGGGATAAAAAATATCCAAATAAAATTATATGGCATTAAACCATATTCTATTTATATTTAAATGGAGAAAAATACCTAATTAAAATGATTAAATAAATCATGAGAAAATAATAAATTGGAATTTGCCAAAATAGATTAAAAAGTTATCCAACTAACTTAAAAAGAATTATTTGAATAAAATTTATATGGGTTTAAAACCATATTTTATTTTATTTGAATAAAGACAAAGACCTCATTTAAATAAATATTAAATCATATTAAAATATTTGAAATAATTCAATGTGAATTATTTTAACACACTAATGAATAAATATACCTACTAAAAGGGTTTAATGAAAATTTGAATTTAAATGAAGGCTTGAATAAATGGTTTGAATAAAAACAATTGTCTAAATTAAATAAATAACAAACCATATGAGAATGTAAGAAATATTCTAAAGTGGAATATTTAAACACATTATTAATTAAGATTAAACCTACTGAAAAGGTTTGATAGAAATATAAATCAAAAGGTAAGCTTTTGAATCATATTAAATATTACTTGAAAATAAAGACAAATGTCTATTCAAATAAATAATAAAGCCCAAAAGAATACAAGGAAATATTCTAAATTTGGATTTTAAAATACTTTTTTAAACAATATTAAAATATACTGAAAGTTTAGAAAAGGTTTGAATAAATAATCTGAATTCAAATGGATGTTTGGATTTGAAAATGAAAATAAAATAGAAAAGAAAAGGAAAGCAGAAAAATAGAAAGCAGACCCGACCCATTAGCCCAACAGCCACCAGCTCTTCCTCTCGCGAAACGTTTTCTTACCCGAGAACTAACCCGCGACCTCACTGATGCTTGGACCCCACCGTACCCCCTCTCATCCGCTGACAACGGACCCCACCACCAGCTCAGCACCTTCTTCCTGGAACGCGACCAGTTCTCCACTCTCTCTCGCCCGTTTCTGCTTTGATTCCGCGCTCTTAATTCACCTAAATGCCGCGAGTAATTTCTGTCAGCAATCACGCACTATTTAGCGCCCCTCCCTCCTCTACCTTTCCCCTCATTCTCTAGCTCCCCTCTGCCCCTAGGCTGCTTCAATTGCTCGCCAACACGCCACTGCTCCTACGACACTTCGGTGACGATTCCGGCCATCCCTCACCTCCCCTTGCCTCCTGGACTCCATGAGCATGCTCGCCACCACCTAACGCACCTCCCAGTAGCCTCATCTCGCACGCGCGTGCCCCACAGCCCCGGCAACAATGATGAAAGAGCGTCGCCGCCGCCTGCCCCCTCTGCGACGAGCTACCCCTGTAAACCCCGACCGCGCCTTTCCCTCTCGGTGATGCTCCTGCACTCGCAACTCTCCTACGCATCTAACGGCGCCCTTCGTTTGTATTAGAGTGCCTTGAATTCTCGCCTTCGTCGACGAACAGACGAGCCCGACGGCAAAGACGATTCCGGCGAGCAATCCCCGCCGTCCTTGTGCGCCCCTTCGCCGACAACGACCACGTCGAGAGTCAGCGCAACCCTGCGAACCCGGTGAGCCTTTCCCTCTCATTCTCGCTTCCTGGTTAAACGCTAGCAGTCGCCACCGCTCGTCGTTGCCCCAGCGCCGCCAGTACATGGTCATAGTGCTCTGAGCCGTTAGATGTCGATCTAGTGGTCACATTAGAATCATTAGACGAAGAGGTATAGAGTGATCTACGCCGTGCGATCTAAATAAAATCATGCGGCCTGTGTTAGTCGATCCAACCGAAATGGTATGCACTAACAGGATTAAGACACGTGGCATGTATTTTGTTTTAAAAACAGAAACATTCTATTAGATGTTAGATTTTGCAAAATTCACAACTTTAGATATACACGTCCAAAATTTACAAACTTTATATCATTGGAATCACGAAAAAGAAACCTTTGCAACCATGCCCTTAGTTTAGTGTTTTACTTCTATAAAAGTAGATGTTTTTGCAGAAACATTATTAGGTCTATTTTATGTATAAAATTTATTCTAGAAATGTTTTTAGGGTAAAATCTTTTGCAAATGGTTTGATTTAAACTCTCTAACCCTAAACACTAAAATCTTTTTGCATTTCTGATAAATATGAACATAATTATTAGTATATAAAGCATAAATTTCTGAATGTGATAACATAAAAATATGTAGGGTGTAAAATAACAATTCTGCACCTTAGATACTGAATAGTATTTCTCTCTCTCTATATATAGAGACACACAGGGCAAGCAATAAATTCCAAGGTTTACATAATAAATAAGGACGGATAGATTGAGTTTGAGAGAGAGTGCAAGGTGGAAGTGTAAGACAGAGAAAACCCGCTGCTGCTAGCTGATGCATGGTTAGCACTACGGGGCAAAAAACTCTGCCTCACCAAAACTTCCGACATATTACAGTTGAACGAAGCAAAAAGCAAGAAAGAACACTTTGAAACATCGATCTCCCGCACTAGCTAGCTAGGCAGCTAGGTAGCTAGGCGCGGGCGTGAGCAGTAGGTTTGGAGGAAGGCCGATAAGCTCGTTGGCATTCCGAGAACACAAAGCCAGCCTTCTCCAGTTCCTCATCATACCGCCTTTGATCTGTGAGTGTGATTTCAGACAGGTTTGGCGGTCGACACGAAGATCGGCGAGATGTTAGGCCATTGCACCGTGCCATCCAGCTCTACCGTCTCAAGGTATTGAAGGCCCTCTCCGGTGAAAGACGCATGAAGGGATGACGCGTCACCTTGGAGCTTCAAGTGGACAAGGAGACGCATCATCTTAAACCTTCTCCGGTGCAGCCCGTGTTTGTGATGATCGATTCCTTGCAGATTGAGTGAGCGGAGTTTGGTCATCTTCTTGGTGGAAATAAGCTGTCCTCCTGAGTCCACTCATCTCCTCCTCCTCCTTCTTCTTCTTCTTCTTCCCTGGCGGCAGCGAGCTTTACACCATGCAGCGTCTGGAGCTCTTCCAGCGCTTCTTCCCCCTCGAGGGCTCCTGGGAGCGTGAGCTCGTCTGCGAGCACATGTCGGAGCGTCTTAATCTCCCAGAAGCCCGGGTCAATCTTCCGGACCCCAGTCCCCCTTATGTCTAGAGTCTGCAGGTTCACCAGCCACTTGATGCTAGACGGGAGCTCCTTGAGACCCTTGCAGCGGACATAGAGATACCGCAAGTGAGTAAGTCCTCCTATCCCGTCAGGCAAAGTTCCAAGATTTAAACCATTCACATAGATTAGACGCAGGAACTTGAGCTGCACGAAACCCAGTCGTCATAGGGCAATCTCGCCCGATTCCGACTCACCCTCGGCAAATGAAGGAGCGTAGCTTGGGGATCTTCTTGGTGAAGGTGACGTCAAAGCTGCGGAAAGAGAGGCGGCGGACGGCGCGGCACCAGGACATCATTCGTCGTGAACCTCGACAAAGCCTGCCTCACGAGCCTCATTGCAACAATCCATGGAGTCTTGGGTGGATCTTGACCATCGTGATGACACCGTCAACCACCTGCAGGATATCAACAAGGCATCTCAGGGCCAGTTCCTTGAGGTAGCCGTAGCCCAGCTCCTCCATGGTCTTGCCCTTGTGCGGCTTGACGAAGCCCTCGCCAATCCACATCCGAACCAACTCATTGGCGTACTGGGCAATGTTCTTGGAGAAAGCAGCAAAGTAGAGGAAGCACGACTTGAGGTGGTTGGGGAGATCTTCAAAGCTCGCCCACAAGACCCGCTCCATAGTCGTTCTTGTGGACAGATGAAGCTCTAGTGTTTCTTTGCTGGCTTCTCCTCCGTCAGCAACTGCTTCCATACCACCACCAGATCCATATGATGCAGGGCTAAGCTGTTGCAGCACAGCTTCCCAGTGGCCCGGCCTCTCTTTGAACCGAAGGAGGCCGGCCAGAACCACTATAGCCAGAGGATGGCCCCCTGTTATAACAAAAACAACTTGATCGTACTTGCTCATCATCATGTAACCCTCTTCTTTACCATCTGACTCTTCTTTCTTGAAGGCTCTTGAACGGAATAGCTCTGCGCTGCCTTCTTTATGCAAACGCCACAGCTGGTGCACTCCGTTAAGTCTCTCCCTGTTCATGCTGTTTCCGTGCCATGCCACTTCCTCATTCTCATCGTCCATTGTGAGCATTACCCTGCTGCCATTGTTGTCCTTCTCCGGAATGCTCGCCCTGAGGCAGTCGACCATGGTTTTAGAGCCTATGCCACCCAGAACCAGCAGGTACCTTTTATTAGATAACAGGCGGCGGATACTACTGCTCTCATCCCCTGATCCGCCGCAGCTGCCGCCCAATTGTTCTTCTATGTTCCTGCGGATTTCTTTGAGGAGGCGTTATGGGTGAATTCTGGTGGCATTGTCAACCGGATTAAAACATCAAACTTCCCTTCATCTTCAAGAGACAACTTTTCCAAGTGTTCTCTTTCCAACACCGCTCTCCCCAACTATGGAGATGAACATCAGCTCATCTTCAGCTTCATCAAGCAGCATCCTCTCTAGAGTCTCACATCATCTTCAAAGCCCACGGAATTCGTATAGTCATCCCTCCGCCTGTGCAATCATTCGTTAGCGGATTTATTTATTTTTCTCTTGCGTAACCAGACTAGCTAGTAGCTAGGTAACGGGAAATTACAAGCAATTATTTGCCGTACCAGGCTTCAATGGCTGTCGAACAAGATGGCAATGCCCCAAATGGTGTATGCTCAATGTTGCACTCCTTTGATTCTCCGGAGATTTGGTCATTCTGCAAAAGAGATTAGTCTATTAAACTTGACTTGTCATCAAAAGATATATGGATCGTTGTGACAATATTAATATATTTTAATCCATGTGTTTGTAGTGCTGCTTCGTTCAAGTCCAAAATTTATCACAGTTTTAGAAGTAACTGATCATAGGCACATGACTGATTATGGTGACAAACAATTTAGGCATACGTAAAGTATTTCTTCCTACTGGAGGTTTTTTAAAAAAAAACTAGCGTGGTTGTCCTCTTAAATGCCAGGGCATCTTTTTTGATACATTTAAAGCGAATTAAAAATAAATTTACGTTTGCATGATACTCACATTATAATATAGGAAAAAATATGGATCCAAGACCACCAGTAATTTATCTACGCACACTTGATGATCTACTATTATTTAAGAAATACAAATATGCTAAAATAAATTAATAATCATGTATTTTATTGTTTTAAGCTTTAGGGTTCTAGCCCAGTTTACCAAATTATGCTTTTATTATTATTATTAGGACATATTGACTTGATAGATTAATGTAGATAACATTAACTGTTTTTATAAGAATAAGAAAAGTAATGTGGAGATGATGTAACTGTATGGGTACATGCTTAATCTTAAAAAAATAGATAATTAGATACAGCTTTTGAAACTATCTTTATTGGATTTTCAAAATTCTCTCTCATTAATCAAATAGACTATATAGGTTAATGTAGGTAACCTAAACTATTTTTATCAGAACAAGAAAAGTAATGTGGAGAGGATGTAACCGTATGGATAAAGGCTTAATATAAAAAATAGATATTCGGAGATATCTTTTGAAACTACCTTTATTGGATTTTCTAACTTCTCTCTCATAAATCTAAATATGTTGTATATATAGTCAATTGATCTTGAATAGTTGGTTACATCATCTTAAAGGAATCAAGATCAAACCTTTGGCAATTGAGATATCTAATAGGTTGTGTTTGTATCTTCCATCCCCTTACAAAATACACCCCTAAGGATTAAGAAGGTATTGGAAAAAATATGGTTCCCTAACTGCATCATTGTCCGAAGCTGGTTGGCATGGATTTTCATATGGGACCAGTGGTATGTAATCATGGATCTAACAAGTATAGCCGTAAATTGAGGGGCAAATTAAATCTCACCTCATGGAAGAATTCGTCGAGCGCGTCCTCTGCTTGGAAGGCGACGTCACGCGCCTGGCGGACCCACACACAGGTTAGCCCGTCGGTGCCGGCCCAGCGCTTGCGGTCGGCGTCACGGATGAAGGCCTGTAGGCACTCCAGGCGGTCGTGCAGCTGAAGCATGTCTTCCCTCGCACGAATCTGCACATTAGCCTTATTCACCGCTAGCTCACTGAACTTGGAGAGCACCGCGGCGATGGCGGTCTCTGCCATGGATGGTGGATCTGTTATTCTCTCTTTCTCGCACGAATCTGCTATGAAGAAGCCGATCTATATATATATATATATATATATATATATATATATATATATATATATATATATAGAAACCCTATTCAGCACCCAGGGTGCAGAAAAGTTATTTTGCACCCAACATAATTTTACGCTGTTAGACTAAAAAATTATGTTTTGTATACGAATAATTATGTTCATATAATCACCACAACCAAAAAATTTGACACAAAAATAATTTTTTTGAGTCATTATAGTGTAAAAAACACCAAAAATATGTCTTTTACGTTGAACTTTTTTACGGTATGTAAACAGAAAAAATTATGTCATTTTTAAATTTTATTATGTTCTTCTCAACTTACGAAATAATATAAAATTTACGTGACGTAAAAATAATATACAGTTCTAAAGATAGAGGGTGGGTGTAGAATAACTATTCTACACCCTGGATGTCAAATAGCGCCACCATATATATATATATATATATATATATATATATATATATATATATATATATATATATATATATATATATATATATATGCAGTTTGTTTCTTATGACACCAAAATCATGTTGTGAGCTTAGAAGAGAGCTACTTACTAGTTAATCACACTGAACTGCAAGTCTAGATCTAGTCTAGATATATAAATATAAATTGTTGTGTCCAAGACGTGGACTTGCACCAGCTTTATTTAGATATAAGTCTAGATCTAGTCTGCACACAAGTTACCATGCATGTGCTGGACAGAAACCGTGCCATGCATGTGGGCCGGGGGACACCGTCGCGCACGTAGCGCCACCCGCCAGCACATGCTGTACGATCGAGATTTCAGAGGTGTTTTGTATCCCGACTTAGGCTTTAGTCGTCGGAACGTCAGAATCTCGATCAGTCCGAGACTTATCAGGTTCAGTCGTTGTTTTGACGAGCAGCCTCAAGTCCTCAACACCTTAGCATCAATTATAACTTGTATAGCATGAGTAACAGTAAAGATATTATCCATGATTTTAGTTTTAACAGTTATTTTATTAATTAAAAAGTGTGCTTCAGACAAGTATCAAATATTTTTATCGGCATTCAAAATTTTGGACTGCACATTAGAAATTTCCCTATTCAAATTCTCAAGTTGATGACTAATATTTTTCAAAATAACAGATTGTTCTTTTATAGTTTTAGTGAATATTTTGTTTTGCTCATATTGCATTTGGATGAAGCTTTTAGTGGATCTTTCAACTTCTAGAATCATATCTTCACTAGGCATCCCAGATCTATCATGATAAGTATTGCCATTATTAGGAGGATATGGCCTATTGTTATTATTACCATAAGCATTGTTGCCAAAATTATTATTTCTAATAAAGTTCACATCAACTTGCTCTTGTTGAGCAACCAAAGAGGCTAAAGGGACATTATTTGGATTAATATGAGATTTTCTATTAACAAGCATAGACATGATAACATCCATTTTATCACTCAAGGAAGAGGTTTTCTTTAACAGAATTTACCTTCTTACCATGTGGAGCTCTCTCAGTGTGCCATTCACAATAATTAACCATCATATCATCAAGAAGCTTTGTTGCAGCACTCAAAGTAATTGTCATAAAGATACCTCCAGCAACATAATCCAAAAGATTTATTGAAGAGAAATTCAATCCCGCATAAAAAGTTTGGATAATCATCCAAGCAGTCAGTCCATGAGTGGGACAATTATTTACCAAATATTTTATTCTTTCCCAAGCTTGAGCAACATGTTCATTATCAAGTTGTTTAAATTTCATTATTTCACTTCTCATAGATATAATCTTAGTAGGAGGATAGTATTTTCCAATAAAAAACATCTTTACATTTAATCCAAGAATCAATACTATTTCTCGGCAAGGAGAGCAACCATTCTTTAGCTTTTCCTCTCAAAGAGAAAGGAAACAATTTAAGCTTAATAATATCTCCGTATACATCTTTATATTTTTGCATCTCACAAAGTTCAACAAAGTTATTAAGGTGGGCAGCAGCATCATCAGAACTAGCACCAGAAAATTGCTCTTTCATAACAAGATTCAACAAAGCAGGTTTAATTTCATAAAAGGTAGTATCAGGAACAGGTGGAGCAATAGGTGTGCAAAGGAAATCATTATTGTTTGTGCTAGTGAAGTCACACAATTTGGTGTTCTCAGCAATATTCATTTTTGTAAAGGTGAAGCAAACAAATAGCAGTAGCAACTAAAGTAGGACCTAATTTTTTGTGTGTTTTTTATAAGAAAAGGTAAACCAAACGAAACTAATTTTTTTTGTAATTCTTTATAAAATAAACTAAGCAAAACAAAAAAGAGTAAAGAGAGTGGTTGTGAAAGAATCCCCTTGTGAAGTTGTCCTTAACTCCCGGCAACGGCGCCAGAAAGTCTTGATGCGGCTCAGGTACTTATAGAGCCTCGTTGGGAAACCCCAAGAGCAAGGTGTGATGAGCACAGCAGCAAGTTTCCCTCAGTTATGAAACTAAGGTTATCGAACCAGTAGGAGCAAGGAAATAACTCCAAGGTGTTGCTAACAACTTGGAATCCTGCATAACACAACTCAAGTCTTTGCCCCAACTTACAGTTAGGTTGTCAATCTCACTGGTCTGCTGAAAACAAAGAATTAAACGTATAGTGTAGAAGATAGTAGTTTATTGTAACAAGTAAAAGGTAACAGTAGATGGAATAACTAATGGTAAATATTGGACCGGTGTCCACAGTTCACTAGAGGTGTTCTCTAAGATAGATAACATGTTGGGTGAACAAATTACAGCAGGGAAATTGATAGGTTGAGAAAGCATAACAATTCATATACTAGACATCATGATTCCTATGAGATTTGATTGGGCATTACAACAATATACATAGAACGTAATCCAACTGCATCTATGACTAATAATCCACTTTCAGGTTATCATCCGAACCCCCTCCAGTATTAAGTTGCAAGCAACGAATAATTGCATTAAGCAATATGTGTAAAGTAAACAATACAATTGTTTCATGAACAAAAGATTATTGTTTTCTCCCTAGTAGCAACAACACATCTACAACCTTAGAGATTCATGTCACTTCCCCGAATTTAATAGAGGCATGAACCCATTATCGAGCATAAATACTCCCAATGTCTAGTGTTCCACTCCTGGATCACTTTTATATCTGCTTTTCAAACTAACTGCATGTGATATATCTGGTCTTGTAGACAGCATGGCTTACATGATAGATCCTATGGCCAAGGCATAGGGGATCTTACTCATCCTCTCTCTATCTTATGTTGTAGCTAGACTTTGATTCTTACTCAAGGTCTTCCCTAGCAACATGGGCAAGAACCCTTTCTTGCTTTCTTCCATTCTAAACATCTTTATAACCTTGTCCAAGTATGTACTTTGTGAAAGCTCTATTAAGCATCTTGATCTATCTCTATAAATCTTGATGCCTAAGATGTCTATTGCTTCGCCAAGATCCTTCATTGAAAAACTATTATTCAAATATCCTTTGACACTTTCATTAAGTTCTATATCATTCCCAATCAACAATATGTCATCAACATATAGTATTAGAAATGCTACAAAGCTTCCACTCACTTTCTTATAAATACAAGCTTCTCCATAAGTTTGTATAAATCCAGAGTTTTTGATCACCTTATCAAAACATTGATTCTAGCATCAGGATGTTTGCTTCAGTCCATAAATGGACCGTTGAAGTTTTCATACCTTGTTAGCATCTTTAGGATCTATAAAATATTTGGGTTGTACCATATATAAATCTTCTTCAATGTCACCATTGAGGAACGCCGTTTTGACATCCATCTGCCAAATCTCATAATTGAAAAATGCAGCAATTGCTAACAAAATCCTCACACCTTCTTAAAATCCATTTGTTCTCGATAGCCTTAAGTAAGTCCACCAAACTCCACACTTGGTTTTCGTACATGGATCCAATCTCGGGTTTCATGGATTCTTGTCATTTGTTGGAATCTAGGCTCATAATTGCTTCCTCATACGTCGCAGGGTCATCGGTGTTGTCCACCAACATGACATTCATAACAGGGTCATACCAATCAGGAGTGGTACGAACCCTCATCGACTTGCGAGGTTCAGTAGCAACTTATTTTGAAGTTTCATGATCGCCATCATTAGCTTCCTATCTTATTGGTGAAGGCGACACATGAACATCTTTCGGTGTTGCGCTACTCTCAAATCCAAGTGAAGGTTCAACAACCTCGTCGAGTTATACTTTCCTTCTAGTCACTTCTTTTGAGAGAAACTCCTTCTCAAGTAAGGATTCATTCTTGGCAACGAAAACTTTCCCTCCGGATCTATGATAGAAGGTATACCCAATTGTTGCTTTAGGGTATCCTATGAAGACGCATTTCTCAGCTTTGGGTTCAAGCTTGTCGGGTTGTAACTTCTTTACATAAGCTTCGCAACCCCAAACTTTAAGGAACGGAAACTTAGGTTTCTTACCAAACCACAATTCATATGGTGTCGTTTCAACAGATTTAGATGGTGCCTTATTTAAAGTGAATGCGGCTGTCTCTAACGCATAACCCCAAAACAATAATAGTATATTTGTAAGAGACATCATAGACCGAACCATATCTAAGAGAGTTCGACTACGATGTTAGGACACACCATTACGTTGTGATGTTCCTGGCGGTGTCAATTGTGGAAGTATTCCATATTTATTCAAATGCATGCCAAACTCGTAACTCAAATATTCACCCCTGCGGTCAGAACGCAGAAACTTAATCTTCTTGTTACATCGATTTTCTACATTACTTTGAAATTCCCTAAACTTCTCAAAAGTTTCAGACTTATGTTTCATGAAATAGATATACCCATATCTACTCAAGTCATTTGTGAAAGTAAGAACATAACGATAACCACCGAGCGATGCAACACTCATTGGACCGCACACATCGGTAACCCCCGAGGGATGGGAAGGAGTCATGGGTTGTATGGGATGGGAAGGAGTCGTGGGTTATATGGGATAGTGGGGAATTTCTATTTTTTATTATATGGAGAGGACATTTACCATGGAAATGAGACTTTAGGTAGAACGTCTCGAAACAATGTCTTTAGATCTCGTTGGCCATACAAATAAAGACGAAAAAAGCGTCACACAAACGACGTCTCTAGACGACTATTTTGTTGTAGTGCTTGTCACGTCCCAAAATTATCCAAATTTTGAAATATGAAAAATAAATAAACAAAAGAATTAATTGTTGAAATTTAGAGTGAAAAGAAACTTTTTGCTTCTAAATGGAAACATCAAAACCCTTCTTGAACAAATTTGAATGAAAAGGGAATCCAACAAATTTCAATCAAGGAATGTATCTAATTAACTTTGGTATATTCTTATTGAATCTTGAAATTCATCAAGGAATGTATCTTGAAGTTTAAACACTTGGAAAAGTTAAATCAAAATCCCAAATCTTAATGGAATAAAATCATTTCCAAGATCTCTCTAAGACTATGGATTTGATCCATATAAAAATATATCAACAAGCAATTATAAATGATAAAATAAATATTATAAAACCATAGAAATTGGTTACATTTAATTTGGAGCCATGGATAAGAACCTATGAATTTAATAAGATAAAAGAATTAATTTCCAAAGCTAATAAAGCTCCTAATTAAAAATCCGTACCGAATCATGAGCAAAGTAATCCTCAAAGGATTTAAAAATATAAACAAATATTAAATAAAATTATACAAATGGGAATCACCAATTTTGGATCTATAAATAAAAAGATATGGATTTTATAAGATAAAGAAATAAATAAATAAGGAATATTTAAAAGCCAAATTAAATCTTGGCCAAAATCATAAACAAATGGAAGTTATTGAATAATAAAAAAACCCGTAAAGATTATTTAAATAAAATCATAAGGATTGAACAATATCCAATTTTATTTAAATAAAGACAAATTGCCTAAACTAAATAATAAATCCCAAGAAAATTATTTAGAAGACAATTTAAGTCTTGAATTAAATCCATGAGCAAATGGAATAAATAAAATCCAAATAAAATAAAGGGATAAATAATATCCAAATAAAATTATATGGCATTAAAACATATTCTATTTATATTTAAATGGAGACAAATCCCTAATGAAAATGATTAAATAAATCATCAGAAAATAATAAATTGGAATTTGCCAAAGTAGATTAAAAAGTTATCCAATTAACTTAAATAGAATTATTTGAATAAAATTTATATGGGTTTAAAACCATATTTGATTTTATTTGTATAAAGACAAATACCTCATTTAAATAAATATTAAATCATATTAAAATATTTGAAATAATTCAAACTGAATTATTTAAACACACTAATGAATAAATATACCTACTAAAAGGGTTTAATGAAAATTTGAATTTAAATGAAGACTTGAATAAATGGTTTGAATAAAAACAATTGTGTAAATTAAATAAATAACAAACCATATGAGAATATAAGAAATATTATAAAATGGAATATTTAAGTACATTATTAATTAAGATTAAACCTACTGAAAAGGTTTGATAGAAATATGAATCAAAAGGTAAGCTTTTGAATCATATTAAATATTACTTGAAAATAAAGACAAATGTCTATTTAAATAATAATAAAGCCCAAGAGAATACAAGGAAATATTCTAAATTTGGACTCTAAAATACTTTGTTAAACAATATTAAAATATACTAAAAGTTTAGAAAATGTTTGAATAAACAATCTGAATTCAAATGGGTGTTTGGATTTGAAAACAGAAAATAAAATGGAAAAATAAAAAATGAAACCGAAGAAAAAATAGAAAGCAAACAGACCCAACCCAGCCCAACAGCAGCCCAGCTCTTCCCCTCGCGAAATGTTTTCTTACCCGAGAACTAACCCCCAACCTCACTGAAGCTTGGAACCCACCGTACCCCCTCTCATCCGCTGACAACGGACCCCACCACCAGCTCAGCATCTTCTTCCTTGCACGCGACCAGTTCTCCCCTCTCCCTCACTCGTTTCTGTTTTGATTCCGCGCCCTTAATTCGCCTAAATGCCGCGAGTAATTTCCGTCAGCAATCACGCACAATTTAGTGCCCCTTCCTCCTCTACTTTTCCCCTCATTCTCCAGCTCCCCTCTGCCCCTAGGTTTCTTCAATTGCTCGCCAACACGCCACTGCTCCGACGACACTTTGGCGACGATTCCGGCCATCCCTCACCTCCCCTTGCCTCCTGGACTCCACGAGCGTGCTTGCCACCACCTCACGCACCTCCTAGTAGCCTCATCTCACAGGCGCGTGCCCCACAGCCCCGGCAACAACGACGACAGAGCATCGCTGCCGTCTGCCCCCTCTCCGACGAGCTACCCCGGTAAACCCCGACCGCGCCTTTCCCTCTCTGTGATGCTCCTGCACTCGCAACTCTCCTACGAATCTAACGGAGCCCTTCCTTTGTCTTAGAGTGCCTTGAATTCTCGCCTCCATCGACGAACAGACGAGCCCGACGACAGAGACGACTCCGGTGAGCAATCCCCATCGTCCTTGTGCGCCCCTTCGCCGACAACGACCACGTCGACAATCGGTGCAACCCTGCGAACCCGGCGAGCCTTTCCCCTCTCTTTCTCGCTTCCTAGTTTGCCGGCAACTTCGCTAACAGAGCGCGCCGCCGCTCGCCGTTGCCCCAGCACCGCCAGTACATGGTCATAACGTTCTGAGCCGTTAGCGCTCTGAGCCGTTAGATGTGAGATTTTTGTTGGATGGATTTTTGTTGAGTGGTTACCAGGGCCCCATTTTCATGGCCTACCCTGTGTATCTCACTTCTGGAATGCCACCCAGGAACAAAGAGATATGAGATCAAATGTTGAGAAGCTTCAAGTGCAGCCACATGACAATATGGGCTCTGCCCGGATCATATAGGTTGCAATAACTTAGCCAGATGGACAGTTGGTGGTAGGGGTGATAGGTTTGGAGCGCGTCCATTTTGGTATAAGGGAAGGATTCTGAAAGATCTTGTCTCAATGCATGTCGATTCTTATGGGGAAAGTGCACCACCTCTCGAGAGAGTAAAATCTAAGTACTTAGCCGTATCCCCGGCAATGGACAATTTGAGCATCAAGACATAGAAGCTATCAAGGATCTCCTCATCCCAATTTCTAAGTTAAAAGCTTGTTGTTGAACAAGGGTTAAAGGTTAACCAATTCAATTGGTTGTTCCTTGGGTGATTTTGATAAACAAAAACTAGTGTTTTCAAATGATAAGGAAAATATATTTTGAGCAAAGCAAGCCTAAGCTCCACTTAGCCAAATGCATATAGATGATAGATACCACTATTCTACCATAGTATCATTTGCCAATACAATTCAAATGTATTGACCCTTGTGGCTATAACTTATTATGTTGCAGGTTTGTTTGATGTTAGTGAAGTGTGTTGAATAGGATTACAAGTCTACAACCAACATGATTGCCTGTGGCACTTTGAAGATGAAGGATTCCATGCTATAGTTATTTATGCTGCATTGTAATGAGATAATCAAATGAGTTATGTAAGATGTAATGAATTATTTTATTCCTGATTATAAAGTTGTATTATGACCTTTGTTTCTTGATATTACATCTTAAACTATGGATGCTAGCTATTGATCCAGAGACTAGCATTGTAAACACAGGAATCTCTACCTTATCAGGTTGGGACCTCTACAAAGATACACATATATATCAAATATACATTTCTTCTTGATGTTGTCGTTCTTCAGATCAACCAGGTACTTGGGGAAATTCCGCTTCCAGTGACCTTCGCCCTTGCAGTAAAAGCACTCAGTATCAGGCTTAGGACTAGCCTTGGGCTTCTTAGCAGGCGCGGCAGCTTTCTTGCCGCCCTTCTTGAAGTTTCCCTTCTTCTTAGGCTTGCCTTTCTTCTTGAAATTGGTTGTATTATTGACCATCAACACTTGTTGCTCTTTCTTGATCTCCACTTCCACAGTCTTTAACATGGAGAAGAGTTCTCGTAATGACTTATCCATGTGCTGCATGTTGTAGTTCATCACAAAGTTCTTGTAACTTGGTGGTAGTGATCGGAGGACACGATGAATCCCATCGCATTAGGAATTGTTATTCCGAAATCATGGAGTTTGTTTGCGTTCCTAGACATTTTGAGCACATGCTCGCTAATGGATCTGCGCTCTTCCATCTTGTAGTTAAAGAACTTCTCGGAAGCTTCATAGCTTTCCACGACCCATGAGTCTCAAATATCATTTTGAGATCATTGATAATATCATAAGGGTCACGATTCTCAAAGCGCTTATGAATCTCTGATTCCAAACCTTATAGGATGGCACATTGAACTATGGAGTATTGATTCTTCCGAGTGAAGTAAACATTTTTCACCTCATCGGTAGCATCAGCTGCAGGCGGGTCATCCAGCGGTGCATCCATCACATAGGTTAACTGACTAACATTGAGGACAATCCTCATGTTATGGAACCAGTACGTGAAGTTTCTTCCATTTCTTCAACTTTTATTTCTCTAGGAATGCATTAAAATTGATGGTAGGGCCGCCATGATCTACAACATATCTGCAAAGAGTTTAGACTAAGTTTATGATAAATTGAGTTCAAACTATATTCTTAAATTAACTCGGTGAACTCCCACTCAAAACAATATCCATCACATTGTTTTAGTGATCACACAAACCAAATCCACTACACCAAGTATGATATTCACGAGAGAAGATGCAGCCTCAAAGGCGAACAATCAACATGTTCATCATATCATTCATATGACTCATGCTTTACATTTCGGTATTCCGTGTTCCCAGACCATGTCTGTATATGCTAGGCTTGTCAAGATTAACCTTAGTATCCGCATGTGCAAATCTAGCTTGCACCCGTTGTGTGCACACATAGAATCTATCATACCCGATCACCACGAGATGCTTCGAAATGATGAGTCTTAGCAACGGTTCCTACTAAGAATGAACACTTTATTAATTGATATTAAGTGGGAGGTATCATCTTATAATGCTACCATCACGATCTAAGCAATACAAGATGCATAAAAAGGATTAACGTCACATGCAATTCATAATATGTGATATGATATGGCCTTTCTTCTTATGCCTTTGATATCCATCTCCAAAGCACGGACATGATCTCCATCATCACCAGCGTGGCATCAAGGTCAATGGCGCCGGTTCATGGTTGTCCATCACCAACATCAACTATTACAACTACTTTGTACAAAGCTATTACATGATGAATAAACACGCAGGTCTTAACGAATTTAAAGACAACCATTAGGCTCTTGTCGGTTGCCAACTTACAATAAGGATCATTGCATACATAAAATATAATCACAATCACATCATGGTCATATCACGTCACATTCCCCTACAAAAACAAGTTAGACGCCTCTATTTGCATGTTTTACGTGACTTGAGGATTTCGAATAAGAACCGTTCTTACCTACGAACATGCACCACAACGTTGATACAAGTGTTGTCAAGTCCCCATTGATAATTGAATCTTAACTATGGTGGGAGAGACAGACACCCGCAAAGTAACTTGTGCAATACAATTTGCACGTCGAGCGTGGAGCAAGTCTCATGTGCGACGACATGTAAGATTAGCCCAGGCCGCTTCATCCCACCATCCCGCAAGATGCAAAGTACACGAAAAGCAAGCGACAATAAAGCATCAACGCCCACAAACCATTGTGTTATACTCGTGCAACAGATGTACGCATAGATACGACTCTGATACCACTGTAGGGTTCTTTTTTTGAAAGGAATGCGGTAGGGGATGCCCCTATAGCGAGTTTTTTTGAATAATAAGAACCCAAATCTGCGACCGTGAGGACTTGAACCTGTAGGGTTCGCAGCATAGAAAACAAAAATTTTCCTACGATGGGAACAACTATGTACCAAGATCTATCTACTAGATACAAACAACGAGCGGATGTATATCCGTAGAGAACATACCCTTGAAGACCGACAAAGCTTAACGAGTCCAAACTCGTGGTTGATGTAGACGATCTCTTGCCAATCTCAAGATCGAGAGGAAGTCCTAGCGCCGCAAAACAGCAGCGCATCCGTGCTCGCACACACGTTCGAGGCACCGAGCAACCTCCGCCTCCTCGCTCAAGCGATGCAGCGGAAGCACAACTCTTTCTTGCCGAAAAGCCTCCGGGAACATGTATCTCGCTAGTCCGAGACCATGGGGAATAAATTCTAGAGGGGGAGAGAGATCCTTCACGAGGAGGTGTGATGTGAGAGGAGGAGAGGGGGGCCTTTTATAGGGGAGAGGGGGGGCACCCAAGGGGCATGGCGCCCAGCCATGGGGCTGCCCCCACCTCTTCCACATTCATGTGGGTGGAGCTCCCACTCAAAATGAAAAGCCTCCACTCCCATTAAAAAGCCTCCACTCAAAAATCCACTCACATGCATTAAATTTCCACCAAATTTAATGCAAGCTCTTATTTAAATAAAACTCTTTTATTTATTTATTCAGAATTTTGTTAATTACTTTAATTAATAAACATTCACATAAAACCCCTTGCTAGTATTCCATTTCACATGCAGAACCAGTTTCAGCAATTTCAGCAAAGCAGTTTAGGTGTCTAGTGAAATAAATTCCTGCGCTTTCCTTTTCTTCTCGGCATGAAACTTTTGCTCCAAATGGATGTCGGTGTCTCTTAAGTGTGTCACCCTACGGTTCGCGAATAATGCGGACATGATCGAGACCCCTCTCGGATCAATAATCAGAAGCGGGATCTGGAGACCCATACTGACTCCCACACATTCAACGATGACTTTCTTGTGATCGTCGGAACCTTTTACGCTAGTATCTTAATCCCTTTGTTTCGCGATATATTACATGTCCGAGATTCTATCATCGGTATCTACATACCTAGTTTGATCTCGTTACTGACATGCACTCTTTTCTCGTTCCCGTGATATAACATTCTAGTGATCAAATCACTTGCTTGTAAGCTAATCAATGTGATATCACCGAGAGGGCCCAGAGTATATCTATCCGTCATCGGGATGAACAAATTCCACTCTCGATCCATGGGCCTCAACATAACACTTTATTAGTTCTGAATCCATCTTTATAATCACCCTGTTACGGTGTGACGTTTGATGTTATCAAGAAACTCTTCCGGTGTTAGTGATTGACATGATCTCATGGTCTAAGGATTAGGATCACTTCGTAAGTAGTTATAGCAATATAAACTCAATGACTTTGATCGTAATGCTATACTTCGGATGAATGTTCATCACACCATTACACTAATGTTGTGATCCCGTTATTAATAACATCCAATGTCCATGATCAGGAAACCTTGATCATCTTGTTAATCAACGAGCTAGTTTATGAGAGAGGCATAACTAGGAACTTTCTTTTGTTTATTCAACACACATGTATTAACGTTTCCGTATTAATACAATTATAGCATGCAAAATAAACATTTATCATAAACAAGGAATACGATAATAACCACTTTATTATTGCCTCTCGGGCTTATTCCTTGATCTCCCACTTGCACTAGAGACAATAATCTAGTTTGAGAACTTTGCGTATTGAACACCTATGGCTTTACGGTGTTCCATATACGCAATTGCAAGTGGTTAACATAATCTACGGATCGGCGCTTCAGGTCGTGTGTATTGCATGTCTTTGCGTCTTCACGCATCACTCATTCTCCAATGAGATGGCATTGTATAAATTTGGTCTTCGGTGAGACCTTTAGTTCCTTGGGGTTAAAACACGTCGATACTATTGTCATGCAATATATCTTTAGTGTTAGCCCGTTGCGAACCACACCTTAGTTTGATAACAAACTACTTGACACAAATTCCCTCCTTTGCTGCTACTATAGCAGTCATATACTTAGCCTTTTGTTGTAGTATTCGTCACAATGTCTTAATTTTGGAACTCTTCCAAATATATCATGGAATCTCCTTTCCATTACATTGTGCCACCCATAGTTTAAATTGAGATAAACTTAATTTGTATCTTGTGACAAAACTAGTATCAATGTAACGCTTTACAATGAACTATTTGTAATTGTTTGTCACCTCTACACAAACATATTCTTAGTTCTTCCAAAAGATCATAAGAATATCCTCACTATCGTCAATGATCATTTTATGATTCATTCGTATATGCTCATAACACTTAGAGCATAGGACATATCTGGATGTGTACATATCATGGTATGATTGATCAAAACATTCTCGTGATTGCACTCATCAAGTGTCAAAGCACTTGAATCTTGTTTCACTTATCAAGTGTCGATACACTTGAATCTTGATTCAATTCCTTTCCATGCAACAAGAACTGTTTCTTGTCGTTTCTATATTGAACTCCTTCAATATCTCTTATATGTACGTTTGGCATAAACATATTAGCGTTACAGTCTATCCACTATAGACATTCATGCTAAATATTCGGGTTTTGCCTAAATCTTTCATCAAAATGAAATTCTTAGCCTTTGTCAATAAAAGATACATCATTTCTAATCAACAAGATGTCATCCACATAATGTATTAGAAATATGTCTCAGCGCTCCCACTTAATTTCTTGAAAATGCAAGCATCTTCATCGTCTCCAGATGAAAAACTCATTTTTCATCATGGTGAAGATTCCAACTCCGCGATGCTTACTTCAACCATTGAAGTTTGCATGCCCTTTTAGCATCCTTTGAATTTAACAAAACCCTTTGGACCATGTCATGTACACGTCCTAGGTAACCATTCTATTAGAAGAACTTTGTTTTGTTTATTCATCTACCATATACCAAATTATATGTAGTGGTTGCTACTTTAATCCGTTCAGACTAAATATCGCTATGAAAGATCAAATCTTGTCATAGTCAACTCTTTGAACATTGTCATAAAATACTTTACGACATGTCGAATATTTCATAGATGTGAGACATCCATGTCTGTTTCTTTATAGATCCAAATACGACCGATAGGTTTTACACCTTTCCGGAGGGTCTTCCAAGTTCAAAACTTGATTTCTCGTGTATGGAACTATCACGGATTTTATGGCTTCAAGCCATTTGACGGAGCCAGGGCCCATCATCGCTTCTTTGCATATAGTCGGTTAATCATTGTCAAACAATGATGATTTACTCTCAAATCTTAGTATTTGATTGTTTATCCGACCGACTTGGTTCAATAAGAACTTAGATCTCCGTGACCGCAACCTTTGAGGCACATAAGCTATGAGCATTATGGCTGCCTCGAGCGATTTCATTTGCGCAACTCAGCACATTTGGCTAAGGTTCGTTAACCTTATCAAAGTTCTATTGTCCTCCCACTTAACTTTTGCGAAAAATTCCTTTTTCAAGAAACTTCACATTTCAAGCGACAAACCCTTTTGTCCTTGGTGTTATGGAGGAATAACCAATTGTTATTCGAAATAACCTACAAAGACATGCTCATCCGACTTCGGTTGTAAACATCTTACTTATGTTTAGCATACCAAAATTTAAGAAATGAAAACTTGGGTTTTACCCCAAACCATAACTTCCATGGTGTCATTTCAACGATCTAGATGGAGCTCTTTTCGATTAAAAGCGGTAGTCTCTAAAGCTTTAATCTTTTAAAACATAATGGCAGTTTATAAATAACACCTTTGATCCAACCATGTCTCACAAGGTTTCATTACAAATCTCAAATACTCCATACTCCTATGGTGTTTGGAGATGTAAATCTAGGTGTTTTGCTAAACTTGCAACTCAAATAAATCCTTTATGATAAAATCATAATTCATTTATTTTCTTGTTACACTTGTAACTCAAATAAATCCTTTATGATCAAATCATAATTTATTTATTTTTCTTGTTACAATGATTTTCCACTTCATCTTGAAAGTCTTTGAAACATTTTCAAATATTTCATACTTCTTTCTCATTAAGTGAACATTCACTCAAAATTAGGAGAAAGCATATGAAGTTGAAACCCATCGCTTTACTACACATAATGGACTACATACATCGATATGTATAAATTCCAATAATTTAGTCGTTCGTTCTTCTTTGGCCTTTGAACGAAGTTTTAATTATCACGTCCAAAGTCTCACAAGCGTCACTTGATCAAATCCACGCCTCCAAAAATCCATGAATATGGAGATTCTTCATGTTTTCTTTCCAATATAATTTAAACGATGTCACTTCATAAGTGATCTTTCAATCATTTGTCTTGCGACATTTTAGCATTAGGTTTTATGGATGTGATTTCTTCAACTAGATTTGTAAATCATCCATCTTATATGGAATACGGTAATTATTTGAACAACCTTTGTTCTTATAATACCGATTCAAATAACAATTATTAAAACAAATCTTGAAGTCAAGCTTTGATGTCAACGAGAAATACAAACAACGGTTTGTTTGTTTTCGATGAACATCATCACATATTCTCTTGCTAGTTACTTAGGCCATTGTGGTTCATGAATTGCGTCATTCCGTATGAAATTTCATACCAACCAATTCGGTATCCAATACCCAAGAACCACATTGTTTAACAAGAAAAGAATACAACCATAACATGTATATCATCCATATACCTAAATTGGATATTTCCAATCTTTTCTTTTCTGCCAAATATATTTTATAGATTCTCTTTCAGCATTTCCTTTTCCTTTTAAAAGAATCTATCAACGTCAAAAGTGGCGCCATATACATGACACATAGTCCAAAGCGTGTATATTCAAATAATAATACCTTTGGACTTGCACTTTGAAGTAGATCACCATCATCAAAATGATCGGTATTCTTTCAAAATCCATTCTTTAGTAATCTTTTAGTGTAGTAAACACTTTACATACATCTTCTATTCATCCTTATCATGACGACTTTCATGATCAAGCCAATTTAGCTTATAAAGGAGAATCGTGAGTATAACATTACTTTCCAAAACCCTTTTAAATGATTAGGATGTCTAGCATCTCCAACCTTCGTAAATTCTCATCCAATATGAGAACATATATTATACTCTATCATATTGTAACCAAAACATTGTTTCAGATATCGTTATATCTGCCACACATGATGGTTTCTGAAACAATTCTTTCAGCTCCTAGATAATCTTGATATTTAAATCAAGAATCATGGAGGCAAGTATGATACTTACTAACACTGGAATTGTTACTCTTGATTTAATACCAATTATTAAATCTCACGGAGTAAATAAAATTTGCTGAAAGTTTGCAATAGGACTTTAAACTTTAGATTGACACTCAACACAATACGATACCAGTTCGTAAAGTATATATCCAGAATTCTATAGTTCTATTATCTCAATTACAACTATGCATAAGGTGGTGAACGAATGCCAATGACTACAACAAATTATGCAAATTCACTTTGATTTAATTTATGATAAATTGAGTTCTACTAATCCAAATTAGAAATGAACTCCCACTCAAAAACGACATCCCTCGTGTCTTTTGGTGATTACATGAACCAAATCCACTACACCAAGTCTGATCATCACGTGAGTCGGTGTAGCTTCAAAGGCGAGCATCCATATGGTCATCATATCAAAACATATGACTCATGCTTAACCTTTCGGTCCGTGTTCCGAGGCCATGTTTGTACATGCTAGGCTCGCCAAGTAAGAACCTTAGTATTCGCGTGTGTAATCGCATCTTACACCCGAGATATGCTCGTGGATTCAAGTACACCCGATCATCACGTGATGTCTTGAAGCGACGAAACATTGTCGGTGCATACTTAAGGAAGAACACATTTTTATATTGATATCTAAATGAGGGATCATCTTATTATGCTAATAAAATGCCAAACAAGCAATATAAGATGCTATCAAACATCACATGTTTATTAGTGGAATGATATGGTTCTCGCATATGATCTATATCATGTGCACCGTGGTATGATCACTATCATACCTTTATGTGTAAATCCAAGGTCTATGGAGTTTACACGTTATGTATGTTGTAAGAGTATCATCTCATACTTCTACTTACAACATCACCATATCATAACACTAGCCCAAAGAACAATCTAAACTAGGCCTCTAATTTATCCATTGCAAGTTTTACGTGGCTTAGGGCTTTCAAGATAGAACCGTTCTTACCTCTGAACATGAACCACAACGAGGATAACCAAATTGTTGACAACTCGTTGCAAATTAGATATTGACTAGTAGGAGGAGAGACACCGCTAGCCACTTATGCAAAACTAGTTGCATGTCAAGCGTGGAACAGTCTCATGTGCGAGGACATGTAAAGTTTGTCCGGGCCTTCATCCCACTATGCCACCAATATCCAAAGTACAACTAAGAAGCAATAAAATGATCATCGCCCACATACTCATATGTGTACTACCGTGCAAAGCATCTACGCATAGATCCGGCTCGATACCATTGTAGGGTTCGCAAGATAGAAAACAAAAAATTTCCTACGATGGGAACAACTATGTACCAAGATCTATCTACTAGATACAAACAACGAGCGGATGTATATCCGTAGAGAACATACCCTTGAAGACCGACAAAGCTTAACGAGTCCAAACTCGTGGTTGATGTAGACGATCTCTTGCCGATCTCAAGATCGAGAGGAAGTCCTAGCGCCGTAAAACAGCAGCGCATCCGTGCTCGCACACACGTTCGAGGCACCGAGCAACCTCCGCCTCCTCGCTCCAGCGATGCAGCGGAAGCACAACTCTTTCTTGCCGAAAAGCCTCCGGGAACATGTATCTCGCTAGTCCGAGACCATGGGGAATAAATTCTAGAGGGGGAGAGAGATCCTTCACGAGGAGGTGTGATGTGAGAGGAGGAGAGGGGGGGCACCCAAGGGGCATGGCACCCAGCCATGGGGCTGCCCCCACCTCTTCCACATTCATGTGGGTGGAGCTCCCACTCAAAATGAAAAGCCTCCACTCCCATTAAAAAGCCTCCACTCAAAAATCCACTCACATGCATTAAATTTCCACCAAATTTAATGCAAGCTCTCATTTAAATAAAACTCTTTTATTTATTTATTCAGAATTTTGTTAATTACTTTAATTAACAAACATTCACATAAAACCCCTTGCTAGTATTCCATTTCACATGCGAACCGGTTTGAAGCAATTTCAACCAAGCAGTTTGATTGTCTAGTGAAATAAATTCCTCGCTTTCCTTTTCTTCTCGGCATGAAACTTTTGCTCCAAATGGATGTCGGTGTCTCTTAAGTGTGTCACCCTACGGTTCGCGAATAATGCGGACATGATCGAGACCCTCTCGGATCAATAATCAAGCGGATCCGAGACCCATACTGACTCCCACACATTCAACGATGACTTTCTTGTGATCGTCGGAACCTTTTACGCTAGTATCTTAATCCCTTTGTTTCGCGATATATTACATGTCCGAGATTCAATCATCGGTATCTCCATACCTATTTTGATCTCGTTATTGACATGCACTCTTTTCTCGTTCCCGTGATATAACATTCTAGTGATCAAATCACTTGCTTGTAAGCTAATCAATGTGATATCACCGAGAGGGCCCAGAGTATATCTATCCGTCATCGGGATGAAAAAATTCCACTCTCGATCCATGGGCCTCAACATAACACTTTATTAGTTCTGAATCCATCTTTATAATCACCCTGTTATGGTGTGACGTTTGATGTTATCAAGAAACTCTTCCGGTGTTAGTGATTGACATGATCTCATGGTCTAAGGATTAGGATCACTTCGTAAGTAGTTATAGCAATATAAACTCAATGACTTTGATCGTAATGCTATACTTCGGATGAATGTTCATCACACCATTACACTAATGTTGTGATCCCGTTATTAATAACATCCAATGTCCATGATCAGGAAACCTTGATCATCTTGTTAATCAACGAGCTAGTTTATGAGAGAGGCATAACTAGGAACTTTTTGTTTGTTTATTAAACACACATGTATTAACGTTTCCGTATTAATACAATTATAGCATGCAAAATAAACATTTATCATAAACAAGGAATACGATAATAACCACTTTATTATTGCCTCTCGGGCATATTCCCTTCAGAACCTGGGCGGTTGGGCTGTACATCCACTTCCCTAACCAAGTGAGCTAGGCTCACTCCTACTGTAGGGTTCTTTCCATGGAAAACAAAAAAAAATCTATGGCAAGAACACATAAAACCAAGATCTAATCTATGGCAAAGCCAAGATATAATCTACGAGATCGGTGCAACGAGATTGTAGAGAACTAGCATTAACGAGATTAGATCTCATGGTTGATGTAGTCAATCACTTGCCGATCTCAAGATCGCGTAGACGATCCTTCTGGCGTCGCGTTTCGGCAGCGCTTCCACCCTCGGTCACACGTACAGAGTCGATGAGGACCTTCCTCTCCCCGTTCCAGTGGGCAGCGGAGGTAGTAGATCTCCTCGGAATCCCAGCAGCACGACGACATGGTGGTGATGGAGGAGATTTCTGCGGGGCTTTGCCTAAGCTGGAGCAGTATGGTGGAGGAGGGAGGAAGACGACGGCTAGGGTTGAGGTGAGGGGCAAGGGTGCACCCCCACCCCTCCTTATATAGATGGGGGCTACGGCCAGGCTTCCCACCCCTGGACGTGTCCACCCCCAACTCGGCAGCCAAGGGAGGAGAGGTAGGAACTTGCCCTCCAAATTTCTCCCCTTACCAAATTAGGGTTTGACCCTTTTTCCTAGTGCTGGGCGGTTTGCCCCGTTGGGCTTGGTGCGGCTGGCCCCTAGTGCCCCCTCGGCATGCCACAACCCAAGTGACCCCTTGCGGGGTGGTGGACCCACTGGTTGTCCCTCTAGAACATTCTAGAAGCGCCGGTCAAAATACAAGACACGTTTTCGTACCCCGGAAAACAACTTTCCTTATATGAATCTTATTCTCCGGACCATTCCGGATCTCCTCGTGATGTCATGGATCCAATCTGAGACTCCAAACAATATTCGGTATCCATCTCATATTCCATATCTACTTAAACAACATCGAACCTTAAGAGTGTCACCCTACGGTTCGCAAAAAATGCAGACATGATCAAGACACCTCTCTGGTCAATAACCAATCACTAGAGGAAAAAGGGCCATCCGTTCACGACCCCTAGGAGCATTAGTCCCGGTTGCGCCACCAACCGGGACTAATGCTGGCACGCGTCCCGGTTGGAGCGGGCACGGGGCCAGGGGGCATGGGTCCCGGTTGGTAAGGGGCATCGTCCGGTTGGAGCCACCAACCGAATAAAGGTTTGGCCACAGCCACGTGGCGTGACGCACCTTTAGTCCCGGTCTTGGCTCCAACCGACTAAAGACCACTTGCCTCTATAAATGCAACGCCTCCCCTCTGCTTTTTTCGAATGGTGTAAGGTGTGAGTGTGTGTGCTAGTTTTTCTCATGCATGCATTGAAGGTGTTTGTTGAAATGTTTGAGTGAAAAATCCCGTTGAATTTCTCATAGAACAAAAATATAGAAGGTGTCCAGACGACTTGAGCTTTCTCCTCTTTATTTCCCTCGATCGAGGTTAGCAATCTTATCTTTTCTAGGTCATTGATACAATTCATGTGTCGGTGTTAATTGGTTATTTCACTATTTATGATGTCCTGTTTTTTGATAAACTTACTTATATGATGCGTATGAACGGTCGGGAATGGATGTACGGTGACGTGGTAGCCGGTATATCAAAGGCGTGGATAAATTTATCGATGTGGCTACGGCAAACAAAGAGAATGGATTTATACGTTGTCCATGTGTTCAATGTCGGAACAACAAGGAGTACTCTTCCTCGAAAATCATTCACGGCCACCTGATTATGAAAGGTTTCATCCCCAACTATAATTGCTGGACCAAGCACGGGGAAAGAGGGGTTATGATCGAAGATGGTGAAGAAGAAGATGATGATAACAACTATCATCATATGTTTCCTGAATACAGTGATACTGCAATGGAAGACAATGGAGAGGAAAAAGGTGAATAACGGGCATCAAATGAGCCGGCTGATGAACTTGGTAGGGTCATTTCTGACGCAAAGCGAGACTGTGAAACAGAAAATGAGAAGTTGAAGTTAGAGGGCATGTTAGAAGATCACAAGAAATTGTTGTACGCAAATTGTGAAGATGGCAGCACAAAGCTCGGTACCACACTGTAATTGTTGCGATGGAAGGCAGAGTGTGGTCTAACTGACTCCTCATTTGAAAAGATGCTGAAAATAATGAAGCCGAAGTTTCCAAAACATAACGAACTTCCCGAGAGTACCTACGAAGCAAAGAAGACTCTCTGTCCTCTGGGATTAGATGTGCAAAAGATACATGCATGCATTAATGACTGCATCCTCTACCGCGGTAAGGATTATGAGAATTTAGATAAATGTCCGGTATGCAACGCGTTGCGATATAAGATCAGACGAGATGACCCTGGTGATGTTGAGGGAGAGCCCCTCCGGAAGAGGGTTCCTACTAAGGTTATGTGGTATGCTCCTATAATACCAAGGTTGAAACACATGTTCAGAAACAAAGAGCACGCCAGGTTGTTGCGATGGCACAAAGAAGACCGTAAGAAAGACGGGGAGTTGAGACACCCTGCTGATGGGTCACAGTGGAGAAAAATCGAGAGAGACTTCCCAGACTTTGCAGGTGACACAAGGAACTTATGGTTTGGTCTAAGTACGGATGGCATGAATCCTTTTGGGGAGCAGAGTTGCGATCCTGACACCTGGCCCGTGACTCTATGTATCTACAACCTGCCTCCTTGGTTGTGCATGAAGCGTAAGTTCATTATGATGCCAAGTGCTCATCCAAGGCCCAAGCAACCGGCAACGACATTGATGTGTACCTTAGGCCATTAGTTGAAGAACTCTTACGGTTGTGGGGCAAACCAGGTGTACGTCGTGGGATGAGAACAAAGCGAGCCATTTAATCTCTGAGGGTTGTTATTCGTAACCATCAATGATTGGCCTGCTCTTAGTAACCTTTCGTGACGCACAAACAAAGGATATAAGGCATGCACCCACTGTTTAGATAAGACCGAAGGTACATATTTGCATAAATGCAAGAAGGTTGTGTACCTAGCGAATCGACGATTTCTTCCGACCAATCATCCCGTAAGAAAGAAAGGCAAGCATTTCAAAGGTGAGGCAGATCACCGGAAGAAGCCTGAACTCCCTACTGGTGATGATGTATTTGGTGTGGTCAAGGACATAGAAGTAATCTTTGGAAAGGGTCCCGGCGGTCAATCAGTTCCGAACGACGTCTCTACAGGACACGCACCCATGTGGAAGAAGAAATCTATATTTTGGGAGCTGCCATATTGGAAAGTCCTGCATGTCCGCTCTTCAATCGACGTGATGCACATGATGAAGAATCTCTGCGTGAACCTGCTAGGATTCCTAGGCGTGTATGGGAAGACAAAAGATACACCTGAAGCACGGGAGGACCAACAAATTATGAAAGACCCAAAGAACATGCATACAGATAACAAGACGGATAAAGGGCGTCACTTAAGTCGTGCTAGCTATGCTCTTACCAAAGCAGAGAAAATCTTTTTGAAGTCCTTACAGTATCAAGGTGCCGTCGGGCTTCTCATCTAATATAAAGGGATAATAAATATGGCGAGAAAAAGTTCCAAAACCTGAAGTCTCATGATCACACGTGATTATGACGCAGTTGCTTCCGATTGCATTGAGGGGGCTTCTACCGGAAAATGTTCGAGTACCCATTGTGAAGTTGTGTGCATTCCTCAATGCAATATCTCAGAAGGTAATCAATCCAGATATTCTGCCAAGGTTACAGAAGGATGTGGTACAATGTCTTGTTAGTTTTGAATTGGTGTTCCCACCATCCTTCTTCAATATTATGACGCATCTCCTGGTTCATCTAGTGGAAGAGATTGCCATTCTCGGTCCGGTATTTCTGCACAATATGTTCCCCTTTGAGAGGTTCATGGGAGTCTTAAAGAAATATGTTCATAATCGTGCTAGACCAGAAGGAAGCATCTCCAAGGGATATGGAACAGAGGAGGTCATTGAGTTTTGTGTTGACTTTATTCCTGACCTTAAGCCGATTGGTGTTTCTGACTCGCGGCATGAGGGAAGACTAAGTGGAAAAGGCACGCTGGGAAAGAAAGCAATGATATGTAGGGACGGGGATTCTTTCACTAAAGCATCTTGCAGTTTCTCGGAGATGCCGGAGGACTGGGCTCCGTCGGCATCTCCCTGAAACTGGCCGCAGTGGTGTCCCTGCTCTCGAAAACCATCTTGCAACTTGTAACTTCACTAACTAGATCAATACGCCTCGGAGCTAACTAATTTCACATATTAGGGAGTGCCTCTATGACCAGTTTCTTGGAGATGCCGGAGGACTGGGCTCCGTCGGCATCTCCCTGAAACTGGTCGTAGTGGTGTCCCTCCTCTCGAAAACCATCTTGCAGCTTGTAACTTCACTAACTAGATCAATACGCCTCGGAGCTAACTAATTTCACATATTAGGGAGTGCCTCTATGACCAGTTTCTCGGAGATGCCGGAGGACTGGGCTCGTCGGCATCTCCCTGAAACTGGCCGTAGTGGTGTCCCTGCTCTCTAAAACCATCTTGGAGATGCCTCAAACTGGCTGGAGGACTGGACTCACAAGGATGCATATTTATAGTACAAGCAGCTCGGCATAATGTCGACACTCACGACATAATGTCGACACTCACCCCTATTATTAGTGCTGACTCATCTTTAGTCCCGGTTGGTGTCTCCAACCGGGACTAAAGGTTCATCTTTAGTCCCGGTTGGTGACACCATCCGGGACAAGGTACAAGCCGCACGACATAATGTCGACACTCACCCCTATTACTAGTGTTGTCTGGCCCACTCTGCCGCAATCCCTTCAGTCGACTAAATATGAACCCTCTCTTTATATAGGCATTTCCCTCTATTTATTAGGTAACACTTAAGACATTTATTAATATTAAAAACCGGGACAAATCGGGACTAGCTAACACTCAGGCCTAAAGCCGCCCCCTTTAGTCATAATCATGCCTAGTCCTATAGTACGCAGCTTCAGGGTCTTCATCATCGTTGTCATCATCATCGTCATCGTCACCTGCCACTCCGGGGATCCTCAGCCCATCCATGGCATATACCAGGGGCCATTCCAGCCTCGGATTCACGGCGGGTGGGAGAGGGTCTCTGAAGACGATCCGCCACCGCCGGACGATGTGGGGCCTGGCGGGTGGACTTGTGGCACCGTGGCGAGGATGGTCTCCCCGCGATGTAGCGCATCACTGATGATAGTACGGTTCGCCCACCACAGGACGGCCGACTTCGTTGTGGTTCACGGTGGCCATCACCCTCGTACTGGCGAGCTCCTTTCCGCCTATTAGCGAAGAAGGCATTCCAGTGTCATAGTTGTCGGGATCCCACTGGGATCCATCCGCTCGCTCGTGAGCTCGTGGTAGAAGTGGTTTGTGATGGCCTGGCGTCACGGAACCTTGAGGGACAGGAGGGACAGAACCCCTCCAACTTCAAAGATCCAGCAATGGCGGCGGTACCCAGTGGACAAGGATAGTTGAGACGCATACTCGGTCTCCTCGAGGGTCGAATGGCCCGATGGCGTTGTCCATTTTCTAAGAGAGGAAGGTGTGGATGTGTGGATAGCCATGACACGATCACCCTAAATATAGAGGAAAGGCGGAAAACTTGGCGTGAAGCTTTGGGAAATGGCGGAAATATCTTTAGTCCCGGTTAGTGACTACATCCGGACTAAAAGCTCTAGTAGAAAGGAAAGGCGGAAAACTTGGCGGAAGAGGTGGGAAATGGCGGGAAATATCTTTAGTCCCGGTTAGTGACTACATCCGGGACTAAATGTGTGCCAAAAAATGATCATGTTTCGAAAAAACCTTCACAAAATGACCTATCATGTTCGAGGTTTCATGGCTTTCGGTCCACATGACCGATGTTATGTGCTGAATCACGGCATAGTTTGCGATGTTGTGCCCATATTATGCATGTGTGGACATTGGTATGGAGAACAATGTTGCAGAGGAAGTTTTCCTTTTGTCGCATCGGAAAAGCCCTTTTCCATTTTCCAAGCGCAAAAAACGGGTCGTTTTGTGAAGTAACCACCAAAATGCTGTTTCAGAATGCTACCGTCCTATTTTCCTAAAATACTAGACCACCTTACATGGACTATCTCCCAATCGGTACATCTCAAACCTTTTCTTCCATCCCGGGTAAAAGGGACAAATGTCTGCCGAATCGGCAGGAAGTGGGTCCGGTTTGTACTACACGTACATGATCTATCGCCCGTGATTTTTTGAAAAATATCATTTTTAGACTCGCAATATGTGGTTTCTTCAGAGATCCAATGCAAGTTCTAACGATGCTCGTCCCCTATCTTCATGCACACCAGTTCGACCATAGTTAGAAATTCAGATAATTCAAAACGGGCATAATAAATTCAAAAAATCCAAACAATGAAAATCCTTCGTGGTGTCATATTATGTTACATAGTTGAAAGGAAAAATACCATACTTGGTATATTGATCATGTTTCAAAAACCTTCACAAAATGACCTATCATGTTCGAGGTTTCATGGCTTTCGGTCCAAATGACGGATGTTATGTGTGAATCACGGCATAGTTTGTGATGTTGTGCCCATATTATGCATGTGTGTGGACATTGGTATGGAGAACAATGTTGCAGAGGAAGTTTTCCTTTTTGCATACGGAAAAGCCCTTTTCCATTTTCCGGCGTAAAAAGCGGGTCGTTTGTGAAGTAACCACCAAAATGCCGTTTCACAATGCTACCATACCATTTTCCTAAAATACTAGACCACCTTACATGGACTATCTCCCAACCGTACATCTCAAACCTTTTCGTCCATCCGGGTAAAAGGACAAATGTCTGTAGAATCGGTAGGAAGTGGGTCCGGTTTGTACTACAGTACATGATCTATCGCCGTGATTTTTGAAAAATCATTTTAGACTCGCAATATGTGGTTTCTTCAAACATCCAATGCAAGTTCTAACGATGCGCCCCTATCTTCATGCACACCCGGTTCAACCATAGTTAGAAATTCAGATAATTCAAAACGGGCATAATAAATTCAAAAAAATCCGAACAATGAAAATCCTTCGTGGTGTCATATTATGTTACATAGTTGAAAGGAAAAATACCAGACTTGGTATATTGATCATGTTTGAAAAAACCTTCACAAAATGACCTATCATGTTCGAGGTTTCATGGCTTTCATCCAAATGACCGATGATATGTGTGAATCACGGCATAGTTTGTGATGTTGTGCCCATATTATGCATGTGTGTGGACATTGGTATGGAGAACAATGTTGCAGAGGAAGTTTTCCTTTTTTGTCATACGGAAAACCCTTTTCCATTTTCCGAGCGCAAAAAGGGTCGCTTTAAAATTAATATTCAAAAATAGAATATAAGTTAATTCATTTTAAAGGTTACATTAATTATTTTTAAAAATAGAATATGTTTTTGAATTATTTATTCAAATCCATACACTTCTTATGTTTAAAGTTTTTCTAAATTCCAAATTGATATTAAAAAATATAAGTTAATTCATTTTTAATTGTAAATGGTTCATATTTTAAATGGTTACATTAATTATTTTTAAAACAGAAAATGTTTTTGAATTATTTATTTAAATCCAAACACTTTTTATGTTTAAAATTTTCTAAATTCCAAATTGATATTAAAAAATATAAGTTAATTCATTTTTAATTGTAAATGGTTCATATTTTAAATGGTTACATTAATTATTTTAAAAGCAGAAAATGGTTTTGAATTATTTATTCAAATCCAAACACTTTTTATGTTTAAAGTTTTCTAAATTCCAAATTAATATTCAAAAATATAAGTTAATTAATTTTAAATGGTTTCATTAATTATTTTTAAAAATAGAAAATGGTTTTGATTATTTATTCAAATCCATACACTTCTTATGTTTAAAGTTTTTCTAAATTCCAAATTAATATTTAAAAATTATAAGTTATTTCATTATTAATTTTAAATGGTTCGTAGTTTAAATGGTTACATTAATTATTTTTCAAAATGTAAAATGGTTTCAATTAGTTATTCAAATCCAAACACTTTTTATGTTTAAAGTTTTCTAAATTCCAAATAATTATCATTTAAAAACATTACAAATTTAAACCCCAAAATAAAAATAAAGGCGAAACAGAGAAAATAACTAAAAAAATTGAAAAGCAGGGAATACGTCCGGTTGGAGCCACCAACGGACTAAGAGCCACAGCGCCTTCATTCTTGAAAATTGACTATAGGTCCGGTTGGTGGCTCCAACCGGACGTATGCCCTTTAGTCCGGTTGGAGCCACGAACCGACTAAAGGCCTTTAGTTATAACAGTGCCTCCTCTTCTTCTTCCTTCCCCCTCACTTCTCTGCCTCTCGCCCTGACGACGACGCCGCAGCCTGGCCTCACGCCACTGGTGCCCCCGCCACAGCTGCTCAGAAGCGCTGGCTCGTCAACGCCTCCGCCTCCGGCCGCCACTGCGTCTCTTCCAGCAAGGCTGCGCCGCCTCCTTCCCCGACGATCACGCGCCATGCCTCTCGCTTCCCGACGACGCGCCTTCCCGCTGCGTCAGTTCGGTAGCCTCCCTGCCTCTCTGTCCTCCCCCTCCCTCTGCTGCTGGTGGCAAAACAGAGCACCCGAATTAGATTGATTTTTTTGAACGGATTACGGGTGCAGAGCACCCGAAATATATTGCTGCAATAACGTCGCTGGAGTACAGGAGGCCTAAGAAATAAAAATTACACAGAGGCCCAGAAAATAAGCACCGAGGACCCTAAAAGAAACTTGAAAAAGCAATCAAGTCCACCATCTTCTTCCTCCTCCAGATCGACGAAGAAGCTCCGGTATCGGCCCGCACCTTGCCACAGGGGACGACCGACACACAGGGCGAAGCAACGAAGGAGCGGCAGCCCTACTGCCCTTGAGTCCGACGTGTTGACGAAGCATCAGCCGCCAAGAAGCCGGAGAGAAGCTCCGGATCGAAACCGCCATGACAGAAGCCAACACCTACACACCACAAGCCACCACCATGGTCGCTTGGTTCCGAGTTCCTTGAGTTAGGGTTTGCCTCGGAACCCGATTAACTTTCGAGCATGCTTTAGGGTTACATTCCAATGCACATTAACTTGTCGTATCATCATCATTGCTTGAGCATTGCATCGATGCCATGTGTTGATTGTTTCCCTTTCTTTCCGGTGATTTGGTTCTTCTCGGTAGAATACGATATCGAGATCGAAGACCGAGATCAAGACCATAGATAGATCTAATTAAATGACAAGTTTAATTAGAACACCCTAGTAACCCTAACAGGTGATTCCGGAGTTCCTTGAGTTAGGGTTTGCGCCCCTCGGAACCCCGATTAACTTGTCGAGCATGCTTTAGGGTTACATTCCAATGCACATTAACTTGTCGTATCATCATCATTGCTTGAGCATTGCATCTATGCCATGTGTTGATTGTTTCCCTTTCTTTCCGGTGATTTGGTTCTTCTCGGTAGAATACGATATCGAGATTGAGATCGAAGACCGAGATCAAGACCATAGATAGATCGAAGACCTTTTGTAGCCTTATACTCATGATCCCCTCTCATAGCCCTACTGCCCTTGAGTCCGATGTGTTGACGAAGCATCAGCCGCCAAGAAGCCGCCGGAGAGAAGCTCCCGGATCGAAACCGCCGCGACAGGAAGCCAACACCTACACACCACAAGCCACCACCATGGTCGCTTGGTTCCGGAGTTCCTTGAGTTAGGGTTTGCGCCCCTCGGAACCCCGATTAACTTGTTGAGCATGCTTTAGGGTTACATTCCAATGCACATTATCTTGTCGTATCATCATCATTGCTTGAGCATTGCATCGATTCCATGTGTTGATTGTTTCCCTTTCTTTCCGGTGATTTGGTTCTTCTCGGTAGAATACGATATCGAGATCGAGATCAAGACCGAGATCAAGACCATAGATAGATCTAATTAAATGACAAGTTTAATTAGAACACCCTAGTAACCCTAATAGGTGATTCCGAGTACCTTCGCTAGGGTTTGCGCCTCTAACCCCGATTAACTTGTCGAGCATGCTTTAGGGTTACATTCCAATGCACATTAACTTGTCGTATCATCATCATTGCTTGAGCATTGCATCGATGCCATGTGTTGATTGTTTCCCTTTCTTTCCGGTGATTTGGTTCTTCTCGGTAGAATACGATATCGAGATTGAGATCGAAGACCGAGATCAAGACCATAGATATATCGAAGACCTTTTGTAGCCTTATACTCATGTTCCCCTCTCATAGACTTAGGGTTTAGGGTTTCTCTTCATTTTTATTATTGTGTATGTATATATTAGGGTTTCACCTTCGATCCGGAAAATATTCGTTAGCCGCTTTGACTTATTCGTAACTTTCTCCTTTAGCCGCTTTGACTTATTCGTTTTTCCACCTATGCAGAAAATATGGACCCACACGTCAGAGACGAAGAAAAGGAAGAGTTGATCCAAGGTGTGATCCGTGGGGAAGATAATTTAGACGTATCAACGTTTCTGAACAACTCCGGTGAGGGTGATCCTCTTTTTACCGGAGTAGACAACTTGTTTGAGGTTGAAGGTGTTGCCTTCCGCGAGGGAGAAGGCGATGCCTTGTGTAATCGAGAAGACGACCGCTCCGGCAAGGTGCATGTAATATAAATCAATTCATTAATTAATCATCTGCTATCTATATAGAAATAGTAACGACGATCTTTCTTCTTTTAGCCCTCCGGATCAAAGGAATCTACTGAAAAGAGCAGACGAGGCCCAACCAAAAGTTGCAAGACCATGAGAGGTTCAGATCGAAGATGTCAGAGACGGCAGACCGATAGCTCCCAAAGTTGTCGCAACCAAATTTGTGGCACAATGCGGAGTAATCGTTAGGGACTTAATCCCGATCACCATTAGAAATTGGAATAGGCCTGCTAATGCGGATGAAGAGGGAACATGTTTATTTGTCCCTAACCACGCCAAAGATTTACTGTGGAAGAGGCTCATGGTTAATTTCAAACTACCGAAGATAGAGCTGGATCCAAATGCGGAGGATCCAGTTGAGGACGCCTTACAACATGGGAGAGCCATGGAGGCTAAGGTCAGGGAGTGGGCTTTGAAGAAGATGGCCCAATGTTTCACCAACTGGAAGAAAAGATTGCACCTTGACTATGTCGTGAAAGAGAAGACTCGATTTCAAGAATATTCAGTTTGAGAAGATAAAACCATTCTGGGATGAGTTTGTGGAATACAAGAAATCGAAAAACCTAAGAAAATGTCTCAAACGAATAAGTGAATGTCGCTAAGAAGAAGTATCACCATACTATGGGGCAAGGTGGCTACAAGGTTGGCATTCCTAAGTGGGAGAAACTTGAGCAGAACTGCGTGATAAAAATATCACCCGCAGATGACGATTGGGTAGAACGTGCAAGGAATTGGTTTTACGGGCATGGGGGCAAGTTGGACTCGGAAGGGAGGTGTATATATAACATACGACATAAAGAAGACCCCTTGCCAATCGAGAGGATGAGAAAAGCAGTAAAGGCTGTTAAAGATGGGGACTTCATTCCCAATAGAGAGAATGATGATCTCACACTCGCCCTTGGAAATAAGGAACATGATGGATGAACACGAGGCACAATAGGCTCCCAATCATGGAGGACTGGGTTTCCCGAAGAGAGGAAGAAATATCCTGATAGAAGCCGTCAGAGGAGTAAGGACAGGGCGGCAGTTGAAGCAGAAAGTCAGAAAGAGCGAATGCGTTTAATTGAAGAACGATTAAAGCAACAACAAGATGAAATTAACACACTTAAAGAGCAAAGTACTACCGGCCCATCTCAGCAGCACACTGCATTCAATGCTACCGGCCTATCGAATAATCGAAAAAGCAGTGTGGCTTCCACCGAGGTCCCGGGTGATGACAATGGCGATGACGATGATGCACCGACGATGGCTCATGTTGGCTACCCAGTGGATGATATCACAGAGATGACACACTGCGAGCTACATGTCAAAGTTGTGAACATATCAATGAAGGTGGCGGTCGGCTATGCCTTACCAATTGGACCCACACCAACTTACCACGCCGTCCGGTTCCGGAGGGCTACGCTGTTGTCGGCGTGGATGAAATCATGCCCACCTTTGAGGTTTTGGATCTTCACTACCTGCCGTGAAGGGATGTGATCGGCCGGGTGACGCAAAAATGTCACCATTCTGTGGTCAAGGATTGTATCGTGCTTCAAATCACACGCCAAGGCCATCTTCGCCGCCTCACCCGTCTCCACGAGGTCGCCGCCATGTAGCTGTCTTCGTCGCCTCACCCGCCCGCCTCACCAATATCCGGCAGCCATCGCGCGGAGCCATCGCGGCCTCAGATAAAAGCGAAGCGCATCTTCATCGTCGTAAGCGATCGCCGAAACGTAAACAAGAGCCTCTTCCAAAAGTACCAACGGTTCCTCCCAAGAGAGCTTATGACTGTACTGAAGAGGAGATTGCGGCGATCGTTGATGCGGAAACGACAGCGTTTTTCGCTAAGCTGAGGCGGACGAAAGAGCCAGAGTTCCCCAGCACCAAAGAAGAAAAAGCCAAAGTGTTGAAAATGCTAAAGAATCTTCATCAACCCGAGCCAAAGCTGTCATTAGACTATGAGCGTTCTATTCTCAAGTCACATGCAGCACAAAAAGCCTCGAAGAGCAGTACTGATGCAAGCGGGAAATCTGTTGCCCAGCTCGGAGAACAAGCAAAAAAGACTTGCGCCCCTCTCAAGGTGATTTCTCAAACCAATGTGGGGTCGAGCAAATATGGGGTAAGAGCAAGATGATCCGAGAGGTAGTTGCACACACGGAGAAGCTGCTGCTCAAGGTATGAGTATTGCCAAGATTTATCCCGATTAGAGTTCTTCCCGTGAGTGAAGTAGCATACCAATACCAGTATGGAAAACCTCTCGTCAAACCTAGGAGGTAAACAATCTTCCAACAAAATGCGAAGATTGCATAATCGGTACATGCATGCCACAAGGGCCGGGCTAATGGATAGTGCCGAGGGTTACAAAAAGCATCATGGGAAAGATAAGGATGACATGATATCCATTGAATTTGATGAACTATTTCAATTATTCAATCAAGAAGCCTTGGACAAATCGATCATGAGTGCCTATTGTCGTAAGTACTAATTCTGTAATTAATTTAGTCTCCATCTATATTATTTTGTTTATTGCATGTATATAATCATACCGTAATATGCGTAATGAAGATTCTCGAATGCAGCAGAGGACAAATCTATGACATTGGCTTCATTGACCCATATTGGGTTCATGAAGCTAATCTCAAAATAAGCCCCGTGATACGGAGGATAATATAGTACACGCGTTAAGGTTTCAAGAAACCAAAAGGAAATACTATTTCCTTACAACTTCCAAAGTGAGTGTTATTGTCTTGTATACACTTTCTATTTCGCTTACTCGATGTTAAGTATATAATTGATTAGTTACGCATTCGCAGTACCACTATATTCTGTTAATCATTCAACTTGACAAAGGGCGTACTAGTCATGGACTCAAACATAAACCCCTTGAGACGTGGAAGGACATGCAGATCCTTCTCCAGTGTAATTCTAATCATTACGACACTATATCGGCAACGTTCGTGAATTTTATGATATCAAGTACTTAATAACTTATTTTATTCGCTTTTCACGCCGCAGCGCTTGGAAACGGTTCACCAAGAAGGCTAGGGTGTTTGGAAAGAGGATCTTACATTTCAACCACTAGATGTAAGCACCACTAGCTATATCCGCGCATCTCTTTGATTCTAGTTTTGATACAGTTATTATCATGCTTGATTATTATTTTGATTGAACTCGTTGTCGTAAAGTGCCCGACGCAGGGACCGTGTAACAATCTATGTGGATACTATGTATGCGAGTTCATCCGCAGACGCGATGAGAAGGGCAGAAATTTAGAGCAACTCCACGTACGTAAACAATTTCTATAGTTTTTAATTACAATCAAATTATGTTTAGTTTCATATTCATATAGGCTGACTCCTTTTTTAAATCAGATCGAACGTCTACGGGACGGTCTTCGCCAAAGGATCGTGACACGAGCAATACAGGAGGAATTGGCGGGATTCTTGGATGCAGAAGTCCTAAACACACAAGGGGAATACTACTCGGCTGTGTATAGACAATAGGAATTGTAAAAATAGCAACTTTCAAGAAATTGGCCGGTAGCATCGAATAGCAACTTTTGTATGTAGTGCATGAACTCGATCCGTGTATTGAATGTAATGTTGTCATGATGATCTTGTGTAATATAAGGTTCCTTCATTGATAAGTGCAAAACACTAAATAAACAATAAAACAACCTAAATGAATTCTCTCGCGGCACAAAAGTGGCGAAAATGCTGCCGCAAGAACAAAATGTGCCAAAATGAATTCTTCGCGGCAGAAATGGGCTAAATCTCTGCAGAAGTTATTAGTCCCGGTCGGTTACGAACCGGGACTAATGCTCCACACCTCGCGCTCGATGCCACGCAGTGCCCCATTTGTCCCGGTTGGTGGGGCAACCGGGACTAATGGTTAGAGCTTTAGTCCCGATTGCCCCGTCCCGGTTGGGCAACCGGGACTAATGGCCCTTACCAACCGGGACGCATGGGCCCTTTTCTACCAGTGAATAGCGGGATCTGGAGATCCATAATGGCTCCCACATATTCAATGATAACTTCGTGATCAAATGAACCATTCACATACGATACCAATTCCCTTTGTCGTGCGATACTTTACTTATCCAAGGTTCGATCGTCGGTATCTCCATACCTAGTTCAACCTTGTAACCGATAATTACTCTTTACTCGTTCCATGATATGACATCCCTTGTGACCTAGTCACATGATTGCAAGCCAATTGGATGACATTTCACCGAGAGGGTCTAAAGTATATCTATCCGTCATATGGATGGACAGATCCCATTCTTGATCCATGTGCTTCATCACATACTTTAAGAATACCCAATTCCACCTTTATAACAACCTAGTTACGGAAGTGGTGTTTGATGTCATCAAAGTACTCATCCAGTGATGGTGATTAACATGATCTAATGGTCGAAGTATTAGGTTACTATGTATCTGAAAGCTTGTAGGAAAATGAACTTAGTGACTTGATCTTGTGATATGCTTACTATGTGTGTGTGTGTACATCACATCATCCTCCTAATGATATGATCTTGTTATCAGTAACATCCAATGTCCATGATCAGGAAACCATGATCATCTATTAATCATCATGCCAGTTTGAACAAGAGGCTTACTAGGGACTACTTTATGTTTACAAAACACACATGTATTAATGTTTCCGGTTAATACAATTATAGCATGGGATATAAACATTTATCAAAAACATAAAAATGTAATAATAACCACTTTATTATTGCCTCTTGGACATATCTACAACAAGATTCTCCTTAGTGAATTCGGTGGATTTGTGGCATCGTCGACTCGGCCATCCCAATAATGCAGTTTTTATCGTCTCTCCTTAGTGAATTCTCCATACCCTGTAATAAAGATTCTCATACCCTGAAATGTCAGGACGAGTAAGAGTGAAGTATTGAAGTGCACCAGTAAAACTATGATAGAGAGTAGCATCAGAAAAGAGTTCACCATCAGGCGAAAGTTTAAAAGAAGTATCCATAGGAGTACGAGAAGACTGGAAATCCAGCATCCTAGCATGAGAAAGAATATCAATAATATATTGTCTTTGGGAAAGAAAACGTGCAGAAGAGTCACAAAGAACTGCAGTACCCAAAAATTGATGAAGAAGACAAAGATCAGTCATAGAAAACTCAGAACGAAGAAGAGTGATAATGTGATCTAAACATGGTTGAGAAGAATCAGTACGAACAATATCATCAACATAAATAATAAAGTACGAAATATCATTATTATGTTGGTAAATAAAGAGAGATGTATCGGAAAGAGAAGGGGTAAAACCAATGGTTTGAATAAAGGAGGAAAACATGTAAACCAAGCTCGAGGGGCTTGTTTTAAACCATAAAGAGATTTTTGAAGAAGACAAACATGGTCAGGATGGTTTTTATCTTCAAAGCCTAGAGGTTGTTGACAGTAGACATTTTTCTCTAGAGAACCATGAAGAAAAGCATTTTAACATCTAATTGGTGAATGAGCCAGGAAGAGGAAACATTAATGTTAAGAACAGTGCGAATGATACTAGATTTAACTATAGGAGAAAATGTTTCATCGTAATCAATACTGTGTTGTTGAGAATAACCACGACAGACCCAACGTGCTTTATAACGAGCGAGACTATCATCAGATTTAAATTCTTGACGAAAAACTCATTTGCCAGAAACAATGTTAGTGTTTGAAGGGCGAGGAACTAGCTGCCAAGTGTTGTTTTCAAGAAGAGCACTGTATTCATCTTGCATGGCAGCTTTCGATTACCACGACATTGTCAAACATTGCTCATACAAATGTGCCAAAGCACGTTGATCTATGTGAATAATAAAAGGAGAATGGCATAAGTAATGCTGACAACAGTCGATGATGAGGAGAATGGCCAGGCTTTCCTTCTTGACCTACCTCTCTTCGCGCCGGGAATCAGCCTTAAAACGGTGCCTCCCCTGGGCACGCCTCCGCTGAAGCAGCGTCAAGATTTGCTCTCCCGAGCACCACCATAGTAGGAAGGCCAACATAAGTCTATTGTAACGCCCCTGAATACTATGCAGATTTGAGCATTGCCTGGAAAATCTGCATAGGAACGATTCAAGGAAACCAAAGCTGTTGAAAGTTATTCTGAGTAGGAATAAATTTTTCTATTGTAGCAACGTTTCTTACTTCAATAGACCTAAATTTCTCACCAGCGGTCACCGCCAAGCTAACAGTTCATGACGCAAAACCGGAGACTTCGCAGCCGGGACGACAATAATGCAATGCGCGTAGCCAATCGATTTGCTCCTCTCCAACCGTACGTATTTATCTTTTCAGACTACAGAAATGGAAAGCTACGCCGACGGCCAAACGTCGGGGCCGTCGGCGTAGCCATCGTCCAGACCAGCCTCGCCAAGCAGTCGTCGGCGTAAAATTATCCTCGGCATATTCTATGCTACGCCGACGGCTGCCCTCGGCGTAGCTATTTTTTATTTTATCTCATTAAACTTTGAAAAATCATAACTAAATCATTCTAATTTAAAAAAATACAAATAATATATCAAAATTTGCAGAAAAATAAGACCTATCTATCTACACTCAAATATTACACATTTATAAATAAAAATTAAGTAAAATATAAAACATTATATATAGTTTAAAACGGACATAAAAAATTCAAAAACGATCGAAACAATGAGAAACCTTCGCGTGGTGGTAAATTATGTGACATAGTTAGAAGGAAAAATATCTAACTTGGTATATTGATTATGTCTCAAAGAAACCTTCACAAAATGACCTATCTCATTCGAGGTTTCTTGGCTTTCGGGTCAAATGACCAATGTTATGGCTAGAATCAAGGCATAATTTGTGATAATGTGCCCATATTGTGCATACACATGCATCATGGGATGGCGAACAATGTTGCAGAAGAAAGTTTTCCTTTTCGTCGCACCAAAAAGCCATTTCTCATTTTTCGAGCATAAAAAACGGACGGTTTTGTGAAGCAACCACCAAATGGCTAATTCAAAATACTACCACCACATTTTACAAAATACTATACCACCTTATACGGACAATGTACCAACAGGAGGATCCGAAACCTTTCCGTCCACCTTTGGTAAAAAATACAAATTCCTGCCGAATCGATATGAAGTGGGTCAGATATGAACTACAAGTACATGATCCGATGCTCATGTTTTTTTTACAAAAATTATTTTTAGGTTCACAATATGCTATTTTATCAAAGATCCAATAAAAGTTTAGCGAGGCTCGGCCCCGAGCTAAGAATCTTTATGTCCGTCGTTCGATAAATTTTGATGATAGTTTAAAATGGGCATAAAAAATTCAAAAACGATCGAAACAATGCGAAACCTTCGCGTGGTGTCATATTATGTGACATAGTTATAAGAAAAAATATCAAACTTGATATATTGATTATGTCTCAAAGAAACCTTCACAAAATGACCTATCTCATTCGAGGTTTCTTGGCTTTCGGGTCAAATGACCAATGTTATGGCTAGAATCAAGGCATAGTTTGTGATAATGTGCCCATATTATTCATACACATGCATCATGGGATGGCGAACAATGTTGCAGGAGGAAGTTTTCCTTTTCGTCGCACAAAAAGCCATTTTCTATTTTCCGAGCATAAAAAACGGATGGTTTTGTGAAGCAACCACCAAATGGCTAATTTAAAATACTACCACCATATTTTACAAAAAATACTATAACACCTTATATGGACAATGTCCCAACAGGGGGATCCAAAACCTTTCCGTCCACCTTTGGTAAAAAAGACAAATTCCTGCCGAATCGATAGGAAGTGGGTCAGATATGAATTACAAGTACATGATCCGATGCTCATGTTTTTTTTACAAAAATTATTTTTAGGTTCACAATATGCTATTTTATCAAAGATCCAATGAAAGTTTAGCGAGGCTCGGCCCCGAGCTAAGAATCTTTATGTCCGCCGTTCGACAAAGTTTGACGATAGTTTAAAACGGGCATAAAAAATTCAAAAACGATCGAAACAATGTGAAACCTTCGCGTGGTGTCATATTATGTGACATAGTTATAAGTAAAAATAGCAAACTTTATATATTAATTATGTCTCAAAAAACCTTCACAAAATGACTTATCTCATTCGAGGTTTCTTGGCTTTCGGGTCAAATGACCAATATTATGGCTAGAATCAAGGCATAATTTGTGATAATGTGCCTATATTAATCATACACATGCATCATGGGATGGCGAACAATGTTGCAGGAGGAAGTTTTCCTTTTTGTCGCACCAAAAAGCCATTTTCTATTTTCCGAGCATAAAAAACTGACGGTTTTGTGAAGCAACCACCAAATGGCTAATTCAAAATACTACCACCATATTTTACAAAAAATACTATACCACCTTATATGGACAATGTCCCAACAGGGGATCCGAAACCTTTCCCTCCACCTTTGGTGAAAAAGACAAATTTATGCCGAATCGGCAGGAAATGGGTCAGATATGAACTACAGGTACATGATCCGATGCTCATGTTTTTTTACAAAAATCATTTTTAGGTTCACAATATGATATTTTATCAAAGATTCAATGCAAGTTTTCCTTTTTATCGCACCAAAAAGGCATTTTTCATTATCCGAGCGCAAAAAGGGGATTTTCTAAAGCAACCACCAAATAGCTAATTCAAAAACGGAGGGTTTGTGATTAGTTGATATGGATATCATATTTGGATTCCTCTCATTTTTCTGATCAATTTAGACATATTATTTGTTGAATTTCGATTTACAGATTTAATGATATTAATTATTCTATATTAAATAGAAAAATACAAAAAAATAAAATTATTATATTTTTATTTGAATTCAATAATATTTTTACTTATTCATTAATATTTACTTAAATAACTGTTTGTAATTTCAAAAAATATAAACATGTGACATGATGATATAAGAGTTAATAGGATTGATATAGTAGTATTGACACCAATGTATGAATTATTTTGCGGAAACGGATTCTGAACGAACGAGAAAGTTAAGCGTGCTGAGGCTAGAGTAGTATTAGGATGGGTGACCTACTGGGAAGTTTGACTAAGACTGGAATTTAATCAAATATTAAGTATAATTAGTGTAAAAATGTTCAAAGTAGTTTGAAACAATTAAAAGAATAAAAAATGAGAAAAACAATAAAAATATATATTTTTTCCAAAAATAAAATGTTTTTGCAACCGGCCGACAGGCTATGCCGACGGCCGCTACGCCGACGGTATTTTGATACGCCAACGGCTTGAGTGTGCTCCGTCAAGGGAGATCTTTGTCGAGGGTATTTTGGCCTATGCCGACGGCCTTTTGACCTCGGCGTAGCGCGCGCATCCCGTAGTGTCATCTCCGATTCTGTTCATATATATATCGATATTCGTCTGCTGTAATTGGTACTGGTAATCTTTTTAGTGAAGCATCGCCTAATCATCAAATTTCTTTTCTTGTAACGAAAAGGGAGCATCCGCCAGATTGGTCGGAGCTGCCTGTCGACCTGCTCCCCATTGTGTTCATGAAGCTCGGCGCCGTGGACGTTCTCATGAGCGCATGCCACGTATGCCGGTCATGGCGAGAAGCCGCAAAAGCTCCTGAGGCGTGGCGCTGTGTGGACATGGAGCATGGTGAGAGTAGTTTTGGAGAATTGATTATTGTTGAATACAGGTAGAGTCTGTTACATATAGGAGAGGATCTCGTGGCCTAGTGCGCACGCTCCAGATCCTAGGATGTAGGAAGGTGGGATAGGATTACAGTACGATTACATGACATGATCAGTACAGACTAGTATAAGTAGTGTAACATGATTCAACTCCCCCCCGGCAGTCGGAACTACGCCAGGAGCGATGTTCAGACTGTCACGGAATTCTTGGAATAGCGTCGTTGGCAACCCTTTAGTGAAGATGTCGGCGTACTGGGAGCTGGTAGGTACATGGAGCACTTTGGCCTCACCGAGCGCCACTCGGTCACGAACGAAATGAAGGTCAATCTCTATATGTTCCGTCCACTGGTGCTGAACTGGGTTGGATGACATATACATGGCGCTCACATTGTCGCAATACACCACTGTTGCACGGGAGGGCAAATGGTGGAGCTCCTGCAAGAGTTGGCGCAGCCAGCACGACTCAGCAATCACATTAGCAACGGCTCGATATTCAGCCTCCGCACTCGAGCGCGAGACTGTAGGTTGTACGTGAGGACCAAGACACAAGGTTGTTGCCAAGAAACACGCAAAGCCAGAGGTTGACTTCCGTGTATCAGCATCCGAATAGGCAACAAGATCGAGGGAGGAAAGTTTGTGGAGCTGGAGACCATAGTGGGAGGTGCCTTGGACATATCGAAGGATACGTTTGATGAGCTGAAAATGGGAGTCGCGGGGGTCATGCATGAATAATCAAACTTGCTGCACCGCATAGGAAATATCAGGGCGGGTGAGCGTGAGGTACTGCAGGGCGCCGGCGAGGCTGCGGTAAAGGGCCGGATCCGAGCACCGGGGGCCATCGGAGGCAGAAAGTTTGGAGCGAGCGTCAACGGGGGTGGTGATGGGGTTGCAGTTTAGCATGTGAGCACGGTCCAAAATCTCAAGGGCATATTGTTGTTGTGAAAGAAATAAACCCTCATACGTGCGATGGACATTAATGCCAAGAAAATGGTGGATATCGCCGAGATCACTCATGGAGAACTCGGAATGGAGGGAGGCGGTGATGGAGTGGAGGAGGGTGGTGGTGTTGGCGGTGAGGATGATATCATCAACATACAACAACAAATAGGCAATGGATGTTTCACGGCGAAGGATGAAAAGTGAAGAATCGCTTTTGGAGACAGAAAAACCAATGGAGGTGATGAAGGTGGTGAAACGATGAAACCACGCCCGGGGGGCTTGTTTGAGCCCATAGAGTGATTTATGCAAGTGGCAAACATGGGATGGGCGAGTGGAATCAAGAAAACCAGAGGGTTGCTCACAAAAAACAGTTTCATCAAGATTCCCATGGAGAAAAGCGTTCTTAACATCCAACTGATGAATGGGCCAAGAGTGCATAGTGGCGATGCTCAAAACCAGGCGAATGGTGGCAGGCTTAACTACGGGGCTGAAAGTCTCACCAAAGTTGACCCCGTGTTGTTGGGTGAAGCCGCGGACAATCCAGCGAGCCTTGTACCGCGCAAGAGAGCCATCAGGATTGAATTTGTGCCGAAATATCCACTTCCCTGTCACGACGTTAACACCTGCAGGATGAGAAACTAGAGACCACGTGTCATTCTGCATTAGAGCAGTATATTCATCGAGCATAGCATTGTACCAGTTAGGGTCTTTGAGGGCGAAGCGGTAAGTAGCAGGAATTGGGGAAAGTTTGGCGGGAGTAGCGATCGCGAGAGAGAAGTGCTGTTTAGGCATAGAATAGCTAGCTTTACCGCGTGTGAGCATGCGGTGGGGGTTCTCGGGAGGAGCGACGGGGATGGATTTGGGCGGGATACGCGGTTGAGGTGGCGGGCTGGGGGCAGCTGGAGGGGAGAAAGCGCGGGTGGGGGATGCAGTGGGGTTGGGCGCAGGCGACCAGGTGAGGCAGGGCAAGGGAGCCGAGGTAGGTGGGGCCGAAGGCGAGGGGATCAGGGCAGGGACAGGGTGCAGGAGTGGGGACGGGGCGACGCGGGCTCCGGCGGGTGGTGGTGCGGTGGCCACAGTGGATGGGCCAGGGGTATCTGGTGGATGCGGTGGCGAGGTGGGAGTGAAGGAGGACGTGGGTGGAGCTTGTGGACCAGGTGGGCGGGCGGGTCTAGGTCGGTACGAAACAGAAGGGGCGGATGGTACGGAATCTGTGGGAGCAGAGGACGCCGGGTCAGTGGAAGAATAAGGAAAACGCGTTTCGTCGAACGTGACGTGCCGCGAGACAATAATGCGACGTGAGTCTAGATCGAGGCACCGGTATCCTTTGTGTTCCCGCGGGTAGCCGATGAAAACGCAAGGGGTGGAGCGCGGAGCGAGTTTATGGGGAGTCGTGGCGAGCAGGTTCGGGTAGCATAGGCAGCCAAAGACTCGCAGGTGGTCATAAGTGGGGTTTTGGCCATAGAGACGGAAGTGAGGGGTGTGAAAGAGGATGGCGCGGGAGGGTCGAATATTGAGGAGATGGGTGGCGGTTTGGAGGGCTTCGACCCAAAAAAGGCGGTGGTAATTTGGCTTGGAAGAGGAGAGTACGAACAATGTCGTTGGTGGTGCGAATGAGACGCTCAGATTTGCCATTTTTTGGGGAGGTGTGTGGACACGAGAGGCGGAAGCTAACACCAATGGCGCCGAAAAAATCCCGGAGGTGTGTGGTAAGAAATTCGCCACCATTATCACATTTCAAGCATTGAATAGGGACACAAAATTGGGTGCGCACATATGCAAAGAAATGTTGGATGGTGTCACAAGTATCAGATTTATTTCTCAAAGGAAAAGACCACGAATAGTGTGTGAAATCATCAAGGATTATTAAATAGTACTTGTATCCTGAAAAACTAATGACGGGTGAGGTCCACAAATCACAATGAATGAGTTGGAATGCAGCGGAAGTGTGAGAGTGAGAGGTGGGGAAGGGGAGGCGTGTGTGATGTCCTAATTGACAAGCATTACAAAAAGGAGATCTGCTAAGAGCTTGTTTATTACATGAGAGAAAATCTAAAGGGTAGTGGGTGGTGGAGCTGGGGTGTCCAAGTCGTTGATGCCACAGGGAGCCGCTGGTGGTGGAGAGCACGGTTGGCGAGGAAGGCGTGGATCCGTAGAACAGGTAGAGGTCGCTGTCACTATTGGAGCGAAGAATAGTAGTCTTGGTGTGGAGGTCCTTCACGGAAAAACCAAATGGATCAAACTCAATGGATACAAAATTATCACGGATGAATTGGCGAACGGATATTAGATTTTTGACTATATTAGGTGAGACAAGGAAATTTTGTAGATGGAGAGGGAGCGAGGAAATTTGGACAGACCCTACAGCTAAAACAGGAAGTTTAGACCCATCACCAACAATAATATGCGACGAATCACTGCCTAAGGGAGAATGAGTAGTAGTCAAGTTACCCGTCTTACCGGTGACGTGGGACGAGGCTCCTGAGTCCATGAACCACTCAGGACGTGGCGGGTTGAAGTGGTTGTTGTCGTTGGCGCTCGAAGGAGTACAGCGCGGAGGAGGGTTGTTGCTGTGGGTTGAAAGCCGTGGAGGAGGGTGCACCCCCCATGCATTGTGGAGGGTAGCCTGCAGGTGGCGCAGCACCAGCGGATTGCACCTGGTAGGCCTGCGAGGGAGCTCCTGGACGCGAGCCGAGAACGCCCGAGGCGTTGGGAGGCACCCAAGGCGCACATGCGGGAGGGAACGGAGTCCCCCAGGGTGCGAAATACCCTATCCAGGGTTGCTAAGGTGGAGTGCCGCGGTGACCGGATGGGCCAGGTTGATGCTGGTTGTTGGTGCCGCGTCCGTAGGACTGAGCCTGGTTGTTGCCGCCGCCGTGTACGTACCCTGGGATGGGGTTTTTCCCCCGATAATTCGGGCTGACCCCCATCATGCGCGGCTGGCCAGCGGGTGGGCCGCCGCGTCCGCCCCCAGTAGGGAGAGCTGTTGCCAGAGCCGCGGCCGCCGCCGCTGTGTGTCCCGGCGCCGCGTTCACCTCCATGGACTGCCATGGCCTGTGCCCCCTCGTCGAGTTGCGTTGTGTCTGTGCTGGCCTCCGCGAGCTGAAGACGAGAACAGGCGTCGGCGAAGGAGGGCAGGGGCACCGTGTTGCCGATGATGGCGGAGTGAAGGGCGAACTTTGTGCCGAGGCCAGAGAGCATCTGGAGACAGAGGTCATGGTCCTGCACGGGGTAACCGATGTCGGCGAGGTCGTCGGCGATACCTTGGAGTTTGCTGGCGTACGTGGAGATGGGCAGATCACCGCGCGGGGGAGGTGCGGAATTTTTTGCTGAGGAAGATGTAGCGGCTGGCGCGGTTGGCGAGGAAGAAATGCGGCGCGTTCCGTGTCACGGCGCGTGCGCCGCGCGTGCCCTGGACAAGGCGGCGAAAGAGATCGGGACCAGGGTGCCATAAACCGAGAGGTGGATGGCGAGAGGGCGGCGTCGTGGCGACCCGGGTTGGCGCCGGGGGCGCGGCGGGTGGCAGGGGCTGGCGATGGTCGGTGAACAAGTGTGATCGTCTTTGCCCCCTGGAGTCTTTGGGGTGGGTTCCAGTTGTGTTGACCTTGTAGTCGATGTATACCGAGGAACTCCTCAAATATATCGCCAAAAGGTAGGCAAATTTTTACCCGCAATATGCAATATGCATTGCAATAGGCCATGCCCATGCCCGCCTGTCGCCAGTAGCCCCCCGCAGAAATATTTTTTGAACCAGATACGAGGCCAGGTCGCCACGGGAAGAATAGAATAAGAACCATGATCAGGTTTCCAAAGATATCTTTTGTAGCAGTTTGATTAGAGAAAACAAACAATACCTATGGTGGTCTAAATATTTAGTTTCGCATAGTTGTGATCTTGTGAGGTTTTCTCGAGACATGGATTATCGCCTCAGTTGTCATATCTTTTTCAGACTTTTTTAGATGAAAACTATACGAGCATTTTGTAAGATTCTGAGAAATTCTAGTAGTTTTCTCATTTTGTAACATTTCATGCGGAGTGTCCGCATATTTTCCCCTGGATTTCACATGTGATCTGCACGCGCTTGCTCTACACGAGCCTCAGCACACATCCCATCGATATCCCGATTCATTAAAGTGTAGATGATTATGCGGATCTGCCCAGTGTGCTACCGGGGCTTTAGCGCAGGTCGAATCCCAATGTACCAAGGGAGCAGGTATGAGCTAATCAGAAAGAAACTGTTATACTATAGGAGTTCTGGAACAAAATTCCCTGTTTTATAAGCTCGATAGTCGCTACATGCTATGAGATACATTATGAGTATAATGATATATAACCAGGTAACAGAAATCATAAGACACTAAAACACGATTAATTAACCCTGTGAGCCACGGTATTTTCCCGCTGGTCATGCAACAGCTCACAGGAAAATGAGCAATGCTACATGTACGGACAAAAGTTACGAAATCACTTACGGACTCAAGCGGTGGTATAGCAGGCATAGCTAAAAATAGACGTGTGGTCCGCTTTTCAAGGAATCCACTGATATTCAGCCAACCAAAATAATACACGTATGTCCGTAAAGAGTTTCGTAAGTCACCCGTCTGTATGTCTAGGATTTTCGCAGCATTTCTGTAGTTTGCCTAATAACCCACAGGAAAAGATATATTCTCGTGCGTCCGTCCGGGCCGACAGGCCTGAGGCTATATTCCTGTGGGTATCCAGCCCACAGAGTTTTTCTTTAGACCTCCGCGCGCAAGCCTTGCGGCTTCCCGCCATCTTTTTCATTGCGTGCGCATGGAGTCCTCTTTTTTCTGTTTACCTGTGAGAAAAGGAAGAGACTGGAAGCCCTCGTTCCCTTCTACTAGAAAAAAAGAAACACCCAAATCAGTTCCATCTTGCCCTGCTCCAGCGCATAACACGGTCACCGCCGTCTTCCATGCCGGCCACGGTCGCCGCCCCGTCCACCCAGTCCGCTGCATCCGTTCTACATACCGCCACCGCTGCATACATTCTTCATCCCGCCGCCGTTGCATCCGTTCTCCATCCCGCCGTCGCCGCCGTATCCAGTCTCGAATCTGACGAATCGGCCGCATCTGGGAGCTACCTTGTTAACACCTGGATTTTTAATCTCAGATGTCTGTTATGCCATACATCGCAATCTCAGGATTACCATTTTTGCGAGACATAACAGATTGATACCATAGTTCATCATTCATTACAAACCATAATATAGGTCTTACAAATAAAGGATCTTATGATCCAGTCTTAATACAATCAACGCAGCGGATTAATATAATAACGATAGCATGGGCGAAGCTCCATCTTTAGGGTCACAGGCAATGCTGACGATGGGAGATGATCCTAGTTGTCGTAGACTTCCTGTTGTCCATCATCCTGGTAGTCCTCCTCATAGTCTGGCTATAGGAATAGTCAGGGACAAAGCCATGAGTACTCTTTAAGTACTCGCAAACTATCACTAACAAGTAAAGAGGTTTCAAGTAGGAATACTAAGTTCTAGGTTGTTTTGCAAAAAGCCAGATTTATCTCTAACTGAGTTTAGAAGTAAAGAAACCTAGTTTAAAGTTTTATAACACCTAAGTGGTAACTTGAGTTTCACATCACAACCCTATTGTGGTCAAGTCAAGTCACGATTCATTTCACAAGTCATTTTGAAAACATCTGACGACGGAACAGTATGGCCACTCCAACTATCCATAACCGCGGAAGCGGCTATTCGAATAGTTTGACACTATGTAGAGGTGGTACACTTTCATCACAACGTTCTATACATCCGTCAAGAACAATCCTGAATCACCATACTCAGTATGCGGATAATCAATCATAACCTTTCAATTACACACCCTAGTATAGGCACCTCCCCTATGAGTTTGGACTCCCAACCATGACCATCTTTCATCTTAGGAACTGCACAGGTGGACAATCCTCACGAGGTAGCCTCAGCTCAAACCTCGGCCGCAAAGGAACTCATACTAAGATATATAAACTCCCAGTCAAGCCCTACCCAAATTCGGGTATTGTGCTTGTACGGTAAACATTGGAACGGTATCGCATCTAAACACAACCATCAATTTTATAAAGGGCTAAGGCTCATGCCTTAACAATTTCATCATCAAAATAATCTTGTGTTCAAGAACACATGTCAAAATATTTCATTAGAATGACTCGTCATTCTAAGGATTTTATAACCATTTTTACCAAGTATTCCCATATAAAGTGATCAAGTTTTATGTTTAGCACTTGCCACTAAAGTTGGGGGTAATCACTAATGAGGGGTGCTAATCAAGTGTGACTTAACCAAATCTAGGTCTCATGCCTCAGTATGACATCTAGTTCTAACTAACTTAGGCCAAGTTTTATGCTCTTTATGCTACCTATAATAACTTCCCAAAATTATCACAAATCACTAAGTAAACATAAACAAAGAGCTTTGATAAAGAAATAAAAGAATAAAGCTTGCAAGTAAAACTGGGATTTGGTATAATCAGGTTTGCAAGTGTTAGCTTGCTATGATGGCTTGCTAATGGTAGCTTGCATAGTTCACTTGTAGTATTAAGCTTGCTAGGTAAGATAACTTGCAAGTTTTAGCTTGCATGGTTAACAAGCTTGCAAGTGGTAGCTTGCCTTGAGTAGTGCAGTGGTTGAAGTTCTCCTCTACTTCTTTCTCATAGTAGTCTCCTTCCTCTTTGTATCCTTGGTCGGTAATAGCGTCTATAAATAAATACGAAGTACACAATCACCAAATAATACTTAACTATTTCTATTTGGCACACAAAAAAGGTTCACAGTAGATGATCTAGCATCATCACAAGGAATAAGGATTAGTCTTATTTATTTTATTTTAAAAAACTAATTTTTACTCATTTAAAACTACTTAAGATTTAATATTCTCCCATTAAAATATGGGATCATAATTGCTTGGTTTTAATTGATTTTGTTGTGCTTGAAATGCCTGAAGATGGTAATATGTCTATTATTCTTTGGAGACCTTTTCTTAATACTGCAGATGTTGTCATAAATTGTAATCAAGGAAAAGTAACATTCAATAATAATGACAAAGAGCATACTGTCTATTTCCCCAAGAAGGTTGCTAAAAGCTATTGCCTGAATTCCATTGAAAATATTGAGAGCATCAAGGTTGGAGAAATATATTATCCCATTCCACAAGAGAATTTTGAAACTATTTTATTGGGACCATTGCTATCAAGTATGAGGTAACATAATCACCTTGTGAAATGCAAAGTTATGTTTCATATAAGATTTTTTTGGTAACAAGACTTGATCAACCTTGTTAACAAAAGGATTTTAATGAACAAAATAATGTTTCCACTATGGTTATACTTGCTTTCTTTTACTTTTCTCCTTCCTAGTCTTTGCCTTTCTTTTTCTAGCTTTGGTTTTGTTAGTTGTTTGTTTGTTAGAGTTTTTTAGAGCTCCTGTAGTTTGGCTTTTGGTTTGCTTTTGCTTCTTCTGAAAAAAACTTTTTCTGCGAGAAAATCAATTTTCATACCCTGAAAATTGGCCAAAACTAAAGTTTCCCGAAAAATCCCAGAAAATTCAAAATAATTTTTTCCTCGAAAAAAGGGGCAGAGGGACACCTGGAGTGACCCAGGGGGCCACCACACCCATGGTAGGCACGGCCTACCTGTGGGTGGCGCCTAGGGGGGTCTGGCCCACCTGGGCCCCTCTAGGTTGCCTCCTCAAAGCCACCTTCTTTCTCTCCCAAAAACACCGGAAAACTTTCTCAAGCTCGAGTTCTTGCTATTCTTGCTCGCGGTTTTTTATCTCCTTGTTCAGCCCATCTCAAGTGCTAAATTTTGGAGAGTTTGCTCCTTGGTATGTGCCTCCTCCACTTGTCCAATTAGATTTATGATTGGTAGATTGTATCTTGAGTATTTTGTTGCTATAGGTGTCAGGTTGTTTGAGCTTGCATGCTTGTTCTATGCTTAGAAATTTCATTTTGATACATGTGTAGCCCTCTAGCATGTTCCAATAGTAGTTGCTCATCATTTATCAACTTGGAAATCACTTGGTTTGATGTTTGTCTAAAAAATTCAGAATTAAAGAAAGGTCATGGACAACCACACATTTGGTGAAATATTTGAGAGTGATGAACCTAGAAGGGCAAGGCTTCCAAGGTCATCCACCAGTACTAGACCCTCATACAATGAGGATCTCATTACTCCGTGATTTGGTGACGAGGGAGATGAAGGGGATGTGCACCCCTCCACCTTTCCTTGCCAAACTTTCTTACAGGCTGCCGGGATTCTTGATGATTTTATGACCTTGGTTCGAAGGGATGGACTAACAAGTTACATGCAGGATGAGAGTGCGCAATATGCTTTGCTCACTAAAACATTTGTGGAGAGCTTTTCTTTTACTAACAGCGTGTTCAAGCCAAATGTGTCTTTCAAAATTTATGGCAGGGCTCATTCTATGACTTTGAAGCAATTTTGTAAGGCCCTAGGACTTGGTACAGCTGGGTCAGCAAAGAAGATTCCATCTCAACACGCTGATTTGTTGGAGCTTTACCAAGGAATAACCAATGATGATGACCGCAGAGCTCAACGAGGAAAGATAAAGAATATTCAACTCCCAGCCATAAGGTACTTTGCCTACTATCTTGCCACCAGTGTTCTTGGTAGGGAGAAATATTTCCAACTATCAATTGGCCTTCTTAGCTGATGTGCTCAACAATGAAGCTAAGTATAATCTTGGTTCTCTCATTTCTCGTCGCTTAGCTGCTAAGGGACCCATTTATGGGGAATTATTGCTACTCATGTTGTTGTCACCTTGAACATTGTTGTTGATCCACATGATACAGTTTTGGCTCCTCAAAGGCTTGATCTTGCTGCCATGAAGGCACACCACTTTGTCACCATTGGCTCTACCCTTAAGAACTTGGTTTATAGAATGTCGTTTATTGACGGGGAAGAGAGAGAGATCCCTCTACCCCAAACCACTTTGTTCAGTATTTCTCAGGGACCTTTGTCACTCTCAAAGGGGGATATGGATGACAAGTTGCGCTCTCTTAACTTCCACGGGCACTATCAGGAGGAAGCACCATCATATGACCCCTCTGTGTATTACACAGGGGAGGCCTCGAGCTCATACCAGGATGAGGGAGCTTCCTCGACATACTACGAAGGTGCATCTTCTTGGACACCATGGGATTGAGCCCCACTTAGGCCAAAATCCTAAGCTTGGGGGGAGGTATATCGACATCACACTCATATATATATATCATGTTCGGTCGGTTCTTTGTATATCCATTGTTTCGCTTTATTTTTGGTTTTTGTTGTTTCTTTCTCAAAAACACAAAAATACCAAAAAATATTTTCGTTGTTTCTCTTGGTTTGTTTCTTTGCTTTTTGGTTTTGGTTTACCTTTTCTTTGTTTGGTTTTGCTTTGTTTGATTTCTTTAAAAAATCGAAACACCAAAAATATTTATTGTTCTTCTTTGGTTTTGTGAGTTCTTTGCAGGGTTCAGCCGTCCTCAGTGGGTTTTGGTTTCATATTATTATTCAAGTCACACAATTGAAGGGCAATAATGAAGATTAAGATAACTTGAGGAGTGGTAAGAGGCTGGTAACGAACCCTATTTGTTTTCATTTTGTACTTATACTCATCATTGTGAGCACGCTTAGCCTGTTTGTGTAAGGTGTATGTCATTATGTATGCTTAGTAGTTCTTGCTTGCTTGTGATTAGCTCCAGCTTGCTAATAGTTTGTAGCATGTCATATGAATGTTTGCTTGCATTGTTTTATTCATACTTTGATATGATATTGTGGTATCCTCCTCTGACTGTTCATGTGAATCGACTTGGCACATGCTTACGTATGCATATGACTAAACAATAGTCAGTAAGCCTCGATGATTTATTTTGCCTCAGAGCTCTTGTATCACTTTCATGACATAATTAATCCTGTTGTGTTGCAAGCATGATTATGACAGTTATTGCTCTCTCGTTTGTCACTTCCTTTCTATTTCTAGCCTTTACTTGCACTGAGTATGAGCTCTATCTGTGCTTTCAACTCCTCAAAACTAATATTGCCAATAGTGTCCACCATACCTACCTACTAGCATTCATTTGCTATTTCAGTGCATATTCCATATGCCATGTTTTCTTCCAAAATAAAATGTTTGTCTGTTTTGAGAAAGTTAGTTAGTAAATCTCTCACGAACTTGATGGCATATTTTATTCCTTGCACTTAATAATCTTGAACCATTGTGACTTGTCCATGAAAGTTATATGCTTGCAAATTATATGTTGGGAGTCAGCAGAACCGTGCTATCACGGGAACGCTTTCAACACTTTATGGATATCTCATCCAGTTGATACCTTGCTCTTTTGTTTGCGGATGTCGACGATGTGACATAAAAGGGGAGTTTGTGAGTTCATGGAATTTATACATTGTGTTAGAGAAACGCCTGGGCCGCTATCCTAAGCCATGCCTAATCATAGTGGAAACTATTGGCATTTATGAAGTATTCTCAATAAAAATCTATACACATAGTAAATAAAAATATCGTTGAGATGCTCATTGTCTGCTTGCCTTGTCATTTTGATCACGGGATAGCTCCTGTATCATGTGCAAGGGGTACCCCGTTGGCGGTTCTATATGATATGCATGTATTTACAATGACAAGAACTTATAGGTAACCAAAGTTGAGTAGCATGCGGAGCGGCCCTCGTACTCAAGGGACTTGGGATTTCCAGTCTATGGTATATCAAGCATATAACTCAGATTGGACCTCACTTTCACCTTAACCATATGAAGATGCCTATGATAGGGTCAATGAGAGCTCAAAGCTAATGAATACCTTTCTTTCAGCATTGGGAAGCCTTTCAAACCTTTCAAAACCGTTTTCACCACCTTGTTGAGTCACCACTTATTCTATGAGCACCTTCTCGAGAGCATAATTGTCATTCTTGTGTTTGTTCCAAAACTTGCTTAATTATGTCATGACTTTGATGCTTGTATCTCTGATACCTTTACTTCTAGTCTTCATGTGAACTTCAGAGATGCCTTGGCATTTATATTGTGCTATTCAAACAAAGGCAAGCGACATACCACTCTATCATACCTTACTATGAGCATTGCAATGTTGCTTATGTTTATGTTTCATGCTACTTATTATTATTGAGTTGGTTTCTCTTCATAGATTGCAGTGACTATTGAGTAGACTTAGTTGCATACTCTTTATTATGAATTGTCTAAGCATCTACTCCTGTGCTGACAATATTTACATCATTTGAAGCAAATGTGTTCGTGATAGTTCTTTTATCGCACTCAGTTTTAAACTGAATTGCTTGAGGACAAGCAATAAGCTAAGCTTGGAGGGAGTTGATACGTCCAAAACGTATCTACTTTCTCGAACACTTTGCTATTGTTTCTCCTCTAAACTCGTGTGATTTGGATACAACTAACACGGACTAACGTTGTTTTCAGCAGAATTACCTTGGTGTCTAGTTTTTGTGCAGAAAATGAACTATCAGGAAAAATCCCGAAAAACATGCCAAAAATTATATTTCACCAGAAGATCCACGGAGCCAGAAGGCGAGACAGAGAAGGAGCCTGGGGGCCCACACCCCTGCCAGGCGTGGGCCCACCTCTGGCCGCGCCTAGGGGGGTGCGGCCACCCCAGGCATCTCCTCGGCCTCCCTTTGCGCCTATAAGTTGCCTCTCGACCTAAAAACCAAGGGGGTTCGATTGTTTTCTAGAAAGAGTTCCGCTACGCTGTCGCCACCAGAAACCAAGATTCGGATCCAGAAACCCCATTCTTGCACCCTACCGGGACGAGGAATTTGGAGAGGATCATCGCCATCGTCATCACCAACGCATCTCCATCAACCATCCATGTTTTCCTCATCCATGAGTGAGTAATCCCCCGTTGTAGGCTTGGGGATGGTAGGGATTGGATGAGTTCTATCATGTAATCGAATAAGATTTATTATTATTAGGGCATAGTGCCTAGTATCTCTATTAGTGCTATTTGACTTTGTTGCAACTTGTTGTGCTTAATGCTTGTCACTAGGGCCCAAGTGCCATGATCTCAGATCTGAACTTATTATTGAATCATTATGATAGTATTGTTTGTGGTCTTATCTGCAAGTTGTGTACACATATCATTGTTCGGATCCAAAGGCCCCAAAGTGACAATAATTGAGACAACCGGAGGGGATGGCTATGGTGTGAGAATCACATGTATTCACGAAGTGTTAATGCTTTGCTCCGATGCTCTATTAAAAGGAGCACCTTAATTGCCAGTAGTTCCCTAGAGGCCATGCTGCCATGGGCTGGCTGGACAGAAGATGTTGTGCAAGTTCTCATTGCGAGCACATATGACTATATTTGGAGCACATCCCTAGGATTGTTTAGTACTTGGATGCTTGTTATTATTTATCTGCAATGCCCTAGATCTTGAAGTTACATGTTTAGAATTGTCCATGCAATGCCCGTCCATCCATCCCTATGCCTACCACACTCGAATCCCACTGTTTACTGTTACTATTACTATTGCTCTTGTTCTAATGTTGCTATTGCTTTGATGTTGCTACTACCAAATTGTTGCTACTGATAAACTTCTGTGAGCAAGAACTATTTCCAGGTGCAACTGAATTGACAACTCAGTTGTTAGGGCTTGCAAGTATTCTTTGACTCCCCTTGTGTTGAATCAATAAATTGGGTAATACTACCCGCGAAGACTGTTGTGATCCCCTACACTTGTGGGTCATCATCTACCGGGGCGGCGATTGGAGGGGCATTGGCATCTGCAAACTGCGGTGTGATGCGCCTGGAAGGAAGTCGTCGGCGGGACCTGGCTGCTTCTTGCAGCGCGTTGTTGCTTCCCTAGGGATGAGTATCAGCGCGTGCGATCACTTGTCCTCTAGCGGGTGCGCCCGAAACAACGAACGGGCGCCCACGCGCCGAGAAGATTTTAGGCTTTCTATTTTACCCGACTTGTTTCGTGTATCTGACACGTTGTTCTACGATCTTGTTGCAAAGTTGCCCATGGTGGAAAACAACCCTAAAACAGATAGAAAAGGAAGTAGAAGTTGGATGTACATTTCAACCTTAAGGGGTACAAAGCATCGCTTCAGTGTTATATGCAGCATGCACATAACATGAAGTCGCATCAAAGCTAGAGGATGATTAAATTTTGAATCCACGCGTCAGCCTAGAGCAAACTCGGGATGCGTTTTCACGTGGTTTGGTCAATTGGAGTGTTGTTTGAAACGAGGCAATGCTACTACTCCCTTTCTCTTTTCTCTTACTCTTTCATCTACTACCCATCTGCAAACTACAGCCTGGCTTTTCTTCCTCTCCCCTCCCCGTCCTTATCCTCTCGCTTTGAGAGTCAGCCGCCGTACGCCAGCCCTCTCCGCCGCCTCCACCGAAATAGCCGGTCAACAGGGGCGGACCTAGAAAAAATTCTGACTGGGGGCACACCTTCTATAAAGTTGGAGAGTTTCAGAATTTTTTCATTCAAAACATGCAGAAATACAAAGGGAATTCAAATTTTGAGTGGGGGCCTAGGCCCCTACTCGGTTGTACCTAGGTCCGCCCCTCCGGTCAGAGAGGGGTTTGGAGGGGCGCCGGAGCTAGCTGTAGGTTAAGTTATGAGTAGATTGCGGCCTACTGTTTGGCTTTGTGCCAAGAGAGGGAGGAAGTGGCTTCGGGCGGAGCTTCTTCCCTGCCTGCTGAGCCTTCTCCTTGTGCTCCGGCGGTCAGAGTTGAGGGCCGAGGCAGGCTATGGCGGCTCCATGCATAAATCCTGGGCTACTTCTCCACTTGGTGTTCCCCCCTTTGCTTCCTCTCCCCTTGTCGGTCGGCCGCGGCTGCGAGGGACTCGGGGGTGGAAGAAGGTTGGCACATCGGTAGAATGGAGGCGGCACCTGGGGTCTTCCCTCACTGGTAGTGGCGCAGGCTACTACGAGGTCGTCAACGAGTGTGCTTGGGTGGCTTCCAAGGAGGAAATCGTCGGCGTGCTCGGATTCGGGGTCCACAAATAACCGCATGCACTGGTGGAGCTTCAGTGTCTCCGCTTCGTTCTCTTTCCTGGCCGGCGGTGTTGGCGAGGGGGAGTGGGATCTTGGCGGTGATTTGCTTGTCTCTGGCCGGGGTGAGGTTCAGCTGTTGCTGCCTCTTCGAGCATATCACATGGTGCCCAGAGTTGCCACCATGATCTTTGGCCGACAAGGCGGCCTTCTTCAACCTCCATTCTAGAGGCCATCTTCGAAGATCTGTGTCGAAGCTCGACATCTCGTTCTCACCAAGTGTTTCGTCCCAGAGAGGGCGAGATGGCCGGTGGTGGTGCTTCATCTCCGACTTTGGTAGTGTCACGAGCAAGAATCCTCCACGATCTCGGCGTGTTCATCGCCTTGAGGTTGCCGACGATTTGTGGCAGAGGTGCCCAAGGACCTAATTGCTTTCTTTGTTTTTGTTCTGGGGTGTTTTTTTGTAAATCGGAAGCCCTTATCTTTAAATACTAGGTTTCTTAGTGCGAGTATTGTTAAGGGCTTCTTTGTAATCTTGTACCTTCCACGTGGTTCCTAATGCAGCATCTGGGGTCTTCTAGACCCCTCTCCCGTTAAAAAAAAGAAGCAACGGGCAGTCAAAGGATTACCCTTTTGACTATCGACGTCGACCGTGGCCTGAGATCTCGTTAGAATAGTGGTGGAGAAGGACCGGATTGTCTTCAATTTCTTCTTCTAGGGTCTTTTTGTAAAAGATGAGGACCAGAGTGTTCTTACCGCGTAACTTCTAGGGTTCTTATTGTAATTTTCCCACCATTTAATGGAGTTTTTGGAGCCTTCGGGCCTCTTCCCATATAGATAGAAAATAAATAAATAAAATAAAATAAAATAAAATAGAAAGCTGGATTGTTATTGTACGTTTTGCCAAACTGTCCATGTCGTGGCCTCGTTGGAAATGGGCTTTCCACTTGTGAGCCCCCACAAGCCCCCCAGCTGGTAAGTTGGACTCTTGTGAATTTTTCGTTTCCGGGGAGCCGCCGCCGCACACAAACCCTACCCACGAGCCGCCGCCGCCGCCGCGTACACCTGTTTCCGGGGAGAAGGGACGCCGGCGCGGCCATTGCAGAATTCTGGTCGTCTTCAGCTTCTTGCCATTGGAAATTCTGCACCGAGCACCGGCCATTGAAAATTCTGGTCGTCTTCAGCTTCTTGCCGTTTGGTTCATTCCACCGACGGGTTCTTCTGCCTCCTCGTGTGGACAGTACTATACACGCTGTCCACTCTACTGGCGCCCTCCTCGAATAATTATTAGGAATACCGTATATGTTTTGAATTTTTTGGGCTGCGCCTCTTATAAAATACAGATACATTACCCACTAACCTGACATGCTGTTGTCCATGATCTTTGCTGCAGAGTTGCCTGTCTTGGAGAACTGGAAGAAGAGGTGGCGCCACTTGGAGTTCTAGATTTGCTCTAGCAAGTCAAACAAAAAGCAGATGCCACAAAAAAGAAGGAAATAGAAGATTTGCTTGTCGTTGGATCTTCGGTCGTCCTGTTCGACTCTGTGATTAGATGAGGGATCCGAGATGCCGTGGCTGTTCACTATTTGTACATACTAGTACTGCATATAACATATGTACAATGCCGGCCAGTAGAAATAGGTCTCAGCTGATTCTGTTATGTGCAATTAGAACATCTCTTCTACTCCCTCCGTTTGGAAATATTAGACATATTTTAGTGTCTAGATTCATTTGAACCTATACACTAAAAGTTGTCTAGATACATCTTATTCACAAACCTAAAACATCTTATATTTCTAAACGGAGGGAGTAGTATCTAATATTGTTATCAGGAGACACTGTTTCGATATTTGTGAGAGAAAAAGTAGACTGGCAGGCTAGTAGTAAACAAATTTGGAACCATGTGGTGCTTTAGTCACATGTGGTTTTTCCCTCTTTCTCTACTAGCAGGCTGGTTCTTCTCCTGGCCTCTTTTCGCATTGCTTGATTTTTCAGGAAGGAATGTCGTTTCGGCAGACCCGAAGTGGTCAATGATGGAGTTATGATCGCTCGGGATATCAAGCTCGTCGATACCATGGAGAATGCTGGTGCTGCTTTAATTCGTGACAGAAGCACATGTACGTGTTTATTTGTTTCTTATCATGTGCAACTGATACCCATGCATGTTTCCTAATTGAGGAAAATTAATGTACATATCGCTCAAATGAAATGTTTCTAGCAGGACAAATGACTCGGCGGGTGATGGGATCATGACCGCATCTGTCCTGGCTTGCGAGATCATCAGATTGGGCCTGTTGAGTGCTACTTTCAGGCGCCAATCCAGTATATATCTATTAAGAAATTGAGAGGAAGTCGAGGCCTGTGAAGGGAAGTGGGGATATTAAAGGCTAGATTACATTGCTGCTTTTATAATGATGACTTTGATGCTTTTGTCTAAAGCAAATCTGATGGCTTGCTCTCTGTGTAAGGAAGGAATATGTTGTGAAGCACTTTGCTCTTCTGTTTCAGCCATATCCATCTGCTGGAAACGGACTTATGTTTGCGGAGGCAATAACAAATATACTAGCAGTATGAAACTTGGCAGTTTCGATTGTGATTAAGAGTGGCGCCGGTTACTGGATCGGGAGAAGCAATGGAGCTCAAGAACACCACCGCGGCGTTAGTCCAGAGCTTCGGCAGCATCGAAGGTCGGCTGGTGCGCGTGGAGATCCTGGTCCTCTTCAGCTTCTTGTCATGGGTCCTCCTGGAGCTGTTCGGCTCATTCCGCCGACAGTACAGCCATGGGTTCTTCCGCCTGCTGGTGTGGACAGTGTACACGCTGTCCACTGTACTGGCGCCCTACACCATCGGTCTGCTGCAGGCTGGCCCATTTCGTGACCAGACATTTGTCCTCTGGGGCACTATCCTTCTCCTGATCCAGGTAAACTCTGACTCCCTGTCTGTCTACAACATTCAGGACATTGAGCAGAGGAAAAGAATGGTTGTCCAGCAAGTGTTGCAGATATTTCTCGTGCTATGGCTGATGGTCAATGGCAGCGGCGGCAACAACAGTTACAGCGCCACCATATGGATGTTCTGGGCCTTCTGCATCATTCTGTCAATCAGAAAGTTTGGGACTTTAAGCAAGGCCAGCAAAAAGGGAGGTTTGGCAGAGCATTCCAAAGTGATTGCTGATTACATGATGGTTGAGCATCAGCTAGGCCAGGACATGGTTAATCCGAGCACGATGGAGGGGTACAGCTACATATTTCATGGGGAAGAGGAACTGGCTTCCCTGCCTCTCACCGCGCCTGAGTACAGAATTGGATCGAAAGAGGTGGCCGGTGCCAAATTATTCATCACCATTGATTCTGTTTGGCGATGGATCGACTCTCACAGCTTTAAATACAGGGAGACCCCGAAGAGGTTCAAGCAAACTACGCTCTCCTTCACATTATTCAAACTATTGAAACGGAGATTCTGTGGCTATCAGCTCAGTGAAGCTGGCCTTGACAAGACACTGCATCTCGTTCTTCATGGGCTCCTCTCAGAGAAAGGCCGATATGTTGGTGCTTTTAGAATTATCGAGCTGGAGCTGGCATTCCTGTATGATTTCTTCTATACAAAGATGGAATCAGGCACTACCAATTGTATTTTGTCAGTACCTGTTACATCAGCTGTTATTGTTTGGAATAGCATTTCTGGAGCATTTAGCGCGCACTACCATCGTAGTAACTTGGAACAGAGAGTCAATGGAACCGATGTTATTCATTGGATTACCATTGTGCTGCTTGCCATTTTAGTGTTCAAATACACTGTCATGGCATTCATGGTTCCCAATAGATTGTCATCAGTTGATAAAATGCGTAGATGGATTCAGAATGAAAGACAAAAGCCTCAAACAAAAACAGTAAATTGGCAAGTTTTTAAAGAAACCACCTGGGAAAGAAAGCTTGGACAGTATTCTCTTCTACGCAACTTCCACTACCACCCGCGGAATGTACTGTATTTTGTATCACTAGGCCTGATCGATGCTAAAAGAGAAGGACAGAAGCCTGAGAAAAAGATAAAATTGTCACAGAGAGTCATCATATGCGTCCTCTCTCAGCTCAAAGAGAACAACGGCAAGCTAGAAAATGGACAATCGGCACTTGCTAGAAATCAGCTGGGAAACCAATTCTCATGGGCCTGCACCTTGCCAACACATATCCACACCATCCTTGTATGGCATATCGCCACAACCATCTTCTGGAACGAGGTGTCACCGGAAGAAGTCCCCCTCAGGGACCGTCAAGTTGCGCAGAACCTGTCGGATTACTGTGCCTACCTGGTAGCTTTTGTTCCGGACATGCTGCCTGGTCATGGCTACGACACACGGCGCATCTTTGACTCTGTGGTCAAGGAGTCTCGGGGCCTCTTTGATAAATCCAAAACTGTGAGCGACATATGTAAAGAGCTGATGAAGGACTCGCGAAACGTCGACGGCACAATTCTGAATACGGGAGCCAAGCTTGCACGACAACTAAGGGACGAGGTTACTAATGAGGCGCTACGTTGGAAGGTGTTGGCTGCCTTCTGGGGGGAGTTCATACTCTTCCTGGCGCCATCGGACAACACCGACATCCATGCAGAGATGCTCGCCGCCGGCGGGGAGTTCATGACCCATCTCTGGGCGCTTCTCACTCATGCTGGTATCCTGGAGCGGCCTTCCTCCTCCTCTGGGAGGGTTTAGTGGTACCATTTATAACAAGATTTTGCTATTTCAGTAATTTGATTTCACTAGTATTAAAGTGTGCAACTTCTGATGCATCGGTCATGGGACCTGTCGTTCAGGCTACTCCTCTATGATCATGGAACTTCTGATACATCGATCATGGTGTGCTACTTCAAGATTCACCACAAGTTGGTCCGTAATAGCGCTGCTGCAGAAGCTTTTCGTCATTTGGGTCTGTAATAAGAAGGTTGTTTGGAAGGATTGAAACTGTTTGGTTCTTTTTATTGTACGGTTGCTGATTTGTGTTATCCGTGTAAAAACAATGCAGACTTGTTTCATTGACTGAATTTCCTTGTGTTTTACCATATGCATGTATTGTTGAGATATATGTGTCGAGTATGTTTACAAGTAGTGCTATAGTCGGACTATCTTGTAATTAGCGGAGGCATTGATCAGGACACTGGCTGCTCTTGGAATTTCCACCCATATGCATGATGTGCCCACTTATACGCTGCAAAATTCCCATTTGTCAGCATTTTGAGGATTTCATCTCCTGGCATTTTCATAGAGTTATTTTCAGTTTAAATCTGCATGCAAAGTTCATGTTGAGATGCTCAAGACAGAGGAGCTGGCAGGTGGGGCAAGGCTCTGCATCTGTTTTTTCGAAGATGTAGAAGATTAAGCCCACAGCAAGTTCACCCGTTTTCTTCGGATGAATATATTGTCACGCGTGGTGTTTCAGTAGCAAGATAACAATGCCAAGCTGCATGTCTGAGTAGAGTAGCTAAATAACTGATGATGATATATTCTAAAAAAAGGCCAGTAAGATGATAAATTCTCCTAAATAGAGTCCTGAAAATGCTGATTATAATAGCAAGTATTATCAGTTCTATAACGTGTACAGAGTAAATGCTGATAAAATTCAGAAACCTCACCAGCAGTCCGTCATGAATTCTTCTTCATGGCGCAGATGCATTTCTAAAACCCGGTGGAATTAGAGGGCGCGATACATACATCTTCACCGACTGACGTTCAGCTCGTGCTCTTTGTGACCACCAAGGTTCATGATTTTACTGCCATCCACCGCAAGTAGCAGCCGTGCACATGTTTCGTGGTCATAATTAGTTCAAGAACAGAGCCAACACAATGTTTCTCACAAAGAACAGAGGCTAGCTGCACAGAATTGCTTGGATGATCAATGTGTGTCCAGCCAGCTAGCCATCCAACACATTGCTCGAACTAAACATGTACTAGTATTATTTAGTTCTAGTTTTTTTTTTCGAAACGGGGATAAAGCCCCGGCCTCTGCATCGGTTGATGCATATTATTTAGTTCTAGTAAGTTGCTAGCACTATTCGTGATGAATTACTTAACCGGGCGATTTTACCGATTTGTTTGGTTGGCTGCTTCCAAAACCCAAGGAATGACTACCACTAGTGAACATGGAACCTGGGACCATCACCTCACAATGGCACTTCACTTTAAATCCATCCATTGCTATAAGGCATGAATACATGATAGTCCAAGTATAAAACCTACAGCCTGGAGGTCCAAGTATATCCATGCATTACTGTAACACATGGAGGTCCAAGTATATCCAGAAACCTGATCCTGACTCCAGTCCCTCATGAATTGTTCATCCCACAAGTGCATTCTGAAAACTTGATGGAATTAAAGGATGTGACATCATACGTCTTCACCAACGATGTCCAAGTCATTCCCTTGTTGAATTTACTGCCATCCATCACAAGTACGAGTTGTGCAACCACAGAAAATGCAAAATGCTGACAGAACACATACAATTTAACATTTTCCGCAATTTGCTTGTGTCTGCTGCTCCTTCGAGATTGTTTAGATTCAGGCACAAAAGAAATTCTAAAAGCTTATCGAATTCAAAGACAGCAAATACATCTTGACCGGTTAATAAGGATTAGGGTTTCTAATCAGTAACCGGGAGAACTCCTCACCACCAAAAACAAATAAAAATCTATTACAATTTACAAGCACTGGACATTTCAGACCAATTAGTCAGGAGTCAGGACAGTACAAGAACAGGGGCTCTAAGCAGGGAAACTGGAAGGGAGAATCTTTCACCCCAGCACCAAAAGAAATTCAAATGAATCAGTTCCACTCAGGCCATCGAATCATGCAGATGCATTTCTAAAACCTGACAGATTTAAACACGGCCACACATACATCTTCACCGTGCCAAGGTTCATAATTCTATTGCCTGGACAAGTACCTTTTGTTCACATATTTTCAGATAGTACAAGAAAAGTGCCAGCCAGCACCATGTTTCTCACCACACAACCAAAAAAATTGGAAGTATGCTGGCTAACACAGCTCCTCCTGGGTTCTTTTGGTTCAGGCAGAAATGAAATACTAAAACCTGATGGGTTTCAAAATGCAAAAGATTGGTTTCAAAATGAATACAACTCATAAGGACAAACCTGGACATTTCAGGCAAAGAGTAATACAAGGCAGTAAAAAAATAGGCGCTCTACACAGGAAAGTGGCAAGATATGTTTTTCACTCCAGCACCAAAAAAAACTCAAATGAATCAGTTCCATTCGGACTGTCGAAACATGCTCATGCTCATACAAACATGTGCCCAAAAAATCAGGAGAATTCTCCTCACATGAGGCAATAGGAAAAATGCCAGCCAACAATGGCATACAACGACAATCTACCATCGGTGGTCTACCACCCTCTCGGTACTCTCTCAATTCTCTAGCAGCAGTCAGAACCTACCAAAAAAAACTCATAATACAACAACAGCAGCAAAAAGGTACACACAGCTTCAGGATGTTCTTCACCCTGCAAATTCGCAGTTAGACAGACCATCTCCCTATCTCTCTCTCTAGGGCATAGATGTTGCTCCACTATCCAGCACTCTCTAGCTCCTCCCTCCGGTGACAAAATTGGCTCGACTGCACTGCCGACGACTAAAACTACAACGACAACCCTCAAAGCACAACAGCCGCCTTGTCTGGAGTGACGTCCTCAAGAACGGTGGCGAGCAGTGGCTCATAGTGGTCCGCGCCAGCACCACACCATGCTGCAGGTCAAAGATTCAGGGTCAGGGAACTGGAACATTGAACTTAAGCGGAAGACAAACTCTTTACTGATGACAACTCTTTTCAGCTAAAGCTGTTATTCAGTTATTACATATCCCCTTGCAGAAGAAAAGCACAGAGCGAGACCCTGAATCTACGACGCACCTGTTCCCTTCATGAAAAGGAAGATGGGAGCATCACAGATTTCTCCTCTGGGGCTGTGCGGAAGGAAGAACACGCAGTTCTCCTCATCAACCATTGCATCCGCTCCATGTGCTTGCACCTGTCAATGCACCACACACAAAAATGCCGATCAGATCACCATGTAGAATTCTATATGAACTATAACAGATGCGGGTACAAAACAGTGGCTGGTTCCAAAGGAAGAAACATATCACGGAAGCATGGTTATAGACTTTACCACAAAAACTTCTCTCTTGAACTCGGTGGCGAGGCACTCGATGGCAATGTCGTCACCGAACGCAGCCGCGCGGCCATCCCGGTTCTCGTCGACGGTCAGCAGGCCCTCCTCCGTGTACTGCAGGGTGATGATGTCGTGCTCATCCTCCGCGGAACCAGAGATGGACATGTACTTGGCCCAGCTGTCCCCGTCGTTCACGGCGATGCACCTCTCTTTGTAGATGGTCTCGGCAGCCGTTTCCCTGAAGGGCAGTGAAGAAGATGATGATGAGCACGTATAATTTGGAGAATCAGTTCACCAACCTCAACTGTACAAAGTGCATCCAGCCCAAACTGCTTAATACTACAAATCAACCTTAGATTCCTGTAACTAAGATATACCACAACCAAACCAGTACCAGGCAAGCTGGCATAATGGTGTACCAAACAATATAGTTCTAGTACCTAATTAACAGGCTGGACAATCATCTATTTGGAAACTTCATACTTTGTGCCACCAAACAATGTAGTTCTAGTACCTAATGAACAGGCTGGACAATCATCTACTTTCAATTGTTCCAGGCTGTCCCATTACATACTCACATGTGTGGGGACACTAGAACCATGGTGTCCTTCGTTGACCATTTCACAAAGGAAACATTGTGAAGAGATCCATGCTGCATTGAAATTGAATCAACTGGTATTTCTACACCAGTATTAGCACAAGAAAGAACTCAAGAAACATGGGCTCCTAAATGTAAACAGACACCAAAGCCTGAACTTTTTCTTTGGACAGGGTGTGGATTCAGACAAAAACTCAGTTCAGGCAGTTTTCAGATCATTTCAGTGCGTACAAAATTGTACCAAGAATGGACTGTACCAGTACAACTGAACCAGTGTACTACTACGATTGTACCAGTGTCAGACAAAGCTAAGCATAATAATGGGGCACCAAACAATGCACATGATTAACAGGCTGGACATCATCTACATGGAAATTTCATACTTTGTCCAGGATGTCCAATCATGTGTACGAAGAGATTCATGATGCAATGAAATTTCATACTACTAAAACCATGATCCCTCGGTTGAGATATCATGATTTGGGGCAGTTTTGATATTATCATTTCAGTAAGTGCAAAGAAAGGGGGTTGAACAGCCGAATGGAAGAATGACATCGATTCGTGGCGCTGCCGGGAAAGAAAGACAAGACAAGGTCTTTGAAGGGGAAGGCAACAGATCTGGGATTTTGGGGAGAGGAAATGAGTACCTTTGGATCCCGATGTCGACGAGCTCCTGGATGGCGGCGTCGAGCCCCTCGCGGTCGTCCTTGCTGGCAAGCATCTTGACCTCCTGCACGACGTGGACGCCCCACCCGGCCCCCAGATCCGGCGCGTAGAGGTGTCTCACGGCCGCGTCCACCGCGTCCCTGTCTGCGGGCTCGGCCTCCGCGTAGACGGCCTCGAAGCGGCGCACTGCGCGGTGGCGGAGCTCGCGCGCGGCGGGCTTGGCGTTGGCGGCCCGGCGCGCGGCGGTGAAGAGGCAGTTGCCGTCGGACTCGACCTCGCCGCCGTGGTCTAGGCGGAAGACGACGGGGGCGGCGGGGGAGAGGGAGGCGGGGGGCTTCCAGGCGACGCCGCGGTCGTGGATTTGGAGCAGGCGGCGGCGCTGCTGGTCGTCGAGGGACCAGACGGCGGACCAGGCGGGTGCGGATGGGGCGGGGGCGGGGGAGGGCCAGGTGAGGAGGTGGGTTGTGGGGGATGGGGATGGCGGGGCGGGGGACGAGGGCGGGGGGAGCGGGTCGGCGGCTGGGGCGACGGCGGTGGAGGAGGCGTCGCAGAGGAGCTTGCCCATGGTGGAGGAGGAGGAGGAGGCGTTGAATCGGCAGGTGGCTGACTGGCTGGCTAGGGTTGGGTCGCTGGCTGGCACACGCGCGCGCTCTCCGCTTGTCTGTCGTCTCTTCCTCTGCCCTTTTTCTTTTCTCTCTCTGGTAAAAATTGTTTCTTTATGTGCTCTCTGTGTGTGGTGGTGGTGGTGGAGCTCGAGGAGAGGAGACGACGCGGCAAGAAAGCCGTTGTGGGGGGTAGGTGGCGAGGCGAGGTGGAAGATGACGGGTTAATAACGGGCCAAACTTATTACCGTTGCTTCCCGCTAGCTGGCCTTCGTGTTGGCGTTTTGCTGGCCAGGTCAAAGATAACGTGTGTTTTTTTGTTTGTTTTCGCTTTTTTTTTTAATTACTAGCACAAGTGTCCATGTGTTGCTACGCGTTCCAACGCCTAGGAGAACTTTCGCAATGTGTGCCGATTTCACATATGTGCCACCTTTCCGTCCTCCGCTTTTCGGTGTATGGCTTTGCCCCGAGCACCGCCTATTTTTCCTACGGCACCAGCTTGTTGTTGTGAGTGTCAGACACATCGAAGATGACGTGACCGAAGGTGAAAGCCTGTCGTCGTACCAGGTTGACCTAGATTTATCTCCACATATGGATCTAATGCATCGGTGATGTTCATCGTAGGCAGGTGTCGTGGCTTGACAACAAACACCCACATGTGTGACCAATGTTTGAAGAACGCAAAATCTTTCTACGGATCACATATGCTTAATGTCAGCAATCTCTCTACTAGGCTGGATGGTGGGCCGCAGCTCTTGGCCCATGGGCTGCTCCGAAGCTAGACGAGAAGAATATATATCAGGAGGACAACTACGTGAGACTCGGCTTGGAACAGGATGGACCGGAATGGCGGCTTCGGCCGAGGGGGCCTGGCGTGGCTTTTGTTGCGTGTGTGCTTTGGTGTTCTTCTTCTTCTTCCTCCAGATCCTCACCTTCCTCTCCAATTTTTCTCTAAAATCCCCACCTTCTTGTTCAGATGTTCTATTGTTGTGGCTTTAGTTTGAAATCCAGAACAGTCTTGGTTCCCCGGAGGAGTTCTATTCGAGTAGAAAGATTGGAAACTTGACTGACTTATTGGTCATGGTTGAGCTTCAACCTTGGCCTTCCTGGGAGTTGTTTCCCTACATTTGTGCAAAGACAAGTTTGTTAGCACGGTTCTTCCCACATTTTGACCAGCTTAGGTTTTACCTTGAAGATTATCTATTTCAAATCCACACATCACGGTACCGTTCAAAACTTGGATGCAATTTTCTTAATGTTCAATACTCCCTCCATTCCGAATTATAGGGCTAATACGTCTTTCAAAAATTAGTTTTACCGTCAATTTGGTCAACAATATATAAGTCACATGTCACAAAAATTGTACCATCGGAAGCGTATTTTAAATATGCATCTAACGATATAATTCTTGTTAAATATAATTTGTATTTTGTTGACCAAATTTACGGCCAACTATTTTCTTGAACTACATATTTGCCTTATAACCCGGAATGGAAGTAGTACATCAGCAAATCTGCATGCCAGGGAGTTATATTGGCTCATGGGATTATATCGGAGCTGTGGCCAGTTTGTTATTGAAGGTGCTGTTGAATAAAAGAGCAATTTACCAAGAAAATTATCCATAATAAACGCTAGATAAAACATGATTAGAATAATAGGCAATATACTAATCATGTGAAATAGTGAATACATATTAAGGCATATAACCAAACAGACTGCAAGACAAAGATCTTGAGATGCGATCAGAACAAGTTTGAGAAAGAAAACATACAGGGCAATAGAAGAAGAGGAACCGTCGGTGTTCGTGTTGGCACCGTCGTTATCCATGTCGTCGAGGAAGAGGGTGCTGATGTTAGGGAAGAAATCCTCGTTGAGGAAGACATCGGCGCAATCGCTATCCGAGAGGGAGTCCGTGATGAAGCCAGTAGTCGCGCAGTGGCGCCCCCGAAACCTTATCGCCTCTCCCGTCAGTGACTCGGGCAATGGGGTCTCGGAGGCCTCTTCGGCTCATGCGGTGCACGCCGCAAGACGGGATGGGGAAGATCTAGGTAGCGCAGTGCTCTGAAACTGGAGGCGCAAAGGATGTGTAGTTGTGTGTCTGAGAGGAGGCGCGACCTCTCTGCAAAGAAGATAAAACGAATGGATAGAAGTTGAAGCGAACATGCGGCAGCCCACCGGATAGCCTCCACTGCAAAATAAAGCTCGGCTCGGTGAGATTCCCGCAACCCGCGGCACGCGCGCGTCGTGGCGTGGCGAGCGAGGAGGAGGAGCGCGTGTGTGGAACTATCTCCTTCTCCTTCTCATCCTTTTTACCGAGTGGTAGGAGAGCTCACCTTATAAGCTGCTCCAACTTCCACTCAACTAGCAATGTGGGACTAAATATTTGTCCCAGCTCTTGCCTTACATGAATGGACCAAATGGGCCTCTAGGATTTCAGGAATTTATTGGCATATAATAAATGGGCTAGGCCTAATTAGGCAAAAGTTCCAACAATCCCCCACCAGATTCCAGAGGCACATGAAGTTTGCCTTTGGTTTGAAAACATTGTTTATATACCGGTACTATAGTGGAGACTGTTAAGTTGAACTTTCACCTAGATCTTTGTGTTATACTAGGCTGCAACTTGTACAGTGGACTATGCCTTTAACTGCAAGTTTGTTGCGAACCTAGCTTCACAAAAAGTCTTGACCGATACTAGGCTACCGTGGGACTTCCCCGCGGGTGGATCTTATACGTGACCTTTCATGAGTTTATTAGAGAGCACCCTACTCTCATAGACTGCGACGTTTTAACAGTCATACTCATATAGGTGTGTTCTTCAAAAGATATTCTACAAGACAACATATTTGCTTAGGATAAGCCACTTAGAACACATTAAGACAATAAATCAACCTGCCGTGCAGAACAGGAAAGTATTGCATCTTTATGGAGTGGTGTTTATTAAAGTAGGGATACTTTCCTCTCAACTAACCAACAACTTGTCTCCCAATTCTAATTCACGGAATCTCCGATAACATAGAATGGTTTAGCACTATGGAAAGCTCAATTTATGGGTCTCATACCCATCTCCTTCGATGCATTTTCTATCACGTTGCGTGATAGACTCTTTGTGAAGGGATCTGCCAAGTTTTTAGATGTTTGGATATAATCCAATGCAATAACTCCGGAGTTTCTCATTTTCCTTGATAGATTTCAGTCTCCTCTTCACATGTCTTGATGACTTCATATTATCCTTAAAACTATTTACCTTGAAAATCACAGTTTGATTATCGCAGTTCATAAGGATTGCGAGTATTGGTTTTTGAACCACAGGTAAGTTCATCAAGAGTTCACGAAGCCACTCTGCTTCAACGGTGGCTGTGTCTAATGCTGTGAGTTCTGCTTCCATAGTTGACCTTGTTAAGATGGTTTGCTTGCAAGACTTCCAAGAAACAGCGCCACCAGCAAGTGTGAATACATATCCACTTGTGGCCTTTATCTCGTCAACATTAGATATCCAATTTGAATCACTATAACCCTCTAGTACCCTCGGATACCCGGTATAGTGTATGCCATAGCTCGTAGTGCCTTTTAGATATCGCATAACTCTCTCAAGAGCATGCCAGTGATCATCTCCTAGATTTGAAACAAATCGACTGAGTTTGCTTACAGCAAAGGCGATGTCAGGACTCGTGGCACTAGCTAAATACATAAGCGAGCCAATAATTTGAGAGTATCTCAGTTGGTCTCTAGCATTTCCTCGATTCTTTCAAAGCAATACACTAGGATCATACGGTGTAGGAGAAAACTTGAAGTCGTTATACCCGAAACGACTCAAGATCTTTTCCACATAGTGGGACTGAACCAATGTAATCACACCATCATCATCTCTCAATAGCTTGATGTTCAGGATGACATCAGCTACTCCTAGATCTTTCATCTCAAAGGAACGAGATAAGAAATCTTTGACCTCCTTAATTGCATTAAGGTTGGTTTCAAAAATTAGTATGTCATCAACACACAAATAAAGGATGACTCCCTCACCCCCACCATGGGATGGTACACACATTTATCAGCTTCATTTACAACAAAGCCTGCAATAGTTAAAGTTCTTTCGAACTTCTCATGCCACTGCTTAGGGGCTTGTTTTAGACCATATAAAGACTTCAACAACTTGCACACCTTTCCTTCTTGACCATTTACCACAAAGCCATCTGGTTGATCCATGTAAATTTCCTCATCCAACTCTCCATTAAGGAAAGCTATCTTAACGTCCATTTGATGAACGAGAAGACCATGAGAGGCAGCCAATGAGAGTAATACTCGAATGGTGGTCAATTTGGAAACATGTGAGTAAGTGTCAAAGAAGTCTTCACCTTATTTTTTAGTATATCCCTTGGCCACAATCTATGCCTTGTACTTCTCAATAGTACCATCAGGTCTAAGTTTTTTCTTAAATACCCACTTACATCCTACAGGTTTACACCCATAAGGGCGATTCGATCTCCCATGTTCCATTAGCTAAGATGAATTTCATCTCACTATGGACGGCTTCCTTCCAGTAGTCAGCATTAGGAGATGCATATGCTTCTGAAATGTAAGTGGGAGTGTCATCCACAAGGTACACAATGAAATCATCACCAAAAGACTTTGCAGTCCTTTGTCTCTTGCTCCTTTTAGGAATTTCATTATCATTCTCCTTAGGAATTTCAGAGTGTTTAATTGAAATGGTACGTTCAGGAAGATCCTGAGGGGGCTAGAAATTTAAAATTGCTGCTGTATTTGTTTGAATCCATGTCTGGTCTCAAGATTAACTTTGAGAAGAGTGAGGTGCTGATGGTTTTGGAGGATGAGGAGAAATTGTCTAATTATGCTGAGATGTTCAACTGTCAGAAGGGTAATTGGCCTATTAAATACTTGGGTTTTGCCTGCTAGCGCGTAAGATGTTCGATGGTGAAATGGGCTTTGTTGGTGAGAGGTTGAAGAAGAAATTGGATGGTTGGATGGGGAGCTTTGTCCTTAGGAGGGAGACATGTTAAAATCACTGCTTGTGTTTCTAGTGTGGTGTTTATCCTATGACTATGTTCCTCTTACATAGATCAAATGTGGAAGAAATTGAGAAAGCAGACTAGAGCTTTCTTCCGGTATGGAAAAGTGGGTAAGAAGAAATATCATCTGGTGAAATGGAAATATGTGTAGGCCAGGAAAAAGGTGGTCCGGGATTAAGAACATCAGCTTTTTAATATTTGTTCTTGTGTAAATGGTGGTGGCGTCTTGAATCGAGGAAGGTCCTTGGCAAGATTTTGTGAGGAGAAAATATTTGAAAAAGGTGGGATTAGTAATGTGAAACACAGCAAAATGACTCTCCATGTTGGCATGATTTGATTAAGCTTAGGGGTTCTATTTGGTGGGAGGAGAATGAAGGTTGGTAATGGGAATTTGGTGATTTTGGCATGATGCTTGGTGTCCGGACTTACCTTTGAAAGATAAGTTCACGATTTATTTGATGTGTCGAATCGGAGAGTCACAAGGGCGCATATGGCGAAAAAAAGTTGGGGTTTATCTTTTAGGAGATGGTTGGATAGTGAAGGGTTAAATCATCGAGAACAGATTCACAATTTTGTTATCTGGGGTGTGTCTGAATCGGAAAGGACGTACCGGTGTGGATGGAGTAAATCGCAAGTTTTCATCAAGTCCATGTATACTCATTTGTCGAATGTGGGGATTGATAGAAGTTTTAAACATTTGTGGAAGGCAAAAATTCCTTTAAAAATTAAGATTTGGTTATGGCTTATTTGGCATAATGCAATTCTCACCAAAGACAATATGAGGAGAAAGAAGTGGGTTGGAGATTTTGCCTGTCGGTTTTGTAGGAAGGATGAGAGCATTGGACATCTGTTCTTTTCATGTGTGGTACTAAATATGTTTGGGGGTGGTTGCGAGCGGTTGGTGTTGCACATAGACCTGGTTCTTTTCTCGATATTTTGGTGGGCTTCTCGAGACGTGGGGGTTAGTAGGAATGTGCAGATTACGGTGGTGGCGGCTATTTGCTGGGCTATGTGGAAACTTAGGAATCGAGCTTGTTTTGATAAAAGCTCATTAACTCACTGTTGATCTGATTTTATATGCTTGTGTTTTCATTCGTTATTGGGCAGGTTTGCATGGGGAGGATGACCGTGGTGTGCTGCATCTTTGGGGCGGACACCCTCCGGCCAGAATCGTTGGTGATCTGGCAGCTATGGATGTGGCTCATGTTCCTTTCTTGGGTCTACCTGCAATCCACGGAGATCGCGATGTGAGGCTCCGGAGCTGGAAAGAGGAAGGGAGAAAAGAAGGAGAACTGGGAGATAAACAAGTTTTTGAGGGTTTGGCAAAGAGTTAAGTTGTCTGGCGCTGGTGTGGTCCTCAGTACTTGTGCTCTTTTGGGGCTGTTATATTTTGGAATAGTTTCTCACTAGCTCAAGGCGGTGTTCTTGCGTCTCCACCTTCCCTTATTTCTCTTAGTCTGGTTGGTTTGTAAGGTGAACTTCTTCTGCCGGTTTGACCCCCTAGGTGGGTCAGTATCATGACATTTGTATGTGGTTGTTGTTCCGTTATCTGATGATAGTGGAACCCGATCCCTCTTTCTGGGGGATTGTATGGAAAAAAAAGAGAATGTAGCAAATTCCTGATTAGATGAACTAGGTATCTCCGGATTTGATGAGTTAGGTTTATCCACAGTGGCGGAGGACAAAAAAAATCTGAGGTAGGGAGAACTAAAAAAATAATGTAAATATCAAAATAGCCTCGACACAGTAGTACATATGATGCAAACATACTCACTTAATGCAATAGAAATAGTAACATATTTGATTATAAGTGAACAAAAAATACTAATTGTTAAAATCTTCTGTATTTTACCGATGAAGACTTTTATCCCTTGCTCGATTTAGCATATCATCAAGTCATGAAGAAGCAATCATGAAAATATTTTTGTGTAACTCGGTCTTTCAACTTTTGCCATCCCCATTGGTAAAAGCAATGACATGTCAACAAGACGATAAACCGTATGAAACATGATGTGTCGTTCAAAAAGATAATCTCTAAAGTCTTTAATTCTCCGCATATGAATAATTGTAAGCTGAGAAATCTTATTCAGGTTGAACCTATATAATCAATCACTTGAGTCAAGCCAAGAAGTTCTGAAGCAATGGTAGCGATAGCTTATCAAAGAAAATTGGTTGTAATAGAGTCTATAGTTAAATAGAAGGTGTCCACAACCTGAAAATAATCAACAATGACCTGGTGTCTTCCCTCTTTTAATGATTTTCACTCATTTTATTACCATTTTATCGATACCTAGGATTGTGATATCATTTTTATCTAATTCACATCTTTCAGGAGGGCTCCAAACCATCATTTCTCTAATTAAACAAGTAATACTCACATCCTTCACCAATAATATTAACTAAAGTAATACAATTAGAATTTTCGATCAATAATTTATACAAAGGCAATTAGATTCATAAGACATTGTTTAGAGTCAAATTTACTGTGAATTAGCTATTGCTAAGAAAAATATGAATTCAAACTATACTACACCTAGTCTTTATTTCACTCCAGAAACAGTTTTGTGCAGTGTTCAGTAAAACAAACATAAATTTCTCATATGAAGTCCGTTTTCAGTGTATGACCAGTCAAATTGTTCAGAAAAAACATGTGCATCTAAAGGTGTCTGCCAAAAATCAAGGTAGGGGCCCTACCTTGCCCTACTGGGATCTCCGCCCCTGTTTATCCATCATTGGAAAGATATCCTCAAAGAAAGTCACATCAGTCGACTCCATGATTGTTCCGACATGAATGTCAGGCACTTCAGATTTTACTATCAAGAATCTATAACCAATTCTATGAAAAGCATAGACCAGAAAAACACAATCAATGGTTTTTGGTCCAAGCTTGCGCTTCTTGGGGATTGGTACATTAACCTTTGCCAAACAACCCCAAGTATGTAAGTAAGAGAGTTTTAATCTTTTCTTCTCCCATTCTTCGAATGGAGTAATTTCTTTGTTCTTTGTAGGAACTCGGTTTAGGACATGACACACGGTCAATAGTGCATCCCCCCATCATTCCTTAGAGAGACCAGATGTGTCTAACATAGCATTAACCAAATCTGTTAGAGTATGGTTCTTTCTTTCGGGTACTCCATTTGGCTGGGGTGAGTAGGGAGGCGTCCTCTCATGAATTATGCCATGTTCCGCACAAAAGAAATCAAACTCGTTAGAAAAATACTCTACACCGCAATCAGACCTAAGCCTCTTAATCTTTCGATCAAGTTGATTTTCTGCCTCAGCTTTATAGATTTTGAAGAAACTCAAAGCCTCATCTTTTGATTTCAGAAGATACACATGACAATATCTCGTAGAATCATCGATCAAAGTCATGAAATATTTCTTTCCACCTTTTGTAAACACACCATTCATCTCACAAAGATCAGAATATATGAGCTCTAGTGGTGTTAAATTTCTCACTTCTGCAGTCGTATGTGACTTGCGAGGTTGTTTAGCTTGCACGCAGATTTGACACTTAGATCCCTTAACAGTTGTGAAATCAGGGATTAAATTCATTTTGTCTAGCCGCGTCATACAACCAAAATTAATATGACAAAGACGAGAGTGCCAGACATTTGATTCAAAATTCGCGTAAATATAATTAACAACTTTATTACAAATGTCTGACAGAGATAAGCGGAACAAGCCTCCACATTCATAGCCTTTACCAACAAAGGTTCCATACTTCGAAATTAAAAATTTATTGGACTTGAATACAATCTTGTAGCCATCTCGACACAGAAGAGATCCGCTAACAAGATTTTTATTTATTGAGGGAACATGATGCACGTTCTTCAGTCGCACGGTTTTTTCCGAAGTGAACTTCAGATCGACCGTACCAACACCATGAACAGAATCATGCTAGACGTTCCCCATCAGCACGGTTTGAGTCCCTCTGACCTGATATGAAGAAAACATGGAAATATCAGAACATACATGTACATTAGCGCCCGTGTCAATCCACCAATCAGGAGAATGACATAATGAAAGAACAGTAAGTAATATACCATGCCCAACATCTTTCATCTCAACGTCGCCCATGACAACATTAGCAGTCTTGTTGCCATTTCCATGCTAGCGTTTGTCAAAGCGGTTGGGACAAGCAGTAGCCCAATGATCAGGACCACCTCATACATGACAAGCACCTTTCCTCTTATCAGTCTTCTTCTTGAAGCTGGTAGACCGTGAGGCCTTGTTGTTTCCATCGAACTTCCCTTTGCCGTCAAACTTGTCTTTGTTCTTGAACTTATGAGGCTGGAAGTTCCTTTTCTGTACCAGATTGGCATTAGAACCTCCCTCAGTACCTCGCGCGCGTCGTGTCGTGGCGTGGCGTGGCGAGCGAGGAGGAGGAGCGCGCATGTGGAACTCTCTCCTTCTCCTTCTCATCCTTTTTACCAAGTGATAGGAGAGCTCACCTTATAAGCTGATCCAACTTCCACTCAACTAGCAATGTGGAACTAAATATTTGTCCCAGCTCTTGCCTTGCATGAATGGGCCAAATGGACCTCTAGGATTTCAGGAATTTATTGGCATATAATAAATGGGCTGGGCCTAATTAGGCAAAAATTCCAACAGGTGCAACATTATTTGGGCTTTCTTTTTTTGAATGGCAAATTCCATGGTGCTCTTGTCCTTGTCATGCAATTTCATCAAGTAACTGGCTCCCAATGCAACTAGTTGGCATTCATTGGAAATTTAAATCTGCATTCTAGTTCAGGTGGAAGGTAACCAGTACTCCTGCAAGTGACCCATCGATCAAGAACATCTCTGAAGCTTGGCCTCTCTATATTCCTGCAACCAGTATTATCCAGTGCAAGTGTAAGCTGATGTCGCAGTTGGAAATTGCAAGCTCAAGGGATGGTATCTTGATATATACCGAGACGATACTCATCTCATGGGATCCGGGTGGTCCAGAATCTATAGATTTTCGATGCAGTCACTAGAATTAACCGGAATAACACTCAATTGCCGTTCTTGCACTTGACATGGGACCCACAACATCGGCTTAAGGGCAAGCCTATTCTTAAGGAGGGGGATTATCAGCGACCTCTCTACTAGGTTGGCTGGTGGGCCACGGCTCTTGGTCCATTGGCTGCTCCGAAGCGACGAGAAGAATATATACCAGAAGGACAACTACGTCGGCTCGGAACAGGTCGGACCGGAACGGCGGCTTAAGCCGAGGGCCTGGCGTGACTTGTGTTGCGTGTATGCTTTGGTTTTCTTCTTCTTCCTCAAGATCCCCACCTTCCTCTCCAATTTTCCTCTAAAATCCAACATTATAACCTGAATTGGTCGAATTGAGGACAAATACTAGTGGACTCTTACACTTAACTTAGGCAATATAAAAATTGTTAAAACCGACCAAATTTATGTCAGAGAGAAACAAGAAAGAAAAGAAAAAGCATCTTATTTGCTTTGCATATGGCAGTAATCCCTGACTGCTGCCGAAAAGACCCTATGATACATCGTCACCGAAGTAGCGGCACATAGGCCGTTCTCTATCTTTAGTTTTAAAATGTCGTTCTCCATCTCTTTCAAGTTAATTCTAGCGCTACACTAAGAGCGCATGTATTTGTTGGGCGTCCTAGGCCCAAATCCGGTACTATTTAATATCGGACGGATATAACTTTCAGCCCGAGAACGACCATTTCTCCGCTCGCGTTTCTAGATTGAGTTCTCGCGTTCTGCCAAAATTCGATCAAACTCTGCGAATTTTTTGGACGAATATAGACGATTTCATTAATACTTAGGCAATTTTGTACATATAACGTCAAATTAGGAAAAACACCCAAAATTTGATTACATTAGGCTAAAGAAAAATTAAAAAACTTAGAAAATACTACTAGGACTATACGATGCCGATGTCGATGCCCTCAGGCGCGCCGATCACATACCGAAGTTGCGGTAGAAGACGGTGTAGTCGGTGTCCCGGTTGCCGTCGTCGTCGCTCGGCGGTTGCGGGGGACACGAGCTGCCCTAGCCGTGTGGCCGCAGCGCCACGACCGAGACGACGACGATGTCGGTCCATCATCTGGCACGCTCCCGGGGAGAGGAGCTAGCGGCATGGCGCTCGGCCTCCCCCTGATGGAGCCGAACGCGGTTCTCCTCCTCGCGCTCCCAGTCGGCCCTGGACCAGGCGCAGGCGTCGGACGCCTGCATGGGCGACACATCATTCAGAGAGCGCTCCAGCGCCATCTTCAAGACAAAGGCATCCTCGTCGACGGGAACCGCCCAGTCCGACGGCTCGGGATTTGGCGTGCGCAGGCGAAGCCGGCCGGTCGGCGGTGATGGCGCACGGGGTTCGTTGATGACGATGCCTCGTGACCTCGTCCTCAGCGGTGAGCGCACCTACGACTCCACCTCCCGCTTCACCGGCCGAAGTGGGGGCGTGGCGACTGCGCCGACGCGGAACCAGACAACCATGACGCCGAGGCTGAGGACGAGGAGTTGATGCCTCCCATCCTCCTCGGCGGCCAATTCACCGCCAGACGGCGCCGAGTGGCTGGCGGTGGCAACCGAGGAGGGTAGCCCAGCTTGGGGCTGTGTAACATCCTAGCATTTAGGAACTAATGAAGGGTAGATTTAGGAATTTTAAATGTTGCATGCATTCATCTGTGAAAATGTGGGTAAATTTTTTGCCAAATAAAAACCTAAAGTGATCAAAGTTTCTTTCATGCTTTGAGATTAGGTATAGTCTTGAAGGATGATTGTTATAGACTTCGATATAATCTTTTTGGACTTATGTGTTTTGGGAAATGAAATTTGAATTTAAAAACTTGAGTGTTTGAATTAGAATTCAAAAGAATTTTTGAATGATGTTTGAATCTTTGATTTAATTAAGAGTTAATAAATAATAACTCAAACTTTATATAAAGAAGGCAACTAAGAATAAGAATCTACATTCCATAATATTATTCAATAAATAACTTACAAAAATGTAACTTATGAAACTCATCCACAATCTTTACAATAGCAAATAAATAAAGAATAATATTTCTTTATTGATAATACACTCTTTATTACAAAAGAATAAAAAATAAAGATTACAAAAGAATAAATTAAAGATTATAATTGAATATGATAGTTATTACAAGTGACTAATCTATACAGAAAAAATAAAATCTAAACTAAAGTCTTGATCTTCAAATCTGGTACCTGAAGAAATAAACAGAAACTTAAAAGAAAAAAAAAGTTAGGATTAGGATTAATTTTACTCTCAGACGTTGACAGTGAAGTGCATTGTTCACTTTTTTCATCATTGAGTATATAAGGGGCAAGTTTCACCAATATGAAAGAATGTATCTTTCATAATTTTAAGCTAAAAGTCAAATCACAGCAAGGAAGGGCAAGTTTCACCAGCCAAGTAGAAGTAATCAGATGAAAGTAACTTTCATAATTCTAAACATATCCACATATGTGTAGAAGCACACAAGCAGCACACACACCAAACTGCATGTTGTGTGCTGTCAACACCACAACAGCAACACAACCAAACAAAACTATCAACACAACTGTGGGAAACAAATCCCCACACCATTCCATTGCTTTTACACACCAAGCACAGTAGCCAGAAGCAAAACCCAACCAAAGCCAAGATAGATCAAACCAACCAAAACCCAGGATCACATCACCAAGATGGTGACATAAGGAGGGGGAAGATTAAGTGGATAGCAAGACCAAGGTCAAGCCATCAGGATCAGGAGATGATGGGCTAGATCAAGGACAAGCCAGGAGCTGGAAATACCAGGAGAGCAAAAGATCAACCACAAGATCAAGCTACCAGAAGATCAACCACTATCAACCACGACATCAAGTGACAGTGGTGAGTAAATAGACCATCAAATGATCTATCTATCTAAGATTATACAATCATACATGATCTGTATCTTGTTCAAACTATTAGAAAGCACCCAAGTGGGTGAATCCATCACTGAGGTTTTAAGCTAAAAAAGCAATCAGAAAAGTATAAGGATCCAACTAAATCTCAGAACAACATCATTGATTTAGTTATCAAGATATATTTCAATTCAAAAATAAACATAGCTAAGATTTAAACTTCTAGGCACATCTCTAAGACAAGAGTAGCACCTTAGAATTTAATCTTAAGGATCTATATAAGTTATCAAGCTTACAAGTATTTTTTCCCAAGTTTGATTCAAGCAATAGTAGCTGGTATCACTATCAGAATCAATCCATGTAAATCAACAAGCTAGAGGTCTAAATCCCTAAACCTCATACCAACATCATTGGTTCTAGGGATATAAGGAAAGAGGATTTCACTTATCTATCATGCCAAGCCAAATCTTAATCTTGAATGAAACCACACCAAGTAAAAGAATCTAGACTTGTGTGCCATACAAGGATGGTGTCACAAGAACAGTTCTAAACTAAGCAAGTTCAGCATCTAATCTTCACAGATACAATCAACCAGTTATAAATCATTTTCCTGTTCTTAAACATAGGAATCATAAATAGGATATATATATATGTGTATACGTCTTCACTGTAAGAGACCATTTTGATCTCAAACTACACATGAATTCTCAAGCCAACAGTACTAAGACGGTAACTTCATCACACCATACCCACTGTCATTAACCAAGTAATGATAGTGGTAAGTTATCAAAACCACTAGCATCACCACAACTAATCATCAGCAATAAGCCACAGCTATTCACCACTTAACAGATTCATAGATCATCAACACATGATCTAATTCATCAGTATCTAATCAACATCAGGTTATGAACCCTAAACAGAACCAAGAACCCTAATCAGGACAAGACAATAACTAGGAAGATCACCACCAAACATCTAGCAGCCTAACACAGAGCAACACGAGAGGAGAGGAAGCACTCACCAAAGGTCCTTGCTGGAGAATAGAAGAGGAAGCAGAGGGGCCGACGACCATGGCGGTACGGGAAGCACCCCCAAGGGGGCGCTGCGACCCATACAGCGCCACGATAGCGACAATAGCCATGCCTAGGGGCGAGGTAAATCACCACGATGCACGACAGTAGCGGCGACGCCAGGATCAACGCCAACTCTAAATCCTAGGGTTCGGGACAACATCGATCTGGTCGTAGGAGGGCTCCATGTCCAAATCCAGTTGGACAGGAGGAAGAGCAGGGTCGACAACCTCTTCCTGCACCACGACGGCCGGCGTGGTGGTCCTGCGAGAATCGCCCGGGCGACACCCCGACTCGGGGTCGGGGAAGGACACAGAGAGGGGTGAGCTCGAGAGAGAAGACAGCGAGTGAGTTGGGTTGGGTGGGCCAAAAACCCTTCGGGGTGCTATTTTGACCTTGCCCTACTGGGCCACAAGGGCCCAATAAACCCAAATGGTCAGCCCAAGTCATTTAGAGTTTGTTTTAATAAATAGGAAAAGACCAAAATACCCCCGAACTTATTTAAATTCTATAAAATCAAATAAAAGTCCAAAAATTATAAATAAAATATTTTTGGATTCACAATAATCCAAACTATCTAAATAAATTAACAGATAGAATTTAAGACATATAAATTTTATTAAGAATTTTGTAATTTATATATTCCTTATGGAATTTTACAAAATTATTGAAAGACGATAAAAATAAATAAAAATCACTTTTATTATATATTAATATTTTAGTATTTTAGAAAAATACTAAACAAATATTTAATAACAATTTTTGATATTTAAGTGATAATTCTTAAAAGAATTATTAAATCAATAAAAGTCAAATAAAAGGGAAATAAAATAAAAGAATACAATATTCTATTATAAATATTAAAAATTAATATTTATAAATCCTTTATTATTAAAAAAGAATTTTTATAATAATAGGGATAATGCATATCAAGTTAAATGATGCATTACATTACTTTGCATAGTCATTTTGCTTCTTTAAATTTTGTCCTTACTGGGCAATAATGATGTTTTTGTAGACATAAAAGCTCAAGGTTCAGTGCAAGTATCAGACTTCACTACCTTGCCATCACAAGGAAAGTTCATCAATTGCTCATATACTTTGAAGAGTCTTTACCAAAGTATTTGCAAATTGTGTGTTATCATATATACTCTAAAGAAAGAAAATATTATTTTCACAAATAAAGAAATCTTAGATATCATCCTACGTGATGATATATTGGAGCAATAGAACTTAGGGTTCTTTTTGCAACAATGATGATCAATTAGGGACTTAATAACCCCTGACATCAGTGATTCTAGCGCCGTATATTACGCGTTAGCCATGAGATTTGGAATGGGACAGAGAAGTCAGTTGTATCTTCTTCCTCCCGCATGAAGCCGGATGTGCAGGTCGTGGTTGCTATCCTTATAGCGTGCATATTAATTGGTAATTCGTAGAGGATATGTAACATATGGGTGGGAATCCTCATCGTCCCACGATAGTTCTGGCATCTAACGGTTTGTATAAACCATTGCCGTAATTCATTATATGGGCATGGTGTACACCAAGGAGGCATGCGAGGTCGTGGAGGGGGCAGTGATTGGCTTGGGCCAACTACTGGGCCCCACATCATGGAATTGTGGACGGGAAAGTACGCCCAGTTGTGCAACAAGGAGTTGATCTCTCATGGGTAAAGTAACGCACCTCTGTAGAGTGTAAGAATTATAACTTGTTACTCCATGTTCCAGGAAGGAGCTGCGAACGCGGCAGGAAAGGAACTCCATGAAAGTTCTGGTCAACCTGTGAAGGCTGATGGTCATAATTTTTTATAATAAAATCAATCTTTGAAAAAAGATTTACAAAAACTGCATAATGCCAAGGAATTATAGTCCGAGGTGGTAGTTAGAGCATCAAACTTCCCACTCTGCATATAATGAACTTGTTGGGTAACGCTGTTACTCATCCTTTCCTTTGATCCCTTGCTTAGACTCTGAGGATCCCGAAGACGTGCCAATATATGCAGCTGAATGTCAAGAAGATGTGTTCTACGAGGAGCCTGACCTGTCAGGAGGTGTTGAAGGAGTGGATTGCGAAATCCTCTATGGTGTTGACGACAACGAGTCCAACTAAGTATCCTAGTTAGTAGTAACTAATGGGGCCGAGCAGCATGAACTCTATTGAATACACTGCTGAGCTCAACTCCTAGTCGGAGTTGCTACTTTTAAATTCCGCTGAAACACTTTATATTTTGGTTTGTAAGTTGAAACCTTTCGAGGTCTTGAACTTCTGGTATTGTAATAATAATAATGTGTGAATGTTTGTAATATAGACCCGCAATGTTTCTGTTGTACCACTCTAAGGGATATGATATTTACGGAATGGTGTTCTGTGATTGTCATGTTAACGACTATAGTGTACTACACATGCAGTGGATGCTGGGTCACCGCAAGCTGTCTCCGGCGGCGACGTGCTCGAGGACGGCTTGGAGCAATCCACCACCAACGGCGAGCCGCGGCGCGATGCCGCTTCGACGGTGTACCGGCGCTGTCGTGCGCTACCAACTGCTCGGAGAACAATAATATATTTGCTATACTTAAGTTATAGTGGGTGATACAACTTATTTACGAAAAGGGGACATCACCTTTGGCCTCTGCAAGACTAATGCATAGGCTTCCACTGACATTCGTGTACCAAAGGGCCCCTCTTTTGTCGTCATGAGAATGGTGGCCCCGATCTTCCGATACTTGGACCGAGGAGCATCGACCACCTCAATTGTCAATGCCATAGTTGTTTTCGATGATTCTTGTGCTTAGCTTACAAGGAAAGTATACCTTATTCCCATGACGACGCTTGCCCCGTGTCAACGATGGCATCTGGGTGCACAATATGTGCTGCTTTGTCTTGCACCACGTATTCATCATGTCTGTACATCACATTACCCCTATTATTAAGCTCTCGTGAGTACATAGCAGCGAAAGTTTCATTCGTTGAAGCCCATGAAAACTATGATATATTGGTGCTCATGCTACTTGAGGTTGTTTGCAGCTGTAATGACTGTAGTGCATCACCGTGCTCTAGTGGTCCACGATTAGCTTGTCTTGTGGCATGCATGCTACAGACATCTCTTTGGTGTTCGGGTCTTAGATGATGAGGGATGTCCCATTGTGGAAGAGGACATGGCCGTGGCTTCAGTCGAGGGACTTGTGCCGAAGCGAATGAAGACGGCTTGCAAATCGTAGGTAGATGCGGGGATGAAGCTTGTGGAGTTGTCCTGCAACCCTGTGTCTTCCATGAAGCCAAGCAGGGAGTTGCTGGTTGCAACATGTGGTTGTAGCAGAGGATTTCCTAGGTGCAGATATGCCGGTGCCTGAACTTGTTGCACACACATGCCTTTAAAAGCCCTGCGGGGTCACCTGAACCTTGCGAAGGCATGTGTGCTAAGCAAGTTCTGGCACCAACATGTCTGTAGCTAGGAATTACTCATCAACAACCGTGCATTGCACCCACTGCTGGCCTTACTTGGCTTCCTCGGAAACACATTGTTGCGGGAGAACTACACTCGCTTCGTGTCCACCTACCATTTGCATCCTAGGTCCATCACGCGCTGGTACAAGACCCTCAACGCTAGCCATGGCCGCATCCTCGATGTGATCCCCTAGGAGAAGAACGTAGGGCACATGCCACTGGACGAGCCGATCGTGGACCATAGCAATGCGGTGATGCTATATGGTGGATACGACTTCAAAAACCTTAGGTGCTATGGTAAGAAATCCATCGTGGTCTATGTGGGCACCAACCAGGTGATGAAAACTTTGGCTGGTATGTACCCAAGGGAGCTTAATAAATGTGACGATGTGATGTACGGACACTATAAGTATGTGGAGTAAGACAAACCAACACATATTGTATACCCAAATGCCTTCATCGACACGGGGCCGATAGTCGTCTTAGGAATTAAGACACTTTCTTTATGTGCCCAGCATAAAACATCGAGTACAATTATGCCTTTGACAAACTTGATGTGCTTGATGATCTATTTATGTACTGGTGAATCCGGACCACCATTCTTGTAACGGCAAGAGAGGATGTCCTTTGATACGCAAGTGTGACTTGGTCTATACTCCATATTTGGTCGAGAGAGGCCATCGGTCAGGTGGAACTTTGGTGTGGGTGCGGTACAGAGTCCTACACCTAAGCACCATGTCCGGGATTGCTCTTCCTGTTGTCTCAACCGATGTCAATATTGTGGTGAAGACATGTCCTAGCTGTTCACTATTAACATTGAATCTAGCGGTGATGTTGAAATTTTGTAAAGCAATACATAAATTATCAAATTCAATCCCTACATGGCTTTATGTGCTCCCACTTGCAGGTAATATTTGTCATTTAGAGCTATTTTTGTTTTGTTTTGTGAATAACCAAATATCTTTCCATGTCATGTTGCAGGAAGATCGATCTTCGCACTTCCAGGAGGACATGATGGTCAATCCGAGGTAGTTGCTTCGGTGCATCACTAGGTTGATGCGCTCTACGTATGATCTATTTATTTGAATTGTTAAGAGGCCCGTGTAAAAAGATTTGTGGGCTGATTTACATTATTTATGCTTAATTTTGATAATGCCTTAACTCGTGCTTGGTAGCTGCCGTATTTTCTCTCTATATGGAGAAACCTATGCGACTTCTCGGCTGAGGAATCACTACAGGAATGGGAAGCAACGCCGACGGCCAGTCGCTACGCCGACGGCCAAACATCGGGGCCGTCGGCGTAGCCATCGTCTAGGCCAGCTCCGCGAAGCAGCCGTCGGCGTAGAATTGCCCTCGGCATATCCTATGCTACGCCGACGGCTGCCCTCGGCGTAGCATACGCTGACGGCTGCCCTCGGCGTAGCTATTTTTTATTTTATCTCATTAAACTTTGAAAAATCATAACTAAATCATTCTAATTCGGAAAAATACAAATAATATATCAAAATTTGCAGAAAAATAAGACCTATCTATCTACACTCAAATATTACACATTTATAAATAAAAATTAGGTAAAACATAAGACATTATATATAGTTTAAAACAGGCATAAAAATTCAAAATGATCGAAACAATGCGAAACCTTGGCGTGGTGTTATGTTATGTGACATAGTTAGAAGGAAAAATATCAAACTTGGTATATTGATTATGTCTCAAAGAAACCTTCACAAAATGACCTATCTCATTCGAGGTTTCTTGGCTTTCGGTCAAATGACCAATGTTATGGCTAGAATCAAGGCATAGTTTGTGATAATGTGCCCATATTGTGCATACACATGCATCATGGGATGGCGAACAATGTTGCAGGAGAAAGTTTTCCTTTTAAATGCACCAAAAAGCCATTTCCCATTTTCTGAGCACAAAAAACGGACGATTTTGTAAAGCAACCACCAAATGGCTAATTCAAAATGGTACCACCATATTTTACAAAAATACTATACCACCTTATATATACAATGTCCCAATAGGGGAATCCGAAACCTTTCCGTCCACCTCTGGTGAAAAAGACAAATTCCTACCAAATCGGCAGAAAGTGGGTCAGATATGAACTACAGGTACATGATCCGATGCTCATGTTTTTTTACAAAAATCATTTTTAGGTTCATAATATGCTATTTTATCAAAGATCCAATGTAATTTTAGCGAGGCTCGACCCCGAGCTAAGAATCTTCATGCCCGCCGTTCGACAAAGTTTGACGATAGTTTAAAACGGGCATAAAAATTCAAAAACGATCGAAACAATGCGAAACCTTCGCGTGGTGTCATATTATGTGACATAGTTATAAGTAAAAATATTAAACTTGATATATTGATTATGTCTCAAAAAAACCTTCACAAAATGACCTATCTCATTCGAGGTTTCTTGGCTTTCGGGTCAAATGACCAATGTTATGGCTAGAATCAAGGCATAGTTTGTGATAATGTGTCCATATTGTGCATACATATGCATCATGGGATGGCGAACAATGTTGCAGGAGGAAGTTTTCCTTTTCGTCGCACCAAAAAGCCATTTCCCATTTTCTGAGCACAAAAAACGGACGATTTTGTGAAGCAACCACCAAATGGCTAATTCAAAATGGTACCACCACATTTTACAAAAATACTATACCACCTTATATAGACAATGTCCCAACAGGGGAATCCGAAACCTTTCCGTCCACCTCTGATAAAAAAGACAAATTCCTGCCGAATCGGTAGGAAGTGGGTCAGATATGAACTACAGGTACATGATCCGATGCTCATGTTTTTTTACAAAAATCATTTTTAGGTTCACAATATGCTATTTTATCAAAGATCCAATGCAAGTTTAGCGAGGCTCGGCCCCGAGCTAAGAATCTTCATGCCCGTCGTTCGACAAAGTTTGACGATAGTTTAAAACGGGCATAAAAAATTCAAAAACGATCGAAACAATGCGAAACCTTCGCGTGGTGTCATATTATGTGACATAGTTATAAGTAAAAATATTAAACTTGATATATTGATTATGTCTCAAAAAAACCTTCACAAAATGACCTATCTCATTCGAGGTTTCTTGGCTTTCGGGTCAAATGACCAATGTTATGGCTAGAATCAAGGCATAGTTTGTGATAATGTTCCCATATTGTGCATACACATGCATCATGGGATGGCGAATAATGTTGCAGGAGGAAGTTTTCCTTTTCGTCGTACCAAAAAGCCATTTCCCATTTTCCGAGCATAAAAACGGACGATTTTGTGAAGCAACCACCAAATGGCTAATTCAAAATGCTACTACCATATTTTACTAAAATAATATACCACCTTATATGGACAATGTCCCAACAGGGGGTTCCGAAACCTTTCCATCCACCTTTGGTGAAAAAGACAAATTCCTGCCGAATCGGCATGAAGTGGGTCAGATATGAACTACATGTACATGATACGATGCTCATGTTTTTTTTAAAAAATCATTTTTAGGTTCACAATATGCTATTTTATCAAAGATTCAATGCAAGTTTTCCTTTTCATCGCACCAAAAAGCCATTTTTCATTATCCGAGCGCAAAAAGGGAATTTTCTAAAGTAACCACCAAATAGATAATTCAAAAACGGAGGGTTTGTGATTAGTTGATATGGATATCATATTTGGATTCCTCTCATTTTTCTGATCAATTTAGACATATTATTTGTTAAATTCCGATTTATAGATTTAAAGATATTAATTATTCCATATTAAATAGAAAATACAAATAAGTAAAATTATTATATTTTTATTTGAATTCAATAATATTTTTACTTATTCATTAATGTTTATTTAAATAATTGTTTGTAATTTCAAAAAATACAAACATGTGACATGTTGATATAAGGGTTAATAGGATTGATATCATAGTATTGACAACAATGTATGAATTACTTTGCGGAAACAGATTCTGAAGGAACGAAGAAGTTAAGCGTGTTGGAGCTGGAGTAGTATTAGGATGGGTGACCTTCCGGGAAGTTCGACCAAGACTGCAATTTAATTAAATATTAAGTGTAATTAGTGTTAAAAATGTTCAAAGTGAGAGATTAACGAGTCAAACAATTCAAAGATTCAAAAATTAAGAAAAAAAAATAAAATAAATTTTTTTTTTAAAAAATATTTTTGCAACCTTTCGACAAGATATGCCGACGGCCGCTACGCCGACGGCATTGCCCTCAGTAACATCGCCAGCAGATTTAACACGCCGACGCCTCTATGTGCTCACCGAGGAGGCTCTGTAGAGGCGTGCGTCAGGCATACTGTAGGGCATTTTAGGCTCTGGCCGACTTTTTGCCCTCGGCGCACGCCTGTATCTGTAGTGAATGCTGGCACCGGTCTGTGCATGTAGGCTATCGCTGCTCCCTGGGGCTGCCAACATGTTCATAGACACACAAGTCCTCATGGTATATACTCTGGTAAGCTGCTGCAACCTCAGCTGTCCAGTCCCACATCGGGAATCTAGCTTAGGGGATTCAGTTCAGATACTTAGTACCATGTACTGTTACTTCAACAAAGATACTAATAAGGAAGGGTTAAATATTTGAGATGTATCGGGTATCGGGTATTATGGTCGTTGTAATCGCCGTAGAACCCCAAAACTATAGGGAATAACCCAAGAAAACGTCCATAAAAGGTAAAAAGATGAGTTTTTGGTCATAACTCTTAAACATTTAAATCGTCCTGGAACCACATAATTGTGGGCAATAGCTCATGAAAAAGGTCATCAAACACAAAACGATGAGTTTTTGGTCATAACTCTAAAACATGTAAATCGCCCTGAAACCCCAAAACTATGGGAAAAAACTCATGAAAACCGCCATAAAACACAAAAACGAAGACTTTTTGGGTATACCTCTCAAACATGTAAATCGCCCGGGAATCCCAAACCTGTGGGAAATAGCTCATGAAAACTGCCATAAAACGCAAAAAACGAGTTTTTGGTCATAACTCTGAAACATCTAAATCGCACTGGAACCCCAAAACTATGGGCAATAGCTCATAAAAATGACCATAAAACGCAAAAACGACGACTTTTTGGTCATACCTCTCAAACATGGAAATAGCCCTGGAACCCCAAAGCTATGGGCAATAGCACATGAAAACGACAATAAAACATGAAAACGATGAGTTTTTGGTCATGCCCTCAAACATGTATCGTTTAATAAGATCACTGTAAATCGCCCTATAACCCTAAAACTATGGGAAATAACTCATAAAAACGGTCATAAGACAAGAAAATGATTACTTTTTGGTCATAACTTTGAAACATGTAAATCGTCCTAGAACCACAAAACTATGGGAAATAACTCATGAAAACGACCATAAGACACGAAAACGATGACTTGGTGGTCATAATTCTCAAACATGTAAATTGTCCTGGAACCCCAAACCTTTGGGAAAACACTCAAGAAAACTACCATAAAACGCAAAAAGATGAGTTTTTGGTCATAACTGCGAAACATGTAAATCGCCCTGGAACCCTAAAACTATGGGCAATAGCTCATGAAAATGGCCGTAAAATGCTAAAATGACGACTTTTTGGCCGACCTCTCAAACATAAAACGCAAAAAAGATGAGATTTTAGAAATAACTCTCAAACATATAAATCTCCCTATAACCCCAAAACTATGGGCAATAGCTCATGAAAAGGGGCATAAAATAAAAAAACCACGAGTTTTGGTCATACCTCTCAAAAAACATGTAAATCGCCCTGAAACCCCAAAACTGTGTGTAATAGCTCATTAAAACGACCATAAGACACGAAAACGACGAGTTTTTGGTCATAACCTCAAACATATATTAAACCTTATAGTCGTTATAAATCGCCATGGAACTCCAAAACCGTGGACAATTACTCATTAAAATAGCCATAAAACATAAAAACGACGAGTTTTTTCTTATAACTTTGAAACATGTATCGTGTCTTACGGGCCATCCAAGTCCCCTAGAACTCCAAAACTATGGGCAACAACTCATGAAAACGGCCATAAAACAAAAATCTATGAGTTTTTTGGTCATGCCCGCAAACATGTATCAAGTATTATGGTCGTTGTAAATCACCATAGAACCCTAAAACTAAGGGCAATAAATCATGAAAATGTCCATAAAACGCAAAAAAGATCTCAAACATTTAAATCGCCCTGGACCCCAAACATTTGGGCAATAACTCATGAAAAGGGCAATAAAACACAAAATGGCGAGTTTTTGGTCATAACTCTAAAACATGTAAATCACCGTGAAACCCCAAAACTATGGGCAATAGCTCATGAAAATGACAATAAAACGCAAAATCGACGACTGGGTATACCTGTCGAACATGTCGCCGTGGAATCCCAAACATGTGGGAAATAACTCAAGAAAATGGCCATAAAATACAAAAATACGTGTTTTTGGTCATAACACTAAAACATGTAAATCGCCCTGGAACCCCAAAACTATGGGCAATAGCTCATGAAAATGGCCATAAAACACAGAAACGATGACTTTTTGGCCATACCTCTCAAACATGTAAATCGGCCTGGAACCCGGAAAACTATGGGTAATAGCTCATGAAAACAACATTTTAAATGTATCGGGTATTATGGTTGTTGTAAATCGCTCTATAACCCCAAAACAATGGGGAATAACTCTTGAAAACGTCCATAAAACGCAAAAAGATGAGATTTTAGACATAACTCTCAAACATATAAATCTCCCTGGAACCCCAATACTATGGGCAATAGGTCATGAAAAGGGGAATAAAACAAAAAAAACCACTAGTTTTTGGTCATACCCTCAAACATGTAAATCGCCTGAACCCCAAAAGCGTATGCAATAGCTCATTAAAAGCGACCATAAGACGAAAGCAGCGAGTTTTGGTCATACCCTCAAACATATATTAAACCTTATAGTCGTTATAAATCGCCATGGAACTCCAAAACCGTGGACAATTACTCATTAAAATAGCCATAAAACATAAAAACGACGAGTTTTTTCTTATAACTTTGAAACATGTATCGTGTCTTACGGGCCATCCAAGTCCCCTGGAACTCCAAAACTATGGGCAACAACTCATGAAAACGGCCATAAGATGCGAAAACAATGAGTTTTAGGTCATAATTCTCAAACATGTATTGGGTTCTATGGGCCATGCACATCCCCTGGAACACTAAAACTATGGACAATAGCTCATGAAAATGATCATCAGACAAAAATCTATGAGTTTTTGATCATGCCCTCAAACATGTATTAGGTATTATGGTCATTGTAAATCGCCATAGAACCCCAAAACTATGGGGAATAACTTATGAAAACGTCCATAAAACGCCAAAAGTTGTGTTTTGGTTATAACTCTCAACTATTTAAATCGCCTAGAACCCCAAAATTGTGGGCAATAGATCATGAAAAAGGCCATAAAGCATAATAAGACGAGTTTTGGTCATAACTCTAAAGCATTTAAATCATACAAACCCAAAACTATGGGAAATAGCTCATGAAAACATCCATAAAAGCATAAAAAAGCGAATTTTGGGTATACATATCAAACATGTAAAGTGCCGGAATCCCAAACCCTGGAAAATAGCTCATGAAAAGCGCCATAAAGCAAAAAAAAAGACCAGTTTTGTCATAAATCAAACATATAAATCGTCACGGAACCCCATAACTATGGGCAGCACTCATGTAAATGTCCATGAAAGCATAAAAGCGAAGACTTTTGGTCATACCTATCAAACATGTAAATCGCCCTAGAACCCCAAAACTGTGGACAATAGCTCATAAAAACGGCATTAAAACACGAAAACGATGAGTTTTTGGTTATGGCATCAAACATGTATCGTTTATTAAGATCATTGTAAATCGCCCTGTAACCCCGAAACTATGGGAAATAACTCATGAAAACAGCCATAAGACGCGAAAACGACGACTTTTTGGCTATACCTCTCAAACATGTAGATCGCACTGGAACCCCAAACATGTGGGCAATAGCTCATGAAAACGACCATAAAACGCAAAAAGACGAGTTTTTGGTCATAACTGCGAAACATATAAATCGCCCTGGAACCCCCAAAACCATGGGCAATAGCTCATGAAAATGGCAATTTAAATGTATCACGTATTATGGTAATTCTAAATCACCCTAGAACCCCAAAGTTGTAGGGAATAACTCCTGAAAACATCCATAAAATGCAAAAAGGTGGGTTTTCATTCATAACTCTCAAACATTTAAATCGCCCTCGAACCCCAAAATTATGGGCAATAGCTCATGAAAACAGGCGTGAAACGCAAAAACAACGGGTTTTTGGTCATACCTCTCAAACATTTAAATCACCCTAGAAACCCAAAATTGTGAGCAACAGCTCATTAAAAGCAACCATCGACACAAAAACGAGTTTTGGTCATGCCCTCAAACATGTATCGGCCCTTACATTAAATGGTAAATCTCCCTAGAACTCTAAAACCATGGACAATTACTCATTAAAATAGCCATAAAATGGGAAAACAATGAGTTTTTTCTTATAACTTTCAAACATGTATCAGGTCTTACGGGCCATGCAAGTCCCCTAGAACTCCAAAACTATGGGCCATAACTCATGAAAATGGCCATAAGACGCGAAATCGATGAGTTTTTGGTCATAATTCTCAAACAAGTATTGTGTTCTACGGGCCATACACATCCCCCTGGAACTCAAAAACTGTGGACAATAGTTTGAGAAAGGCCATAAAACAAAAATCTATGAGTTTTTGGTCATGCCATAAACATGTATCAAGTATTATGGTCGTTGTAAATCACCATAGAACCCCAAAACTAAGGGCAATAACTCATGAAAATGTCCATAAACATAAAAAAGATCTCAAACATTTAAATAGCCCTGAACCACAAACCTTTGGGCAATAACTCATGAAAAGGGCAATAAAACACACAATGGCGAGTTTTTGGTCATAACTCTAAAACATGTAAATCACCGTGAAACCCTAAAACTATGGGCAATAGCTCATGAAAATGACAATAAAACGCAAAATCGACGACTGGGTATACACATCAACATGTCGCCGGAATCCCAAACATGTGGGAAATAACTCAAGAAAATGGCCATAAAACACAAAAATACGTGTTTTTGGTCATAACACTAAAACATGTAAATCGCCCTGGAACCCCAAAACTATGGGCAATAGCTCATGAAAATGGCCATAAAACACAGAAACGATGACTTTTTGGCCATACCTCTCAAACATGTAAATCGGCCTGGAACCCGGAAAACTATGGGTAATATCTCATGAAAACAACATTTTAAATGTATCGGGTATTATGGTTGTTGTAAATCGCTCTATAACCCCAAAACAATGGGGAATAACTCTTGAAAACGTCCATAAAACGCAAAAAGATGAGATTTTAGACATAACTCTCAAACATATAAATCTCCCTGGAACCCCAATACTATGGGCAATAGCTCATGAAAAGGGGAATAAAACAAAAAAAAAACCACTAGTTTTTGGTCATACCCCTCAAACATGTAAATCGCCCTGGAACCCCAAAACTGTATGCAATAGCTCATTAAAACGACCATAAGACACGAAAACGACGAGTTTTTGGTCATACCCTCAAACATATATTAAACCTTATAGTCGTTATAAATCGCCATGGAACTCCAAAACCGTGGACAATTACTCATTAAAATAGCCATAAAACATAAAAACGACGAGTTTTTTCTTATAACTTTGAAACATGTATCGTGTCTTACGGGCCATCCAAGTCCCCTGGAACTCCAAAACTATGGGCAACAACTCATGAAAACGGCCATAAGATGCGAAAACAATGAGTTTTAGGTCATAATTCTCAAACATGTATTGGGTTCTATGGGCCATGCACATCCCCTGGAACACTAAAACTATGGACAATAGCTCATGAAAATGATCATCAGACAAAAATCTATGAGTTTTTGATCATGCCCTCAAACATGTATTAGGTATTATGGTCATTGTAAATCGCCATAGAACCCCAAAACTATGGGGAATAACTTATGAAAACGTCCATAAAACGCCAAAAGTTGTGTTTTTGGTTATAACTCTCAACTATTTAAATCGCCCTAGAACCCCAAAATTGTGGGCAATAGATCATGAAAAAGGCCATAAAACGCAATAAGACGAGTTTTTGGTCATAACTCTAAAGCATTTAAATCGCCCTGAAACCCAAAACTATGGGAAATAGCTCATGAAAACATCCATAAAACGCAAAAACGACGAATTTTTGGGTATACATATCAAACATGTAAAGTGCCCTGGAATCCCAAACCAGTGGAAAATAGCTCATGAAAACGGCCATAAAGCAAAAAAAAGACCAGTTTTTTGTCATAAATCTGAAACATATAAATCGTCCTGGAACCCCATAACTATGGGCAACAGCTCATGTAAATGTCCATGAAACGCAAAAACGAAGACTTTTTGGTCATACCTATCAAACATGTAAATCGCCCTAGAACCCCAAAACTGTGGACAATAGCTCATAAAAACGGCATTAAAACACGAAAACGATGAGTTTTTGGTTATGGCATCAAACATGTATCGTTTATTAAGATCATTGTAAATCACCCTGTAACCCCGAAACTATGGGAAATAACTCATGAAAACAGCCATAAGACGCGAAAACGACGACTTTTTGGCTATACCTCTCAAACATGTAGATCGCCCTGGAACCCCAAACATGTGGGCAATAGCTCATGAAAACGACCATAAAACGCAAAAAGACGAGTTTTTGGTCATAACTGCGAAACATATAAATCGCCCTGGAACCCCCAAAACCGTGGGCAATAGCTCATGAAAATGGCAATTTAAATGTATCACGTATTATGGTCATTCTAAATCACCCTAGAACCCCAAAGTTGTAGGGAATAACTCCTGAAAACATCCATAAAATGCAAAAAGGTGGGTTTTTATTCATAACTCTCAAACATTTAAATCGCCCTCGAACCCCAAAATTATGGGCAATAGCTCATGAAAGCAGCAAAAACGAAAACAACGGGTTTTTGGTCATACCTCTCAAACATTTAAATCACCCTAGAAACCCAAAATTGTGAGCAACAGCTCATTAAAACGGCCATACGACACAAAAAAGATGAGTTTTTGGTCATGCCCTCAAACATGTATCGGCCCTTACAGTCGTGGTAAATCTCCCTAGAACTCTAAAACCATGGACAATTACTCATTAAAATAGCCATAAAATGGGAAAACAATGAGTTTTTTCTTATAACTTTCAAACATGTATCAGGTCTTACGGGCCATGCAAGTCCCCTAGAACTCCAAAACTATGGGCCATAACTCATGAAAATGGCCATAAGGCCTGAAATCGATGAGTTTTGGTCATAATTCTCAAACAAGTATTGTGTTCTCACAGCCATACACATCCCTGGAACTCAAAAACTGTGGACAATAGTTTGAGAAAGGCCATAAAACAAAAATCTATGAGTTTTTTGGTCATGCCCGCAAACATGTATCAAGTATTATGGTCGTTGTAAATCACCATAGAACCCCAAAACTAAGGGCAATAACTCATGAAAATGTCCATAAAACGCAAAAAAGATCTCAAACATTTAAATCGCCCTGGACCCCAAACATTTGGGCAATAACTCATGAAAAGGGCAATAAAACACAAAATGGCGAGTTTTTGGTCATAACTCTAAAACATGTAAATCACCGTGAAACCCCAAAACTATGGGCAATAGCTCATGAAAATGACAATAAAACGCAAAATCGACGACTGGGTATACCTGTCGAACATGTCGCCGTGGAATCCCAAACATGTGGGAAATAACTCAAGAAAATGGCCATAAAATACAAAAATACGTGTTTTTGGTCATAACACTAAAACATGTAAATCGCCCTGGAACCCCAAAACTATGGGCAATAGCTCATGAAAATGGCCATAAAACACAAAAACGATGACTTTTTGGCCATACCTCTCAAACATGTAAATCGGCCTGGAACCCGGAAAACTATGGGTAATAGCTCATGAAAACAACATTTTAAATGTATCGGGTATTATGGTTGTTGTAAATCGCTCTATAACCCCAAAACAATGGGGAATAACTCTTGAAAACGTCCATAAAACGCAAAAAGATGAGATTTTAGACATAACTCTCAAACATATAAATCTCCCTGGAACCCCAATACTATGGGCAATAGGTCATGAAAAGGGGAATAAAACAAAAAAAACCACTAGTTTTTGGTCATACCCCTCAAACATGTAAATCGCCCTGGAACCCCAAAACTGTATGCAATAGCTCATTAAAACGACCATAAGACACGAAAACGACGAGTTTTTGGTCATACCCTCAAACATATATTAAACCTTATAGTCGTTATAAATCGCCATGGAACTCCAAAACCGTGGACAATTACTCATTAAAATAGCCATAAAACATAAAAACGACGAGTTTTTTCTTATAACTTTGAAACATGTATCGTGTCTTACGGGCCATCCAAGTCCCCTGGAACTCCAAAACTATGGGCAACAACTCATGAAAACGGCCATAAGATGCGAAAACAATGAGTTTTAGGTCATAATTCTCAAACATGTATTGGGTTCTATGGGCCATGCACATCCCCTGGAACACTAAAACTATGGACAATAGCTCATGAAAATGATCATTAGACAAAAATCTATGAGTTTTTGATCATGCCCTCAAACATGTATTAGTTATTATGGTCATTGTAAATCGCCATAGAACCCCAAAACTATGGGGAATAACTTATGAAAACGTCCATAAAACGCCAAAAGTTGTGTTTTTGGTTATAACTCTCAACTATTTAAATCGCCCTAGAACCCCAAAATTGTGGGCAATAAAAAAGACCAGTTTTTTGTCATAAATCTGAAACATATAAATCGTCCTGGAACCCCATAACTATGGGCAACAGTGTAGGGGTTCGTAGCATGGAAAACAAAAATTTTCTATCGCATACAAACAAACAAGCCAAGATCTATCTACTAGATTGTAGCAACGAGTCGATGGTATAACTTACCCTCGAAGATTCCAAAGCGTTTAACGAGATCGGATTCTCGTGGGTGATGTAGTCGTACTCTTCCCGATCTCAAGATCGTAGAGCGATCCTTCCAGTATACGCTCCTGCGCGCCCAGCGATCGGTCACATCGGCTCGTTTCGACGAAGACCTTCCTCTCCCTTGTTCCAGCAGGCAGCGGAGGTTGTAGCACTCTCCTCGCGATTCCGGCAGCACAACGGCGTGGTACCGGAAGTAGAGGGGAGATCCCGCAGGGCTTCGCCTTAAGCCGGTGCGAGTATGGTGGAGCTTATGAGAGAGGCTATTAGTGGCCTAGTAATTAGACACACCAATTAGAAGGCTCTAAACCAATTAGAAGGCTCTAAACTGTTGGCTAAAGCAATTAGAAGCTCTAAACCAAAACAGCTCTAAACCGGAGATCTAGAGTAGAAAGTTATGTGTCTATGGGAGGAGCCCTGCCCCTCCTTATATGGGAGGGGGTCCTTGGCGCGCCAGGAGGAGGAGTCCTCCCCAACTAGGGTTTAGGTGGCGCCCGAGGAGTCCTACTCCTCCTCCAGGTTGATTCAACTCCTCTTGCTTGTTTCCCACAGTTTCTTGTTTTGGCGGTTTGACTTTCAAACCGACATTTGACTTTTCATTTTAGGATTCAATTTAATCCTTTATTTGGGACAACAATAACACTTAGTACATGATGCAATCATTCAATGAGCAATGACACATTCATGTACCCTCCCCCGGAGTGCGGACAATCAATCGGAACTTTCTAGAACATTCCGATGAAAACACCGGAATCATTCCCGAACTCAAACGGGACTTTCCTTATATGAATCTTATTCTCCGGACCATTCCGGATCACCTCGTGATATCCGGATCCCATCCGAGACTCGAACAACATTCGGTCTCTTTCTCATAATACCATAACTACTCAAACAACGTCGAATCCTTAAGTGTGTCTCCCTACGGTTCGTGAATTATGCGGACATGATCGAGACACTTCTCAACAATAACCAATAGAGGAATCTGGAAATTCATATGGCTCCCACATATTTCTCACGATTACTTTGCGATCGAATGAACCACTTACATACGATACCAATTTCCCTTTGTCTCACGATATGTTACTTACCCGAGGTTATGATCGTCGGTATCTCTGCATACCTAGTTCAACCTCGTTCTTGATAAGTACTCTTTCTCGTTCCGTGATATGTGATCCCTGTGACCAAGTCACATGCTTGCAAGCTAATTGGATGACATTCCACCGAGAGGGCCCAGTATATCTATCATCCGTCATGTGGATGGACAAATCCCACTCTTGATCCATGTGTTTCAACCAATACTTTCCGAACACTTAATGCCACCTTTATAGCCACCCGCCACGGTGTGGTGTTTGATGTCATCAAAGCATCCATCCGGTAAAGGTGATATGCATGATCTCATGGTCGAAGGAATTAGGTTACTATGTATCGAAAGCATATAGCAATTGAACTAATGAAATGACTTGATCTTTATGTCGCGCTTATCTATAGGAGTATGTCCACCATATCATTCTCCTAACGATATGATCTTGTTGTTGATAACATCTCAATGTTCATGATAGGGAAACCACAATCATTAATCAACCAACAAGCTAGTGAAGTATAGAGGCTATACTAGGGACTTCAAATTAAGTTTACAAATCACACAAGTATTAATGGTTTCCTTGTCAATACTATTATAGCATGAATGTAAACATTTATCATAAACACAAAGATATAATAATAACTACATTTATTATTGCCTCTAGGGCATATCTCCAACAATTCCACTTGCAGTATAGTCAAATAATCTAGATTACATGGTAATATATATACCAACACCCATGGCAGTTTGGTGTTGGTCATGTTTTGCCCCTGGAGAGGTTTAGTCAACGGATCCGCCACATTCAGATCGTGTGTACTTTGCAAATCTTTATATCCCCATCCCGGATATGTTCTCGAATAGCGTGAAAACGCAGCTTGATATGCTTCACTTCTTGTGTGACCTTGGTTCTTGCGCATTGGCTATGGCCATGTTATCACAATGAGATAGACATTGGGTCCGGCACTTGAACCACACCAGCTCTGTAATGAACTCTTTCATCCATATCGCTTCTTGTGAAGCTCCGAAGCGACCATGTATTCCGATTCGTTGAAGATCTCGCCACAACGCTTTGCTTTGCACTCCTCCTAACTTTTGCACCATTCAAAATAAATACGTATCCGATTGTGATTTAGAATCATCTGGATCGGTGTTCCAACTAGCATCGGTGTAACCATTAACAACGATGTTCATCACCGCATAAGAAAGAACCATATCCTTAGTTCTTCTCAAGTACTTAAGGATGTTTTTGATCACGTCCAATGATCCACTCTGGATCACTTTGATATCTGCTAGTTAAACTAAAGATATGCAATGTCGGGTCTAGTACATAGCATGGCATACATTAGAGATCCTATGGTCGAGGCATAGGGAGTCTTACTCATCCTTTCTCTATCTTCCGCCGATGTCGGACTTTGAGTTTTACTCAAGGTCGTGATAGCAACATGGGCAAGAACCCTTTCTTGCTTTCCTCCATTCCAAATCTCTTTAGAACTTTGTCCAAATATGTACTCTGTGACAATGATATTTGGCGTTTCGATCTATCTCTATAAATCTTTATGCCTAATATGTAAGTGCTTGCCAAGATCCTTCATTGAAAAACTATTATTCAAATATTCCTTGACACTATTAAGAAGGTCTACATCATTCCCAATCAACAATATGTCATCCACATACAGTATTAAGAATGCTACTGAGCTCCCACTCACTTTCTTGTAAATACAAGCTTCTCCATAAGTTTGTATAAAACCAAAACTTTGATTACCTTATCAAACGTTGATTCCAACTTCGGATGCTTGCTTCAATCCATAGATGGACCGTTGAAGTTTGCATACCTTGTTAGCATCAATAGGATCGACAAAACCTTTGGGTTGCATCATATACAACTCTTCATCAATGTCTCCATTGAGGAATGCTGTTTTGACATCCATCTCGCCATATCTCATAATCATAATATGCGATTGCTAACATAATCCTCACGTACTTTAGCTTCGCTACCGTGAGAAAGTCTCATCGTAGTCAACTCCTTGAATTTGTCGAACCCCTTTGCGACAAGTCGAGCTTTATAGATGATAACATTACCATCAAGATCTGTTTTCTTCTTGAAAATCCATTTGTTCTCGACCTTCCGGCCATCCGGTAAGTCCACCAAAGTCCATACTTGGTTTTTCGTACATGGATCCAATCTCGGATTTCATGGCTTCTTGCCATTTATTGGAATCTGGGCTCATCATCGCTTCCTCATATGTCTCGGGGTCATCGGTGTTGTCCACCATGACATTCATAACGGAATCATACCAACTGGAGTGGTACGAGTTCTCGTTGACCTCCGAGGCTCTGTAGCAACTTCAGCAGAAGTTTCATGATCATCATCATTAGCTTCCTCCCTTATTGGTGCGGGCACCACGGGAACTTCTTCCGGTCTTACTACTCGCAATTTCGAGAGAAGGTTCAACAACCTCGTCGAGTTCTACTTTCCTTCCAGTCACTTCTTTCGAGAGAAATTCTTCTAGAAAGGATCCATTCTTAGCAACGAATGTTTTGCCTTCGGATCTATGATAGAAGGTATACCCAATAGTTTCCTTCGGTATCCTATGAAGACGCATTTTTCCGCTTTGGGTTCAAGCTTGTCCTAAAGTAACTTCTTTACATAGGCTTCAGATCCCCAAACTTTAAGGAACGACAATTTAGGTTTCTTCCCAAACCATAATTCATACGGTGTCGTTTCAACGGATTTAGACGGTGCCCTATTTAAAGTGAATGCGGCTGTTTCTAATGCATAACCCCAAAATGATAGCGGTAAATCTGTAAGTGACATCATAGAACGAACCATATCTAAGAGAGTTCGATTCTGACGTTCGGACACACCATTACGCCTGTGGTGTTCGGCGGTGTCAATTGTGAAAGTATTCCGACTTCTTTAAATGCTCGCCAAACTCGTAACTTAGATATTCACCTCCACGATCGTAACGTAGAAATTTAATCTTCTTGTTACGTTGATTCTCTACCTCACTTTGAAACTCCTTAAACTTCTCGAAAGTTTCGGACTTATGTTTCATGAAATAGATATATCCATATCTACTCAAGTCATCCGTGAAGGTAAGAACATAACGATAACCACGACGCTACACTCATTGGACCACACACATGGTATGTATGATTTCCAATAAGTCCGTAGCTCGCTCCATCATACCGTAAAATGGAGTCTTAGTCATTTTTCCCATCGACATGCTTCGCATCTTTCAAGTGATTCAAAATCAAGTGATTCAAGAAGTCCATCTAATGGAGTTTCTTCATACGTTTCACTCGATGTGACCAAGACGACAATTACACATATAGGTCGAATTATCGCTGATTTCAAGCGTTTAGCCTCAATGTTGTTGATATGTGTATTTCCACTATCGAGATTCAATAAGAATAGACCATCTATCAAAGGTGCATGTGCATAAAACATATTACTCATATAAATAGAACAACCATTATTCTCGATTTAAACAAGTAACCGTCGCAATAAACAAGATCCCGATATAATGTTCATGCTCAACGCAGCACCAAATAACAATTATTTAAGTATAAAACTAATCCCGATGGTAGATGAAGGGTAGCGTGCCGACCGCGATCACATCAACCTTTGATCCGCTTCCCACGCATCGTCACCTCGTTCTTCGCTAGCTTCCGTTTATTCTGCGGACCTGTTTGAGTTACAAATATGAGCAACCGAACCAGATCAAATACCCGAGCACTACTACGAGTACTAGTGAGATACACATCAATAACATGTATATCGATATACCTTTCTTCTTGATGTTGCCGTTCTCGATCCGCCAAGTACTTTGGGCAATTCCGCTTCAGGACCTTCTCCCTTGCGAAAAGCACTGGGCCAGGCTTAGGTCCAGCCTTGGTCTTCTTCGGCGTGGTAGCTTTCTTACCACCCTTCTTGAAGTGTCCTTTTGCTTAGACTTGCCTTTCTTGAATTTGGTGGTCTTATTGACCAACAACACTTGGTGCTCTTTCTTGATCTCCACTTCTGCAGATTTCAACATGGCAAAGAGTTCGCAACGTCTTGTTCATGTTACGCATGTTGTAGTTCATCACAAAGTTCTTGTAACTTGGTGGTAGTGATTGGAGGACACGGTAAATCCCCAAAGCATTAGGAATCACAATACCCAAGCTTTGAAGTTTGTTTGCATGCCCGCACATCTTAAGCACATGCTCACCGAGACTGCCCTCTTCCATCTTGCGCTAAAGAACTTTCGAAGCCTCATAGCTTTCAATTGCCGCATGAGTCTCAAAAATCAATTTGAGATCCTCGACAATATCATATGGGTCGACTCTTCAAACCTTTTCAAGCTCCGATTCTAAACCATACAAGATAGCACACTGAACTATGGAGTAGATTCTTCCGAAGCGAGGTAAACATTCTTTACTTCATCGGAAGCATCAGGTGCACCCAGCGGTGCATCCAAAGCACATAGGTCAAATTACCAAATTGAGGACAATCCTCAAATTGGAACCAATCCGCCGGTTGCTTCCATTGTTTTCAACTTTTCTTTCTCTAGGAACGCATTAAAATTGATGGTAGGGGCTGCCATTGATCTACAACATATTTGCAATAGTTTAGACTAAGTTTATGACAAATTGAGTTCAAATTAATTAATGAAATTAAACTAGGTGAACTCCCACCAAAACAACATCCCTCACATTGTTTTAGTGATCACACGAACCAAATCCACTACATCAACACCGATCATCACGAGAGTTGATATAGTTTCAATGGCTAACAATCATCATGTTCATCATATCTACTATACGATTCATGCTTTACCTTTCGGTAATCCGTGTTCCGAGACCATGTCGTACATGCTAGGCTCGTCAAGATCAAACCTTAGTTTCGCATGAGCAAATCTGGCTTGCTCACGTTGTATACACTTGCGGAATCTAGAACACCCGATCATCACGTGGTGCTTGAAACAACAAGCTTTAGCAACGGTGCTAACTAAGGGTGAACACTTTATGATTTGAAATTGATGTGCATGAGGGATCATCTTATAATGCTACCGTCTGCCTAAGCAATACAAGATGCATAAAGGATTAACATCACATGCAATTCAATATATATGTGATATGATATGGCCTTTCTTCTTCGTGCCTCCGATCTCCATCTTCATGCACGAACATGATCTCCATCATCACCGGCATTGCATCAAGGTCAATGACGCTTCTCCATGGTTGTCGCCCACGGCTTCAACTATTACAACTACTTGAATAGACACGCTGGTCTTAACATAAATTAAAGACAACCATATGGTTTCGCCGCTGTCGACTTACAATAAGGAACATTGCATACATCGAATATAATCACAATCATGGCCATATCACATCATCAAGACACCGCAAAACAAAGTTAGACGCTTCTACTTTCTTTGCATATTTTACGTGGTTTGGGGCTTTCAATAAGTGTCGTTCTAACTTACGAACAAGAACCACAACATTGCTACTAGCATTGTTGATCTCCTGTAAATTGGATCTTAACTATGCTAGGAGAAACATGCACCGCAAAGCCACTTATGCAATACAAGTTACATGTCAAGCGTGGAGCAAGTCTCATGAACGATGTCATGTAAGGTTAGCCCGGCCTTCATCCCAACATACCGCAAGATGCAAAGTACACAAAAGCAATCTACAATAAAAGCATCAACGCCCACAATGACCATTGTGTTCTACTCGCAACAGATCTACATATAGACACGGCTCGATACCCTTTGTAGGGGTTCGTAGCATGGAAAACAAAAATTTTCTATCGCATACAAACAAACAAGCCAAGATCTATCTACTAGATTGTAGCAACGAGTCGATGGTATAACTTACCTCAAGATTCCAAAGCGTTTAACGAGATCGGATTCTCGTGGGTGATGTAGTCGTATTTTCCGATCTCAAGATCGTAGACGATCCTTCCAATGCCACTGCGTTCGGTCACATCGCTCGTTCGGCGAAGACCTTCCTCTCCTTGTTCCAGCAAAAATGGAGGTTGTAGCACTCTCCTCGCGATTCCTGCAAGACAACGGCGTGGTACCTAAGTAGAGGGGAGATCCCGCAGGGCTTCGCCTTAAGCCGGTGCGAGTATGGTGGAGCTTATGAGAGAGGCTATTAGTGGCCTAGTTATTAGACACACCAATTAGAAGGCTCTAAACCAATTAGAAGGCTCTAAACTGTTGGCTAAAGCAATTAGAAGCTCTAAACCAAAACAGCTCTAAACCGGAGATCTAGAGTAGAAAGTTATGTGTCTATGGGAGGAGCCCTGCCCCTCCTTTTATGGGAGGGGGGTCCTTGGCGCGCCAGGGGAGGGAGGGAGTCCCTCCCCAACTCGGCCTAGGGCTGGCGCCGGCCTGGAGGAGTCCTACTCCTCCTCCAGGTTGATTCCAACTCCTCTTGCTTGTTTCCCACAGTTTCTTGTTTTGGCGCTTGACTTTCAAACTGGACATTTGACTTTTTCTGCTTTAGGATTCAATTTAATCCTTTATTTGGGACAGCATAACACTTAGTACATGATGCAATCATTCAATGAGCAATGACACATTCATGTACCTCCCCTCCCCGGTGCCTTGGACAATCCGAACTTTCTAGAACATTCCCGATGAAAACACCTAATCATTCCCGAACTCCAAACGGACTTTCCTTATATGAATCTTATTCTCCGGACCATTCCGGATCACCTCGTGATATCCCGGATCCCATCCGAGACTCGAACAACATTCGGTCTCTTTCTCATAATACCATAACTACTCAAACAACGTCGAATCCTTAAGTGTGTCTCCCGGTTCGTGAATTATGCGAGACATGATCGAGACACTTCTCCGAACAATAACCAATAGAGGAATCTGAAATTCATATGGCTCCCACATATTTCTACGATTACTTTGATCGAATGAACCACTTACATACGATACCAATTTCCTTTGTCTCACGATATGTTACTTGCGAGGTTATGATCGTCAGATCTCGCATACCTAGTTCAACCTCACATCGATAAGTACTCTTTCGTTCCTGATATGTGATCCTTGTGACCAAGTCACATGCTTGCAAGCTAATTGGATGACATTCCACCGAGAGGGCCCAGAGTATATCTATCCGTCATGTGGATGGACAAATCCCACTCTTGATCCATGTGTTTCAACCAATACTTTCCGAACACTTAATGCCACCTTTATAGCCACCCGATACGGTGTGGTGTTTGATGTCATCAAAGCATCCATCCGGTAAAGGTGATATGCATGATCTCATGGTCGAAGGAATTAGGTTACTATGTATCGTAAAGCATAGCAATTGAACTAATGAAATGACTTGATCTTTATGTCGCGCTTATCTATAGGAGTATGTCCACCATATCATTCTCCTAACGATATGATCTTGTTGTTGATAACATCTCAATGTTCATGATAGGGAAACCACAATCATTAATCAACCAACAAGCTAGTGAAGTATAGAGGCTATACTAGGGACTTCAAATTAAGTTTACAAATCACACAAGTATTAATGGTTTCCTTGTCAATACTATTATAGCATGAATGTAAACATTTATCATAAACACAAAGATATAATAATAACTACATTTATTATTGCCTCTAGGGCATATCTCCAACAAACAGCTCATGTAAATGTCCATGAAACGCAAAAACGAAGACTTTTTAGTCATACCTATCAAACATGTAAATCGCCCTAGAACCCCAAAACTGTGGACAATAGCTCATAAAAACGGCATTAAAACACGAAAACGATGAGTTTTTGGTTATGGCATCAAACATGTATCGTTTATTAAGATCATTGTAAATCACCCTGTAACCCCGAAACTATGGGAAATAACTCATGAAAACAGCCATAAGACGCGAAAACGACGACTTTTTGGCTATACCTCTCAAACATGTAGATCGCCCTGGAACCCCAAACATGTGGGCAATAGCTCATGAAAACGACCATAAAACGCAAAAAGACGAGTTTTTGGTCATAACTGCGAAACATATAAATCGTCCTGGAACCCCCAAAACCGTGGGCAATAGCTCATGAAAATGGCAATTTAAATGTATCACGTATTATGGTAATTCTAAATCACCCTAGAACCACAAAGTTGTAGGGAATAACTCCTGAAAACATCCATAAAATGCAAAAAGGTGGGTTTTCATTCATAACTCTCAAACATTTAAATCGCCCTCGAACCCCAAAATTATGGGCAATAGCTCATGAAAACAGGCGTGAAACGCGAAAACAACGGGTTTTTGGTCATACCTCTCAAACATTTAAATCACCCTAGAAACCCAAAATTGTGAGCAACAGCTCATTAAAACGGCCATACGACACAAAAAAGACGAGTTTTTGGTCATGCCCTCAAACATGTATCGGCCCTTACAGTCGTGGTAAATCGCCCTAGAACTCTAAAACCATGGACAATTACTCATTAAAATAGCCATAAAATGGGAAAACAATGAGTTTTTTCTTATAACTTTCAAACATGTATCAGGTCTTACGGGCCATGCAAGTCCCCTAGAACTCCAAAACTATGGGCCATAACTCATGAAAATGGCCATAAGACGCGAAATCGATGAGTTTTTGGTCATAATTCTCAAACAAGTATTGTGTTCTACGGGCCATACACATCCCCCTGGAACTCAAAAACTGTGGACAATAGTTTGAGAAAGGCCATAAAACAAAAATCTATGAGTTTTTTGGTCATGCCCGCAAACATGTATCAAGTATTATGGTCGCTAAATCACCATAGAACCCCAAAACTAAGGGCAATAACTCATGAAAATGTCCATAAAACGCAAAAAAGATCTCAAACATTTAAATCGCCCTGGACCCCAAACATTTGGGCAATAACTCATGAAAAGGGCAATAAAACACAAAATGGCGAGTTTTTGGTCATAACTCTAAAACATGTAAATCACCGTGAAACCCCAAAACTATGGGCAATAGCTCATGAAAATGACAATAAAACGCAAAATCGACGACTGGGTATACCTGTCGAACATGTCGCCGTGGAATCCCAAACATGTGGGAAATAACTCAAGAAAATGGACATAAAATACAAAAATACGTGTTTTTGGTCATAACACTAAAACATGTAAATCGCCCTGGAACCCCAAAACTATGGGCAATAGCTCATGAAAATGGCCATAAAACAGAAACGATGACTTTTTGGCCATACCTCTCAAACATGTAAATCGGCCTGGAACCCGGAAAACTATGGGTAATAGCTCATGAAAACAACATTTTAAATGTATCGGGTATTATGGTTGTTGTAAATCGCTCTATAACCCCAAAACAATGGGGAATAACTCTTGAAAACGTCCATAAAACGCAAAAAGATGAGATTTTAGACATAACTCTCAAACATATAAATCTCCCTGGAACCCCAATACTATGGGCAATAGCTCATGAAAAGGGGAATAAAACAAAAAAAACCACTAGTTTTTGGTCATACCCCTCAAACATGTAAATCGCCCTGGAACCCCAAAACTGTGTGCAATAGCTCATTAAAACGACCATAAGACACGAAAACGACGAGTTTTTGGTCATACCCTCAAACATATATTAAACCTTATAGTCGTTATAAATCGCCATGGAACTCCAAAACCGTGGACAATTACTCATTAAAATAGCCATAAAACATAAAAACGACGAGTTTTTTCTTATAACTTTGAAACATGTATCGTGTCTTACGGGCCATCCAAGTCCCCTGGAACTCCAAAACTATGGGCAACAACTCATGAAAACGGCCATAAGATGCGAAAACAATGAGTTTTAGGTCATAATTCTCAAACATGTATTGGGTTCTATGGGCCATGCACATCCTCGAACACTAAAACTATGGACAATAGCTCATGAAAATGATCATTAGACAAAAATCTATGAGTTTTTGATCATGCCCTCAAACATGTATTAGTTATTATGGTCATTGTAAATCGCCATAGAACCCCAAAACTATGGGGAATAACTTATGAAAACGTCCATAAAACGCCAAAAGTTGTGTTTTTGGTTATAACTCTCAACTATTTAAATCGCCCTAGAACCCCAAAATTGTGGGCAATAAAAAAGACCAGTTTTTTGTCATAAATCTGAAACATATAAATCGTCCTGGAACCCCATAACTATGGGCAACAGCTCATGTAAATGTCCATGAAACGCAAAAACGAAGACTTTTTGGTCATACCTATCAAACATGTAAATCGCCCTAGAACCCCAAAACTGTGGACAATAGCTCATAAAAACGGCATTAAAACACGAAAACGATGAGTTTTTGGTTATGGCATCAAACATGTATCGTTTATTAAGATCATTGTAAATCGCCTGAACCTCGAAACTATGGGAAATAACTCATGAAAACAGCCATAAGACGCGAAACGACTTTTGGCTATACCTCTCAAACATGTAGATCGCCCTGGAACCCCAAACATGTGGGCAATAGCTCATGAAAACGACCATAAAACGCAAAAATACGAGTTTTTGGTCATAACTGCGAAACATATAAATCGTCCTGGAACCCCCAAAACCGTGGGCAATAGCTCATGAAAATGGCAATTTAAATGTATCACGTATTATGGTAATTCTAAATCACCCTAGAACCCCAAAGTTGTAGGGAATAACTCCTGAAAACATCCATAAAATGCAAAAAGGTGGGTTTTCATTCATAACTCTCAAACATTTAAATCGCCCTCGAACCCCAAAATTATGGGCAATAGCTCATGAAAACAGGCGTGAAACGCGAAAACAACGGGTTTTTGGTCATACCTCTCAAACATTTAAATCACCCTAGAAACCCAAAATTGTGAGCAACAGCTCATTAAAACGGCCATACGACACAAAAAAGACGAGTTTTTGGTCATGCCCTCAAACATGTATCGGCCCTTACAGTCGTGGTAAATCGCCCTAGAACTCTAAAACCATGGACAATTACTCATTAAAATAGCCATAAAATGGGAAAACAATGAGTTTTTTCTTATAACTTTCAAACATGTATCAGGTCTTACGGGCCATGCAAGTCCCCTAGAACTCCAAAACTATGGGCCATAACTCATGAAAATGGCCATAAGACGCGAAATCGATGAGTTTTTGGTCATAATTCTCAAACAAGTATTGTGTTCTACGGGCCATACACATCCCCCTGGAACTCAAAAACTGTGGACAATAGTTTGAGAAAGGCCATAAAACAAAAATCTATGAGTTTTTTGGTCATGCCCGCAAACATGTATCAAGTATTATGGTCGTTGTAAATCACCATAGAACCCCAAAACTAAGGGCAATAACTCATGAAAATGTCCATAAAACGCAAAAAAGATCTCAAACATTTAAATCGCCCTGGACCCCAAACATTTGGGCAATAACTCATGAAAAGGGCAATAAAACACAAAATGGCGAGTTTTTGGTCATAACTCTAAAACATGTAAATCACCGTGAAACCCCAAAACTATGGGCAATAGCTCATGAAAATGACAATAAAACGCAAAATCGACGACTGGGTATACCTGTCGAACATGTCGCCGTGGAATCCCAAACATGTGGGAAATAACTCAAGAAAATGGCCATAAAATACAAAAATACGTGTTTTTGGTCATAACACTAAAACATGTAAATCGCCCTGGAACCCCAAAACTATGGGCAATAGCTCATGAAAATGGCCATAAAACACAGAAACGATGACTTTTTGGCCATACCTCTCAAACATGTAAATCGGCCTGGAACCCGGAAAACTATGGGTAATATCTCATGAAAACAACATTTTAAATGTATCGGGTATTATGGTTGTTGTAAATCGCTCTATAACCCCAAAACAATGGGGAATAACTCTTGAAAACGTCCATAAAACGCAAAAAGATGAGATTTTAGACTTAACTCTCAAACCTATAAATCTCCCTGGAACCCCAATACTATGGGCAATAGCTCATGAAAAGGGGAATAAAACAAAAAAAAACCACTAGTTTTTGGTCATACCCCTCAAACATGTAAATCGCCCTGGAACCCCAAAACTGTGTGCAATAGCTCATTAAAACGACCATAAGACACGAAAACGACGAGTTTTTGGTCATACCCTCAAACATATATTAAACCTTATAGTCGTTATAAATCGCCATGGAACTCCAAAACCGTGGACAATTACTCATTAAAATAGCCATAAAACATAAAAACGACGAGTTTTTTCTTATAACTTTGAAACATGTATCGTGTCTTACGGGCCATCCAAGTCCCCTGGAACTCCAAAACTATGGGCAACAACTCATGAAAACGGCCATAAGATGCGAAAACAATGAGTTTTAGGTCATAATTCTCAAACATGTATTGGGTTCTATGGGCCATGCACATCCCCTGGAACACTAAAACTATGGACAATAGCTCATGAAAATGATCATTAGACAAAAATCTATGAGTTTTTGATCATGCCCTCAAACATGTATTAGGTATTATGGTCATTGTAAATCGCCATAGAACCCCAAAACTATGGGGAATAACTTATGAAAAAGTCCATAAAACGCCAAAAGTTGTGTTTTTGGTTATAACTCTCAACTATTTAAATCGCCCTAGAACCCCAAAATTGTGGGCAATAGATCATGAAAAAGGCCATAAAACGCAAAAAGACGAGTTTTTGGTCATAACTCTAAAGCATTTAAATCGCCCTGAAACCCAAAACTATGGGAAATAGCTCATGAAAACATCCATAAAACGCAAAAAACGACGAATTTTTGGGTATACATCTCAAACATGTAAAGTGCCCTGGAATCCCAAACCAGTGGAAAATAGCTCATGAAAACGGCCATAAAGCACAAAAAGACCAGTTTTTTGTCATAAATCTGAAACATATAAATCGTCCTGGAACCCCATAACTATGGGCAACAGCTCATGTAAATGTCCATGAAACGCAAAAACGAAGACTTTTTGGTCATACCTATCAAACATGTAAATCACCCTAGAACTCCAAAACTGTGGACAATAGCTCATAAAAACGGCATTAAAACACGAAAACGATGAGTTTTTGGTTATGGCATAAAACATGTATCGTTTGTTAAGATCATTGTAAATCGCCCTGTAACCCCGAAACTATTGGAAATAACTCATGAAAATGGCCATAAGACGTGAAAACGATGACTTTTTTGCTATACCTCTCAAACATGTAGATCGCACTGGAGCCCTAAACATGTGGGCAATAGCTCATAAAAACGATCATAAAACGCAAAAAGACGAGTTTTTGGTCATAACTGCGAAACATGTAAATCGCCCTGGAACCCCCAAACCTGTGGGCAATAGCTCATGAAAATGGCAATTTAAATGTATTAGGTATTATGGTCATTCTAAATCACCCTAGAACCCCAAACATGTAGGGAATAACTCCTGAAAACATCCATAAAACGCAAAAAGGTTAGTTTTCATTCATAATTCTCAAACATTTAAATCGCTCTGGAACCCCAAAAGTATGGGCAATAGCTCATGAAAACAGGCATAAAACGCGGAAACAACAGGTTTTTGGTCATACCTCTCAAACATGTAAATCGCCCTAGAAACCCAAAATTGTGAGCAATAGCTCATTGAAACGGCCATACGACACGAAAACAACGAGTTTTTGGTCATGCCCTCAAACATGTATAGGCCCTTACAGTCGGGGTAAATCGCCCTAGAACTCTAAACCGTGGACAATTACTCATTAAAATAGCCATAAAACGTGAAAACGATGAGTTTTTGCTTATAACTTACAAACATGTATCAAGTCTTACGGGCCATGCAAGTCCCCTAGAACTCTAAAACTATGGGCCATAACTCATGAAAATGGCCATAAGACGCGAAATCGATGATTTTTTGGTCATAATTCTCAAACATGTATTGTGTTCTACGGGCCATACACATCCCCCTGGAACTCAAAAACTATGGACAATAGCTCATGAAAAAGGCCATAATACAAAAATCTACGAGTTTTTTTGGTCATGCCCGCAAACATGTATCACTACTAGGAAAAGGCCTGTTCGGCGCACTGAAAGCCTGCGTGATGAAAAAGGCCTTACCAGGCCACGGTTGCGAGATAGGTGTGGCAGACTACCGACCAGCGCCACTGCTAGGGGTACAGGATGAGGCACGGATGTGTCTTTCAAAAAACAAAAAAAATGCAAAAACACCCTCATTTTGAATTGCAAAAGCAATCGGGTCCGTGCATCGCCATCGCAGTCGTGTCACCTCGCCGGAGCATGGCCGTGGCAGGGAGATGCGGGAGGCCGTGGCCGCTCTAGTCCTCGCTGGCATCGAGGTGGTAGGAAGGGTGTGGTTGGAGAAATGAAGGTAGGAAGAGAGGGATGAAGAGAGGGAGGAAGGAAGAGATGGAGGAAGAGAGGGAGGAAGAGAGGGAGGAAGGGAGGGAGGAAGGGAGGTTTGACGCCACCTTTGCAAGGAGACGAGGAGGTCAGCTGCTGGGCCATGCCACCGCCACTGCAACCGCAAGGAGAGGAGAATGGGAAGGAGGAGAAGGAGAAGGAAGAAGGAAGAAGGAAGAAGGAGAAGAAGAAGGAGAAGGGAGAAGGAAGAAGGAGAAGGGAAAGGGAGAGGGAAAAGGGATAAGGGAAAGGTAGGTGGGTGGGGTGAGGATTCAAATTTTGAATCCCGCCCAAGCTTATCCGTGGTGCACTAGGTGGTGGTGCGCTACGGTAAGTTTTCTTTATTTTTTTCTGCAGGAAAAAACGGTCTTTTGACCGTAACTTTTTACTCTTTTCGAATTTTGAAAATCTAAAAAATCTCTAAACGACCAGAGGTCGTTACGAGCGGATGCGAAATCTCGTTCTCGTCATTTAGGTATATTATACGATTTTTTACATCGTATGCAAAAGTTACGGCCATTTTACCGTGGCATGACTTTTTTTTGCAGAAAAGGTGGAAAATCATGTTTGTTAATTTTCCTAGAAACTATAGCACATTACCTACCTACATATGAAATGATTTTATTTTTTGAAGTGTTTATCATTTTCTTTTATTTTTTAGAAAGCCTAAAAAGGCGATCCAAGGGGGGGTGTGGAGTTGGTGTAGGCCACTTAGTTGACAGAGTGCCCTACGGCTAAGTTGCACATCTGTAGCGCACCTTGACCTAGTGCGCTGCGGTTATGTGTGATGCGGCCACACGTGCCCTGGACCACACATAGGCGTGGCGCACCACCCCCATGTGCGCCACGCTTACAGAAGTTAGCCGTAGGGCACCTGTGGGTAGTGCACCACGCCTATTTTACCAGTGGGGCACCACTAGCACGTGCGCCACGGATGTGTGGATTACCTATAGCCATTTTCCTAGTAGTGTATGAAGTATTATGGTCGTTGTAAATCACCATAGAACCCCAAAACTATGGGGAATAACTCATGAAAACGTCCATAAAACACAAAAAAGATCTCAAACATTTAAATCGCCCTGGAACCCCACAAATTTGGGCAATAACTCATGAAAATGTCAATAAAACACAAAAGTCGAGTTTATGGTCATAATTCTAAAACATATAAATCACCGTGAAACCCCAAAACTGTGGGCAATAGCTCATGAAAATGACCAAAAACGCAAAATCGACGACTTTTTGGGTATACCTGTCGAACATGTCGCCCTGGAATCCCAAACATGTCGGAAATAGCTCAAGAAAATGGCCATAAAATACAAAAAGAAGTGTTTTTGATCATAACACTGAAACATGTAAATCGCCCTGGAACCCCAAAACTATGGGCAATAGCTCATGAAAATGGCCATAAAATACAGAAACGATGACTTTTTGGCCATACCTCTAAAACATGTAAATCGCCCTGGAACCTGGAAAACTATGGGAATAGCTCATGAAAACGGCAATTTAAATGTATCAGGTATTATGGTTGTTGTAAATCGCCCTATAAACCCAAAACTATGGGGAATAACTCTTGAAAACGTCCATAAAACGCAAAAAGATGAGATTTTAGACATAACTCTGAAACATATAAATATCCGTGGAACCCCAAAACTATGGGCAATAGCTCATGAATAAAAACAAAAAACCACGAGTTTTTGGTCATACCTCTCAAACATGTAAATCGCCCTGGAACCCCAAAACTGTGTGCAATAGCTCATTAAAACGGCCATAAGACACGGAAACGACGAGTTTTTGGTCATACCCTCAAACATGTATTAAACCTTATGGTCGTGGTAAATCGCCATGGAACTCCAAAACCGTGGAAAATTACTCATTAAAATAGCCATAAAACGTAAAAACGACGAGATTTTTCTTATAACTTTGAAACATGTATCGGGTCTTACGGGCCATCCAAGTCCCCTGGAACTCCAAAACTATGGGCCATAACTCATGAAAATGGCCATAAGACGCGAAATCGATGAGTTTTTGGTCATAATTCTCAAACTTGTATTGTGTTTTACGGGCCATGCACATCCCCCTGGAACTCAAAAACCGAGGACAATAGTTTGAGAAAGGCCATAAAACAAAAATCTACGAGTTTTTTGGTCATGCCAGCAAACATGTATCATGTATTATGGTCGTTGTAAATCAGCATCGAACCCCAAAACTATGGGAAATAACTCATGAAAATGTCCATAAAACGCAAAAAAGATCTCAAATATTTAAATTGCCCTAGATCCCCAAAATTATGGGCAATTGCTCATGAAAAAGGCCATAAAACGCAAAAAGACGAGTTTTTGGTCATAACTCTAGCATTTAAATCGCCCTGAAACCCAAAACTATGGGAAATAGCTCATGAAAACAGCCATAAAATGCAAAAACGACGACTTTTTGGGTATACATATCAAACATGTAAATCACCCTAAAATCCCAAAGCCGTGGAAAATAGCTCATGAAAACGGCCATAAAGCACAAAAAGACCAGTTTTTGGTCATAACACTAAAACATGTAAATCGCCCCGGAACCCCAAAACTATGGGCAATAGCTCATGAAAATGGCAATAAAACACAAAAACGGCGACTTTTTGGCCATACCTCTCAAACATGTAAATCACCCTGGAACCCGAAAATATATGGGCAATAGCTCATGAAAACGACAATTTAAATGTATCAGGTGTTATGGTTGTTGTAAATCGCCCTATAACCCATAAACTATGGGCAATAACTCCTGAAAACGTCCATAAAACGCAAAAAGATAAGATTCATACATAACTCTCAAACATATAAATCTCCCTGGAACCCTAAAACTATGGGCAATAGCTCATGAAAAGGGGCATAAAACAAAAAAAACCACGACATTTTGGTCATACCTCGCAAACATGTAAATCGCACTGGAACCCCAAAATTGTGTGCAATAGCTCATTAAAACGGCGATAAGACGCGAAAACGACGAGTTTTTGGTCATACCCTCAAACATGTATTAAACCTTATGGTCGTGGTAAATCGCCATGGAACTCCAAAACCGCGGACAATTACTCATTAAAATAGCCATAAAACATAAAAACGACAAGTTTTTTCTTATAAATTTGAAACATGTATCGGGTCTTACGGGCCATCCAAGTCCCCTGGAACTCCAAAACTATGGGCAACAACTCATGAAAACGACTATAAGATGCGAAAACAATGAGTTTTAGGTTATAATTCTCAAACATGTATTGGTTTCTATGGGCCATGCACATCCCCTGGAACACCAAAACTATGGAAAAATGTGTTGGAGATATGCCCTAGAGGCAATAATAAATGTAGTTATTATTATATCTTTGTGTTTATGATAAATGTTTACATTCATGCTATAATAGTATTAACAAGGAAACATTAATACTTGTGTGATTTGTAAACTTAAATTTAAGTCCCTAGTAAAGCCTCTTCATAATACTAGCTTGTTGGTTAATAAATGATTGTGGTTTCCCTATCATGAACCTTGAGATGTTATTAACAACAAGATAATATCGTTAGGAGAATGATATGATGGACATACTCCTATAGATAAGCGTAGCATAAAGATCAAGTCATTTTAATAGTTCAATTTCTATATGCTTTATGATACATAGTAACCTAATTCCTTCGACCATGAGATCATGCTTATCACCATCACCGGAAGGATTCTTTGATGACATCAAACAAAGACCGTGAATCGGGTGGCTATAAAGGTGGCATTGAGCATTGGAAGTATTGGTTGAGACACATGGATCAAGTGGGATTTGTCCATCCATATGACGTATAGATATACTCGGGCCTCTCGGTGGAATGTCATCCAATTAGCTTGCAAGCATGTGGTAGCTCACGAGGGATCACATATCAGGAGGCAGAAAAGAGTACTTATCGATGTGAGGTTGAACTAGGTATGCAGAGATACCGACGATCAAAACCTCGGATAAGTAAACTATCGTGAGACAAAGGGAAATTGTTATAGTATGTAAGTGGTTCATTCGATCGCTAAGTAATCGTAGAAATATGTGGGAGCCATACGAATTTCCAGATTCCTCTATTGGTTATTGTTCTGAGAAGTGTCTCGATCATGTCCGCATAATTCACGAATCGTAGGGAGACACACTTAAGGATTCGACGTTGTTGAGTAGTTATGGAATGATGAGTAAGAGACCGAATGTTGTTCGGAGTCTCGGATGGGATCCGGGATAGCACGAGGAGATCCGGAATGGTCCGGAGAATAAGATTCATATAAGGAAAGTCCTGTTTCGGGGTTGGCGAATGGTTCCGGTGTTTTCATCGGGAATGTTATAGAAGGTTCCGGAATGTCCGGCACTCCAGAGAGGAAGGGCACATGAATGTGTCCTAACAAGTTGGAATGGTTGCATCATGTACTAGGTGTCATCGCTGAACAAAATAAAGGGTTAAATCAAATCCTAGTTTGAAAAGTCAAACGCCAATTTGAAAAGTCAAATGGCTATTTTGTTTGGTGGAGGGAGAGTAGGAAACCTACTTGGGGAGGAAGTCCCTCTCCCTCCACCGCCGGCCTTGGAAGCCGAGTTGGGGAGGTACTCCCCTCCCCTTGGTGCGCCCCGTCCACCTATATAAGGAGGGGCAGGGCTGCCCCTCCAAGACCTACACCTTGCCCTCTCTAAACCCTAACCCTAGCCACCGCCGCCCACCATAGCCGCCGCCCTAGGGTTTCTCCCAAGCCGCCGAGTTGGGGGTTCTAGTTTCCCTAGCCGCCGTCCTAGCCCCTTCTACTTGGTGCGTCTAAAACCTAGATCATCGAGGCTCCCTCATAGTCCACCATACTCGCTCCGGCTTAAGGAGAAGCCCTGCGAGATCTCCCCTCTACTTTGCACACGCCATCGTCTTCGGAATCACGAGGAGAGTGCTACAACCTCCGCCGCTGGAACAAGGGAGAGGAAGGTCTTCGCCGAGCGTGTGACCGCAGCCAGGAAGCGCGCCGAACGCAGTCACGGAAGGATCGTCTACACGATCTTGAGATCGGGAAGAGTACGACTGCATCACCCATGAGAATCCGCTCTCGTTAAACACTTTAGAATCTTCGAGGGTGATTTATTCCATCGACACGTTGCTACAATCTAGTTGATAGATCATGGCTTGTTTTTTTGTTTGTATGCGGTAGAATTTTTTTGTTTTCCATGCTACGAACCCCTACAAAATGCTCGTGAAAATGATCATCAAACAAAAATCTATGAGTTTTTGGTCATGCCCTCAAACATGTATTAGGTATTATGGTCATTGTAAATCGCCGTAGAACCCCAAAACTATGGGGAATAACTCATGAAAACGTCCAAAAAACGCAAAAATCTGAGTTTTTGGTTATAACTCTCAAATATTTAAATTTCCCTAGAACCCCAAAATTGTGGGCAATAGCTAATGAAAAAGGCCATAAATTGCAAAAAGACGAGTTTTTGGTCATAACTCTAAAGCATGTAAATTTCCCTGGAACCCAAAACTATGGGAAATATCTCATGAAAACATCCATAAAACGCAAAAATGGCGACTTTTTGGGAATACATCTCAAACATGAAACCCGTGGAAAATAGCTCATGAAAACGGCCATAAAGCACAAAAGACCAGTTTTTGGTCATAACACTGAAACATGTAAATCGCCCTGGAACACAGAAATCTATGGGCAATAGCTCATGAAAACGGCAATTTAAATGTATCGGGTATTATGGTTGTTGTAAATCGCCCTATAACCCCAAAACTAAGGGGAATAACTCCTGAAAACATCCATAAAACACAAAAAGATGAGATTTCAGACAGAACTCTCAAACATATAAATCTCCCTAGAACCCTAAAACTATGGGCAATAGCTCATGAAAAGGGGCATAAAACAAAAAAAACATGAGTTTTTGGTCATACTCTCAAACATGTATTAAACCTTATGGTCATGGTAAATCACCATGGAACTCCAAAATCGTGGACAATTACTCATTAAAATAGCCATAAAACGTAAAAACGACAAGTTTTTTCTTATAACTTTGAAACATGTATCGGGTCTTACGGGCCATCCAAGTCCCCTAAAACTCCAAAACTATGGGCAACAACTCATGAAAACGACTATAAGATGCGAAAACAATGAGTTTTAGGTCATAATTCTCAAACATGTATTGGGTTCTATGGGCCATGCACATCCCCTGGAACACCAAAACTATGGATAATAGCTCGTGAAAATGATCCTCAAACAAAAATCTATGAGTTTTTGGTCATGCCCTCAAACATGTATTAGGTATTATGGTCATTGTAAATCACTGTAGAACCCCAAAACTATGGGGAATATTTATGAAAACGTCCATATAACGCAAAAATTTGAGTTTTTGGTTATAACTCTCAAATATTTAAATTGCCCTAGAACCCCGAAATTGTGGGCAATAGCTCATGAAAAAGGCCATAAAACGCAAAAAGATGAGTTTTTGGTCATAACTCTAAAGCATTTAAATCGCCCTGAAACCCAAAACTATGGGAAAAATCTAATGGAAACATCCATAAAACGCAAAAACGACAACTTTTTGGGTATACATCTCAAACATGTAAATCGCCCTAGAATCCCAAACCCGTGGAAAATAGCTCATGAAAACGTCCATAAAGCACAAAATGATCAGTTTTTGGTCATAACACTGAAAAATGTAAATCGCCCTGGAACCCCAAAACTATGGACAATAGCTCATGAAAATGGCCACAAAACACAGAAACGACGAGTTTTTGGCCATACCTCTCAAACATGTAAATCACCCTGGAACCCGGCAATCAATGGGCAATAGCTCATGAAAACGGCAATTTAAATGTATCGGGTATTATGGTTGTTGTAAATCGCCCTATAACCCAGAAACTATAGGGAATAACTCCTGAAAACGTCCATAAAACGCAAAAAGATAAGATTCAGACATAACTCTCAAACATATAAATCTCCCTGGAACCCCAAAACTATGGGAAATAGCTCATGAAAAGGGGCATAAAACAAAAAAAAACCACGACATTTTGGTCATACCTCGCAAACATGTAAATCGCCCTGGAACCCCAAAATTGTGTGCAATAGCTCATTAAAACGGCGATAAGACACGAAAACGACGTGTTTTTGTTCATACCCTCAAACATGTATTAAACCTTATGGTCGTGGTAAATCACCATGGAACTCCAAAATCGTGGACAATTACTCATTAAAATAGCCATAAAACGTAAAAACGACGAGTTTTTTCTTATAACTTTGAAACATGTATCGGGTCTTACGGGCTATCCAAGTCCCCTAAAACTCCAAAACTATGGGCAACAACTCATGAAAACGACAATAAGATGCGAAAACAATGAGTTTTAGGTCATAATTCTCAAACATGTATTGGGTTCTATGGGCCATGCACATCCCCTGGAACACCAAAACTGTGGACAATAGCTCGTGAAAATGATCATCAAACAAAAATCTATGAGTTTTTGGTCATGCCCTCAAACATGTATTAGGTATTATGGTCATTGTAAATCACCGTAGAACCCCAAAACTATGGGGAATATTTATGAAAACGTCCATAAAACGCAAAAAAGTTGAGTTTTTGGTTATAACTCTCAAATATTTAAATTGCCCTAGAACCCTAAAATTGTGGGCAATCGTTCATGAAAAAGGCCATAAAACGCAAAAAGACGAGTCCATAAAACGCAAAAACGATGAATTACACCAAAACATGTAAATCGCCCTGGAACACGAAAATCTATGGGCAATAGCTCATGAAAACGGCAATTCGAATGTATCGGGTATTATGGTTGTTGTAAATCGCCCTATAACCCCAAAACTATGGGAAATAACTCCTAAAAACATCCATAAAACACAAAAATATGAAATTTCAGACATAACTCTCAAACATATAAATCTCCCTAGAACCCTAAAACTATGGACAATAGCTCATGAAAAGGGGCATAAAACTAAAAAAACATGAGTTTTTGGTCATACCTCTCAAACATGTAAATCGCTCTGGAACCCCAAAACTAAGTGCAATAGCTCATTAAAACGGCCATAAGACACGAAAACGACGAGTTTTTGGTCATACTCTCAAACATGTATTAAACCTTATGGTCATGGTAAATCACCATGGAACTCCAAAATCGTGGACAATTACTCATTAAAATAGCCATAAAACGTAAAAACGACAAGTTTTTTCTTATAACTTTGAAACATGTATCGGGTCTTACGCCATCCAAGTCCCCTAAAACTCCAAAACTATGGGCAACAACTCATGAAAACGATTATAAGATGCGAAACAATGAGTTTTAGGTCATAATTCTCAAACATGTATTGGTTGGTTACGGCCATGCACATCCTGAACACCAAAACTGTGGACACTCGTGAAAATGATCATCAAACAAAAATCTATGAGTTTTGGTCATGCCCTCAAACATGTATTAGGTATTATAGTCATTGTAAATCGTAGAACCCCAAAACTATGGGGAATATTTATGAAAACGTCCATAACGCAAAAGTTGAGTTTTGGTTATAACTATCAAATATTTAAATTGCCCTGAACCCTAAAATTGGGGAATAGCTCATGAAAAAGGCCATAAAACGCAAAAAGACGAGTCTTTGGTCATAACTCTAAAGCATTTAAATCGCCCTGAAACCCAAAACTATGGGAAATAGCTCATGAAAACATCCATAAAACGCAAAAACGACGACTTTTTGGGTATACATCTCAAACATGTAAATCGCCCTAGAATCCCAAACCCGTGGAAAATAGCTCATGAAAACGGCCATAAAGCACAAAATGACCAGATTTTGGTCATAACACTGAAACATGTAAATCGCCCTGGAACCCCAAAACTATGGGCAATAGCTCATGAAAATGGCCATAAAACACAGAAACGACGACTTTTTTGCCATACCTCTCAAACATGTAAATCACCCTGGAACCCGGAAATCTATGGGCATTAGCTCATGAAAACTGCAATTTAAATGCATCGGGTATTATGGTTGTTGTAAATCGCCCTATAACCTAGAAACTATGGGGAATAACTCCTGAAACGTCCATAAAACGCAAAAAGATAATATTCAGACATAACTCTCAAACATATAAATCTCCCTGGAACCCCAAAACTATGGGCAATAGCTCATGAAAAGGGGCATAAAACAAAAAAAAACCACGACATTTTGGTCATACGTCGCAAACATGTAAATCGCCCTGGAACCCCAAAATTGTGTGCAATAGCTCATTAAAACGAAGATAAGACACGAAAATGACGCGTTTTTGGTCATACCCTCAAACATGTATTAAACCTTATGGTCGTGGTAAATTGCCATGGAACTCCAAAACCGTGGACAATTATTCATTAAAATAGCCATAAAACGTAAAAACGACAAGTTTTTTCTTATATATTTGAAACATGTATCGGGTCTTACGGGCCATCCAAGTCCCCTGAAACTCCAAAACTATGGGCAACAACTCATGAAACCGACTATAAGATGCGAAAACAATGAGTTTTAGGTTATAATTCTCAAACATGTATTGGTTTCTATGGGCCATGCACATCCCCTAGAACACCAAAACTGTGGACAAATGCTCGTGAAAATGATCATCAAACAAAAATCTATGAGTTTTTGGTCATGCCCTCAAACATGTATTAGGTATTATGGTCATTGTAAATCGCCGTAGAACCCCAAAACTATGGGTAATAACTTATGAAAACGTCCATAAAACACAAAAAGCTGAGTTTTTGGTTATAACTCTAAATTATTTAAATTGCCCTAGAACCCAAAAATTGTGGGCAATAGCTAATGAAAAAGGCCATAAATTGCAAAAAGACGAGTTTTTGCTCTCTAAAGCATTTAAATCGCCCCGAAACCCAAAACTATGGGAAATAGCTCATGAAAACATCCATAAAACGCAAAAATGACGACTTTTTGGGTATACATCTCAAACATGTAAATCGCCCTAGAATCCCAAACCCGTGGAAAATAGCTCATGAAAACGGCCATAAAGCACAAAAAGACCAGTTTTTGGTCATAACACCGAAACATGTAAATCGCCCTGGAACACGAAAATTTATGGGCAATAGATCATGAAAACGGCAATTTAAACGTATCGGGTATTATGGTTGTTGTAAATCGCCCTATAACCCCAAAACTATGGGGATAACTCCTGAAAACATCCATAAAACACAAAAATATGAGATTTCAGACATAACTCTCAAACATATAAATCTCCCTAGAACCCTAAAACTATGGGCAATAGCTCATGAAAAGAGGCATAAAATTAAAAAAACAAGAGTTTTTGGTCATATCTCTCAAACATGTAAATCGCTCTGGAACCCCAAAACTAAGTGCAATAGCTCATTAAAACGGCCATAAGACACGAAAACGACGAGTTTTTGGTCATACTCTCAAACATGTATTAAACCTTATGGTCGTGGTAAATCACCATGGAACTCCAAAATCGTGGACAATTACTCATTAAAATAGCCATAAAACGTAAAAACGACAAGTTTTTTCTTATAACTTTGAAACATGTATCGGGTCTTACGGGCCATACAAGTCCCCTAAAACTCCAAAACTATGGGCAACAACTCATGAAAACGACTATAAGATGCGAAAACAATGAGTTTTAGGTCATAATTCTCAAACATGTATTGGGTTCTATGGGCCATGCACATCCCTTGGAACACCAAAACTGTGGACAATAGCTCGTGAAAATGATCATCAAACAAAAATCTATGAGTTTTTGGTCATGCCCTCACACATGTATTAGGTATTATGGTCATTGTAAATCGCCGTAGAACCCCAGAACTATGGGGAATATTTATGAAAACGTCCATATAACGCAAAAGTTGAGTTTTTGGTTATAACTCTCAAATATTTAAATTGCCCCAGAACCCTAAAATTGTGGGCAATAGCTCATGAAAAAGGCCATAAAACGCAAAAAGACGAGTCTTTGGTCATAACTCTATAGCATTTAAATCGCCCTGAAACCCAAAACTATGGGAAATAGCTCATGAAAACATCCACAAAACGCAAAAACGACGACTTTTTGGGTATACATCTCAAACTTGTAAATCGCCCTAGAATCCCAAACCCGTGGAAAATAGCTCATGAAAACGGCCATAAAGCAGAAAATGACCAGATTTTGGTCATAACACTGAAACATGTAAATCGCCCTGGAACCCCAAAACTATGGGCAATAGCTCATGAAAATGGCCATAAAACACAGAAACGATGACGTTTTGGCCATACCTCTCAAACATGTAAATCTCCCTGGAACCTGGAAAACTATGGGAATAGCTCATGAAAACGGCAATTTAAATGTATCAGGTATTATGGTTGTTGTAAATCGCCCTATAACCCCAAAACTATGGGGAATAACTCCTGAAAACGTCCATAAAACACAAAAAGATGAGATTTCAGACATAACTCTCAAACATATAAATATCCTTGGAATCCCAAAACTATGGGCAATAGCTCATGAAAATGGGCATAAAACAAAAAACCACGAGTTTTTGGTCATGCCTCTCAAACATGTAAATCGCCCTGGAACCCCAAAACTGTGTGGAATAGCTCATTAAAACGGCCATAAGACACGGAAACGGCGAGTTTTTAGTCATACCCTCAAATATGTATTAAACCTTATGGTCGTGGTAAATCTCCATGGAACTCCAAAACCGTGGACAATTACTCATTAAAATAGCCATAAAACATAAAAACGACGAGTTTTTTCTTATAACTTTGCAACATGTATCGGGTCTTGCGGGCCATCCAAGTCCCCTGGAACTCCAAAACTATGGGACATAACTCATGAAAATGGCCATAAGACGCGAAATCGATGAGTTTTTGGTCATAATTCTCAAACATGTATTGTGTTTTACGGGCCATGCACATCCCCCTGGAACTCAAAAACTGAGGACAATAGTTTGAGAAAGGCCATAAAACAAAAATCTACGACTTTTTTTGTCATGCCCGCAAACATGTATCAAGTATTATGGTCATTGTAAATCACCATCGAACCCCAAAACTTTGGGGAATAACTCATGAAAATGTCCATAAAACACAAAAAAGATCTCAAATATTTAAATTGCCCTAGAATCCCAAAATTATGGGCAATTGCTCATGAAAAAGGCCATAAACACAAAAAGACGAGTTTTTGGTCATAACTCTAAAGCATTTAAATCGCCCTGAAACCCAAAACTATGGGAAATAGCTCATGAAAACATCCATAAAATGCAAAAACGACGACTTTTTGGGTATACATCTCAAACATGTAAATCGCCCTAGAATCCCAAAACCGTGGAAAATTGCTCATGAAAACAGCCATAAAGCACAAAAAGACCAGTTTTTGGTCATAACACTAAAACATGTAAATCGCCCCAGAACCCCAAAACTATGGGCAATAGCTCATAAAAATGGCCATAAAACACAGAAACGACAACTTTTTGGCCATACCTCTCAAACATGTAAATCACCCCGGAACCCGGAAATCTATGGGAAATAGCTCATGAAAACGGCAATTTAAATGTATCGGGTATTATGGTTGTTGTAAATCGCCCTATAACCCAGAAACTATGGGGAATAACTCCTGAAAACGTCCATAAAACGCAAAAAGATAAGATTCAGACATAACTCTCAAACATATAAATCTCCCTGGAACCCCAAAACTATGGGCAATAGCTCATGAAAAGGGGCATAAAACAAAAAAAACACGACATTTTGGTCATACCTCGCAAACATGTAAATCACCCTGGAACCCCGAAATTGTGTGCAATAGCTCATTAAAACGACGATAAGACGCGAAAACTACGAGTTTTTGGTCATACCCTCAAACATGTATTAAACCTTATGGTCGTGGCAAATCGCCATGGAACTCCAAAACCATGGACAATTACTCATTAAAATAGCCGTAAAACGTAAAAACGTATAGTTTTTTCTTATAAATTTGAAACATGTATCGGGTCTTACGGGCCATCCAAGTCCCCTGGAACTCCAAAACTATGGGCAACAACTCATGAAAACGACTATAAGATGCGAAAACAATGAGTTTTAGGTTATAATTCTCAAACATGTATTGGTTTCTATGGGCCATGCACATCCCCTGGAACAGCAAAACTATGGAAAAATGTGTTGGAGATATGCCCTAGAGGCAATAATAAATGTAGTTATTATTATATCTTTGTGTTTATGATAAATGTTTACATTCATGCTATAATAGTATTAACAAGGAAACATTAATACTTGTGTGATTTGTAAACTTAAATTTAAGTCCCTAGTAAAGCCTCTTCATAATACTAGCTTGTTGGTTAATAAATGATTGTGGTTTCCCTATCATGAACCTTGAGATGTTATTAACAACAAGATAATATCGTTAGGAGAATGATATGATGGACATACTCCTATAGATAAGCGTAGCATAAAGATCAAGTCATTTTAATAGTTCAATTTCTATATGCTTTATGATACATAGTAACCTAATTCCTTCGACCATGAGATCATGCTTATCACCATCACCGGAAGGATTCTTTGATGACATCAAACAGCACACCGTAACTGGGTGGCTATAAAGGTGGCATTGAGCATTCGGAAGTATTGGTTGAGACACATGGATCAAGAGTGGGATTTGTCCATCCATATGACGGATAGATATACTCTGGGCCCTCTCGGTGGAATGTCATCCAATTAGCTTGCAAGCATGTGACTGGCTCACGAGGGATCACATATCACAGGAACGAGAAAAGAGTACTTATCAGTAACGAGGTTGAACTAGGTATGCAGAGATACCGACGATCAAAACCTCGGATAAGTAAACTATCGTGAGACAAAGGGAAATTGTTATAGTATGTAAGTGGTTCATTCGATCGCTAAGTAATCGTAGAAATATGTGGGATCCATACGAATTTCCAGATTCCTCTATTGGTTATTGTTCAGAGAAGTGTCTCGATCATGTCCGCATAATTCACGAACCGTAGGGAGACACACTTAAGGATTCGACGTTGTTGAGTAGTTATGGAATGATGAGTAAGAGACCGAATGTTGTTCGGAGTCTCGGATGGGATCCGGGATAGCACGAGGAGATCCGGAATGGTCCGGAGAATAAGATTCATATAAGGAAAGTCCTGTTTCGGGGTTGGAGAATGGTTCCGGTGTTTTCATCGGGAATGTTATAGAAGGTTCCGAATGTCCCAAGACTCCAGAGAGGAAGGGCACATGAATGTGTCCTAACAAGTTGGAATGGTTGCATCATGTACTAGGTGTCATCAAACAAAATAAAGGGTTAAATCAAACCTAGTTTGAAAAGTCAAACGCCAATTTGAAAAGTCAAATGGCTATTTTGTTTGGTGGAGGAGAGTAGGAACCTACTTGGGAGGAAGTCCCTCCCTCCACCGCCGCCTTGAAGCCGAGTTGAGGTACTCCCTCCCCTTGGTGCGCCTCATTCACCTATATAAGGAGGCAGTGGCTGCCTCCAAGACCTACACCTTGCCCTCTAAACCCTAACCCTAGCCACCGCCGCCCACCATAGCCGCCGCCCTAGGGTTTCTCCCAAGCCGCCGAGTTGGGGGTTCTAGTTTCCCTAGCCGCCGTCCTAGCCCCTTCTACTTGGTGCGTCTAAAACCTAGATCATCGAGGCTCCTTCATAGTCCACCATACTCGCTCCGGCTTAAGGAGAAGCCCTGCGAGATCTCCCCTCTACTTTCGGTACCACGCCATCGTGCTGCCGGAATCACGAGGAGAGTGCTACAACCTCCCCGTCACCGAACAAGGAGAGGAAGGTCTTCGCCGAAAACGAACGTGTGACCGATGGCGAAGCGCCGAACGAATCCGGAAGGATCGTCTACACGATCTTGAGATCGGGAAGAGTACGACTGCATCACCCACGAGAATCCGCTCTCGTTAAACACTTTAGAATCTTCGAGGGTGATTTATTCCATCGACACGTTGCTACAATCTAGTTGATAGATCATGGCTTGTTTGTTTGTTTGTGTGCGGTAGAATTTTTTTGTTTTCCATGCTACGAACCCCTACAAAATGCTCGTGAAAATGATCATCAAACAAAAATCTATGAGTTTTTGGTCATGCCCTCAAACATGTATTAGGTATTATGGTCATTGTAAATCGTCAGAGAACCCCAAAACTATGGGGAATAACTCATGAAAACGCCAAAAACGCAAAAATCTGAGTTTTGGTTATAACTCTCAAATATTTAAATTTCCTAGAACCCCAAAATTGGGCAATAGCTAATGAAAAAGGCCATAAATTGCAAAAAGACGAGTTTTTGGTCATAACTCTAAAGCATGTAAATTGCCCTGGAACCCAAAACTATGGGAAATATCTCATGAAAACATCCATAAAACGCAAAAATGGCGACTTTTTGGGAATACATCTCAAACATGAAACCCGTGGAAAATAGCTCATGAAAACGGCCATAAAGCACAAAAGACCAGTTTTTGGTCATAACACTGAAACATGTAAATCGCCCTGGAACACAGAAATCTATGGGCAATAGCTCATGAAACGCAATTTAAATGTATCGTATTATGGTTGTTGTAAATCGCCCTATAACCCCAAAACTAAGGGAATAACTCAAAACATCCATAAAACACAAAAGATGAGATTTTCATGTAACTCTCAAACATATAAATCTCCCTAGAACCCTAAAACTATGGGCAATAGCTCATGAAAAGGGGCATAAAACAAAAAAAAACATGAGTTTTTGGTCATACCTCTCAAACATGTAAATCGCCCTGGAACCCCAAAACTAAGTGCAATAGCTCATTAAAACGGCCATAATACACGAAAACGATGAGTTTTTGGTCATACCCTCAAACATGTATTAAACCTTATGGTCGTGGTAAATCACCATGGAACTCCAAAATCGTGTACAATTACTCATTAAAATAGCCATAAAACGTAAAAACGACAAGTTTTTTCTTATAACTTTGAAACATGTATCGGGTCTTACGGGCCATCCAAGTCCCCTAAAACTCCAAAACTATGGGCAACAACTCATGAAAACGACTATAAGATGCGAAAACAATGAGTTTTAGGTCATAATTCTCAAACATGTATTGGGTTCTATGGGCCATGCACATCCCCTGGAACACCAAAACTATGGATAATAGCTCGTGAAAATGATCCTCAAACAAAAATCTATGAGTTTTTGGTCATGCCCTCAAACATGTATTAGGTATTATGGTCATTGTAAATCATGAGAACCCCAAAACTATGGGGAATATTTATGAAAACGTCCATATAACGCAAAAATTTGAGTTTTTGGTTATAACTCTCAAATATTTAAATTGCCCTAGAACCCCGAAATTGTGGGCAATAGCTCATGAAAAAGGCCATAAAACGCAAAAAGATGAGTTTTTGGTCATAACTCTAAAGCATTTAAATCGCCCTGAAACCCAAAACTATGGGAAAAATCTAATGGAAACATCCATAAAACGCAAAAACGACAACTTTTTGGGTATACATCTCAAACATGTAAATCGCCCTAGAATCCCAAACCCGTGGAAAATAGCTCAAAACGCCCATAAAGCACAAAATGACGCTTTTGGTCATAACACTGAAAAATGTAAATCGCCCTGGAACCCCAAAACTATGGACAATAGCTCATGAAAATGGCCACAAAACACATAAACGACGAGTTTTTGGCCATACCTCTCAAACATGTAAATCACCCTGGAACCCGCAATCAATGGGCAATAGCTCATGAAAACGGCAATTTAAATGTATCGGTATTATGGTTGTTGTAAATCGCCTATAACCCGTAAACTATAGGAATAACTCTGAAACGCCCATAAAACGCAAAAAGATAAGAGATTCTCATAACTCTCAAACATATAAATCTCCCTGGAACCCCAAAACTATGGGAAATAGCTCATGAAAAGGGGCATAAAACAAAAAAAAACCACGACATTTTGGTCATACCTCGCAAACATGTAAATCGCCCTGGAACCCCAAAATTGTGTGCAATAGCTCATTAAAACGGCGATAAGACACGAAAACGACGCGTGTTTTGTTCATACCCTCAAACATGTATTAAACCTTATGGTCGTGGTAAATCACCATGGAACTCCAAAATCGTGGACAATTACTCATTAAAATAGCCATAAAACGTAAAAACGACGAGTTTTTTCTTATAACTTTGAAACATGTATCGGGTCTTACTGCTATCCAAGTCCCCTAAACTCCAAAACTATGGGCAACAACTCATGAAAACGATAAGATCGCGAAACAATGAGTTTTAGGTCATAATTCAAACATGTATTGGGTTCTATGGGCCATGCACATCCCCTGGAACACCAAAACTGTGGACAATAGCTCGTGAAAATGATCATCAAACAAAAATCTATGAGTTTTGGTCATGCCTCAAACATGTATTAGGTATTATGGTCATTGTAAATCGTCAGAGAACCCAAAACTATGGGGAATATTTATGAAAACGTCCATAAACGCAAAAAGTTGAGTTTTGGTTATAACTCTCAAATATTTAAATTGCCCTAGAACCCTAAAATTGTGGGCAATCGCTCATGAAAAGGCCATAAAACGCAAAAGACGAGTCCATAAACGCAAAACGATGAATTACACCAAAACATGTAAATCGCCTCGAACACGGAAAATCTATGGGCAATAGCTCATGAAAACGGTAAATGTATCGGGTATTATGGTTGTAAATCGCCTATAACCCCAAAACTATGGGAAATAACTAAAACATCCATAAAACACAAAAATATGAAATTTCAGACATAACTCTCAAACATATAAATCTCCCTAGAACCCTAAAACTATGGACAATAGCTCATGAAAAGGGGCATAAAACTAAAAAAACATGAGTTTTTGGTCATACCTCTCAAACATGTAAATCGCTCTGGAACCCCAAAACTAAGTGCAATAGCTCATTAAAACGGCCATAAGACACGAAAACGACGAGTTTTTGGTCATACTCTCAAACATGTATTAAACCTTATGGTCATGGTAAATCACCATGGAACTCCAAAATCGTGGACAATTACTCATTAAAATAGCCATAAAACGTAAAAACGACAAGTTTTTTCTTATAACTTTGAAACATGTATCGGGTCTTACGGGCCATCCAAGTCCCCTAAAACTCCAAAACTATGGGCAACAACTCATGAAAACGATTATAAGATGCGAAAACAATGAGTTTTAGGTCATAATTCTCAAACATGTATTGGGTTGTACGGGCCATGCACATCCCCTGGAACACCAAAACTGTGGACAGCTCGTGAAAATGATCATCAAACAAAAATCTATGAGTTTTTGGTCATGCCCTCAAACATGTATTAGGTATTATAGTCATTGTAAATCGCCGTAGAACCCCAAAACTATGGGGAATATTTATGAAAACGTCCATATAACGCAAAAAGTTGAGTTTTTGGTTATAACTATCAAATATTTAAATTGCCCCAGAACCCTAAAATTGTGGGGAATAGCTCATGAAAAAGGCCATAAAACGCAAAAAGACGAGTCTTTGGTCATAACTCTAAAGCATTTAAATCGCCCTGAAACCCAAAACTATGGGAAATAGCTCATGAAAACATCCATAAAACGCAAAAACGACGACTTTTTGGGTATACATCTCAAACATGTAAATCGCCCTAGAATCCCAAACCCGTGGAAAATAGCTCATGAAAACGGCCATAAAGCACAAAATGACCAGATTTTGGTCATAACACTGAAACATGTAAATCGCCCTGGAACCCCAAAACTATGGGCAATAGCTCATGAAAATGGCCATAAAACACAGAAACAACGACTTTTTTGCCATACCTCTCAAACATGTAAATCACCCTGGAACCCGGAAATCTATGGGCATTAGCTCATGAAAACTGCAATTTAAATGCATCGGGTATTATGGTTGTAAATCGCCCTATAACCCAGAAACTATGGGGAATAACTCCTGAAACGTCCATAAAACGCAAAAAGATAATATTCAGACATAACTCTCAAACATATAAATCTCCCTGGAACCCCAAAACTATGGGCAATAGCTCATGAAAAGGGTCATAAAACAAAAAAAACCACGACATTTTGGTCATACGTCGCAAACATGTAAATCGCCCTGGAACCCCAAAATTGTGTGCAATAGCTCATTAAAACGAAGATAAGACACGAAAATGACGCGTTTTTGGTCATACCCTCAAACATGTATTAAACCTTATGGTCGTGGTAAATTGCCATGGAACTCCAAAACCGTGGACAATTACTCATTAAAATAGCCATAAAACGTAAAAACGACAAGTTTTTTCTTATATATTTGAAACATGTATCGGGTCTTACGGGCCATCCAAGTCCCCTGAAACTCCAAAACTATGGGCAACAACTCATGAAACCGACTATAAGATGCGAAAACAATGAGTTTTAGGTTATAATTCTCAAACATGTATTGGTTTCTATGGGCCATGCACATCCCCTAGAACACCAAAACTATGGACAAATGCTCGTGAAAATGATCATCAAACAAAAATCTATGAGTTTTTGGTCATGCCCTCAAACATGTATTAGGTATTATGGTCATTGTAAATCGCCGTAGAACCCCAAAACTATGGGTAATAACTTATGAAAACGTCCATAAAACACAAAAAGCTGAGTTTTTGGTTATAACTCTAAATTATTTAAATTGCCCTAGAACCCAAAAATTGTGGGCAATAGCTAATGAAAAAGGCCATAAATTGCAAAAAGACGAGTTTTTGCTCTCTAAAGCATTTAAATCGCCCCGAAACCCAAAACTATGGGAAATAGCTCATGAAAACATCCATAAAACGCAAAAATGACGACTTTTTGGGTATACATCTCAAACATGTAAATCGCCCTAGAATCCCAAACCCGTGGAAAATAGCTCATGAAAACGACCATAAAGCACAAAAGACCAGTTTTTGGCCAGAACACTGAAACATGTAAATCGCCCTCGAACACGGAAATCTATGGGCAATAGCTCATGAAAATGGCAATTTAAATGTATCGGGTATTATGGTTGTTGTAAATTGCCCTATAACCCCAAAACTATGGGGAATAACTCCTGAAAACATCCATAAAACACAAAAAGATGAGATTTCACACATAACTCTCAAACATATAAATCTCCCTAGAACCCTAAAACTATGGGCAATAGCTCATGAAAAGGGGCATAAAACAAAAAAACATGAGTTTGTGGTCATACCTCTCAAACATGTAAATCGCCCTGGAACCCCAATACTAAGTGCAATAGCTCATTAAAACGACCATAAGACACGAAAACGACAAGTTTTTATTCATACCCTCAAACATGTATTAAACCTTATGGTCGTGGTAAATCACCATGGAACTCCAAAATCGTGGACAATTACACATTAAAATAGCCATAAAACGTAAAAACGACGAGTTTTTTCTTATAACTTTGAAACATGTATCGGGTCTTACGGGCCATCCAAGTCCCATAAAACTCCAAAACTATGGGCAACAACTCATGAAAACGACTATAAGATGCGATTACAATGAGTTTTAGGTCATTATTCTCAAACATGTATTGGGTTCTATGGGCCATGCACATCCCCTGGAACACCAAAACTGTGGACAATAGCTCGTGAAAATGATCATCAAACAAAAATCTATGAGTTTTTGGTCATGCCCTCAAACATGTATTAGGTATTATGGTCATTGTAAATCACCGTAGAACCCCAAAACTATGGGGAATATTTATGAAAACGTCCATATAACGCAAAAAGTTGAGTTTTTGGTTATAACTCTCAAATATTTAAATTTCCCTAGAACCCCAAAATTGTGGGCAATAGCTCATGATCAAGGCCATAAAACGCAAAAAGACGAGTTTTTGGTCATAACTCTAAAGCATTCAAATCGCCCTGAAACCCAAAACTATGGGAAATAGCTCATGAAAACATCCATAAAACGCAAAAATGACGACTTTTTGGGTATACATCTCAAACATGTAAATCACCCTAGAATCCCAAACCCGTGGAAAATAGCTCATGAAAACGGCCATAAAGCACAAAATGACCAGTTTTTGGTCATAACACTAAAACATGTAAATCGCCCTGGAACCCCAAAACTATGGGCAATAGCTCATGAAAATGGCCATAAAACACAAAAACGACGACTTTTTGGCCATACCTCTCAAACATGTAAATCACCCTGGAACCCGTAAATCTATGGGTATTAGCTCATGAAAACGGCAATTTAAATGCATCGGGTATTATGGTTGTTGTAAATCGCCCTATAACCCAGAAACTATGGGGAATAACTCCTGAAAACGTCCATAAAACGCAAAAAGATAATATTCAGACATAACTCTCAAACATATAAATCTCCCTGGAACCCCAAAACTATGGGCAATAGCTCATGAAAAGGGGCATAAAACAAAAAAAACCACGACATTTGGGTCATACGTCGCAAACATGTAAATCGCCCTGGAACCCCAAAATTGTGTGCAATAGCTCATTAAAACGACGATAGGACACGAAAATGACGCGTTTTTGGTCATACCCTCAAACATGTATTAAACCTTATGGTTGTGGTAAATCGCGATGGAACTCCAAAACCGTGGACAATTACTCATTAAAATAGCCATAAAACGTAAAAACGACAAGTTTTTTCTTATAAATTTGAAACATGTATCGGGTCTTACGGGCCATCCAAGTCCCCTGAAACTCGAAAACTATGGGCAACAACTCATGAAACCGACTATAAGATGCGAAAACAATGAGTTTTAGGTTATAATTCTCAAACATGTATTGGTTTCTATGGGCCATGCATATCCCCTAGAACACCAAAACTGTGGACAAATGCTTGTGAAAATGATCATCAAACAAAAATCTATGAGTTTTTGGTCATGCCCTCAAACATGTATTAGGTATTATGGTCACTGTAAATCGCCGTAGAACCGCAAAACTATGGGGAATAACTTATGAAAACGTCCATAAAACGCAAAAAGCTGAGTTTTTGGTTATAACTCTCAAATATTTAAATTGCCCTAGGACCCCAAAATGTGGGCAATAGCTAATGAAAAAGGCCATAAATTGCAAAAAGACGATTTTTTGGTCATAACTCTAAAGCATTTAAATCGCCCTGAAACCCAAAACTATGGGAAATAGCTCATGAAAACATCCATCAAACGCAAAAATGACGACTTTTTTGGTATACATCTCAAACATGTAAATCGCCCTAGAATCCCAAACCCGTGGAAAATAGCTCATGAAAACGACCATAAAGTACAAAAAGACCAGTTTTTGGCCATAACACTGAAACATGTAAATCGCCCTCGAACACGAAAATCTATGGGCAATAGCTCATGAAAATGGCAATTTAAATGTATCGGGTATTATGGTTGTTGTAAATCGCCCTATAACCCCAAAACTATGGGGAATAACTCCTGAAAACATCCATAAAACACAAAAAGATGAGATTTCAGACATAACTCTCAAACATATAAATCTCCCTAGAACCCTAAAACTATGGGCAATAGCTCATGAAAAGGGGCATAAAACAAAAAAACATGAGTTTGTGGTCATACGTCTCAAACATGTAAATCGCCCTGGAACCCCAATACTAAGTGCAATAGCTCATTAAAACGACCATAAGACACGAAAACGACGAGTTTTTATTCATACCCTCAAACATGTATTAAACCTTATGGTCGTGGTAAATCACCATGGAACTCCAAAATCGTGGACAATTACTCATTAAAATAGCCATAAAACGTAAAAACGACGAGTTTTTTCTTATAACTTTGAAACATGTATCGGGTCTTACGGGCCATCCAAGTCCCCTAAAACTCCAAAACTATGGGCAACAACTCATGAAAACGACTATAAGATGCGATTACAATGAGTTTTAGGTCATAATTCTCAAACATGTATTGGGTTCTATGGGCCATGCACATCCCCTGGAACACCAAAACTGTGGACAATAGCTCGTGAAAATAATCATCAAACAAAAATCTATGAGTTTTTGGTCATGCCCTCAAACATGTATTAGGTATTATGGTCATTGTAATCAGAGAACCCCAAAACTATGGGGAATATTTATGAAAACGTCCATATAACGCAAAAATTTGAGTTTTTGGTTATAAGTCTCAAATATTTAAATTGCCCTAGAACCCAAAAATTGTGGGAAATAGCTCATGAAAAAGGCCATAAAACGCAAAAAGACGAGTTTTTGGTCATAACTCTAAAGCATTGAAATCGCCCTGAAACCCAAAACTATGGGAAATAGCTCATGAAAACATCCATAAAACGCAAAAATGATGACTTTTTGGGTATACATCTCAAACATGTAAATCGCCCTAGAATCCCAAACCCGTGGAAAATAGCTCATGAAAACGGCCATAAAGCACAAAATGACCAGTTTTTGGTCATAACACTGAAACATGTAAATCGCCCTGGAACCCCAAAACTATGGGCAATAGCTCATGAAAATGGCCATAAAACACAGAAACGATGACTTTTTGGCCATACCTCTCAACATGTAAATCGCCCTGGAACCTGGAAATCTATGGGCAATAGCTCATGAAAACGGAAATTTAAATATATCTGGTATTATGGTTGTTGTAGGTCGCCCTATAACCCCAAAACTATGGGGAATAACTCCTGAAAACGTCCATAAAACGCAAAAAGATGAGATTTCAGACATAACTCTCAAACATATAAATCTCCCTGGAACCCCAAAACTATGGGCAATAGCTCATGAAAAGGGGCATAAAACAAAAAAAAACCACGACATTTTGGTCATACGTCGCAAACATGTAAATCGCCCTGGAACGCCAAAATTGTGTGCAATAGCTCATTGAAACGACGATAAGACACGAAAACGACGCGTTTTTGGTCATACCCTCAAACATGTATTAAATCTTATGGTCGTGGTAAATCGCCATGGAACTCCAAAACCGTGGACAATTACTCATTAAAATAGCCATAAACCGTAAAAACGACAAGTTTTTTCTTATAAATTTGAAACATGTGTAAGCCGTCTTACAGGCCATCCAAGTCCCTGAAACTCAAAACTATGGGCAACAACTCATGAAACCGACTATAAGATGCGAAAACAATGAGTTTTAGGTTATAATTCTCAAACATGTATTGGTTTCTATGGGCCATGCACATCCCCTAGAACACCAAAACTGTGGACAAATGCTCGTGAAAATGATCATCAAACAAAAATCTATGAGTTTTTGGTCATGCCCTCAAACATGTATTAGGTATTATGGTCACTGTAAATCGCCGTAGCACCGCAAAACTATGGGGAATAACTTATGAAAACGTCCATAAAACGCAAAAAGCTGAGTCTTTGGTTATAACTCTCAAATATTTAAATTGCCCTAGAACCCCAAAATTGTGGGCAATAGCTAATGAAAAAGGCCATAAATTGCAAAAAGACAATTTTTTGGTCATAACTCTAAAGCATTTAAATCGCATAAACCCAAAACTATGGGAAATAGCTCATGAAAACATCCATCAAACGCAAAATGACGACTTTTTGGTATACATCTCAAACATGCAAATCCCTAGAATCCCAAACCCATGGAAAATAGCTCATGAAAAGCGACCATAAAGCACAAAAAATACCATAACACTGAAACATGTAAATCGCTCTCGAACACGGAAATCTATGGGCAATAGCTCATGAAAATGGCAATTTAAATGTATCGGGTATTATGGTTGTTGTAAATCGCCCTATAACCCCAAAACTATGGGGAATAACTCCTGAAAACATCCATAAAACACAAAAAGATGAGATTTCAGACATAACTCTCAAACATATAAATCTCCCTAGAACCCTAAAACTATGGGCAATAGCTCATGAAAAGGGGCATAAAACAAAAAAACATGAGTTTTTGGTCATACCTCTCAAACATGTAAATCGCCCTCGAACCCCAATACTAAGTGCAATAGCTCATTAAAACGACCATAAGACACGAAAATGACGAGTTTTTGCTCATACCCTCAAACATGTATTAAACCTTATGGTCGTGGTAAATCACCATGGAACTCCAAAATCGTGGACAATTACACATTAAAATAGCCATAAAACGTAAAAACGACGAGTTTTTTCTTATAACTTTGAAACATGTATCGGGTCTTACGGGCCATCCGTGTCCCCTAAAACTCCAAAACTATGGGCAACAACTCATGAAAACAACTATAAGATGCGATTACAATGAGTTTTAGGTCATAATTCTCAAACATCTATTGGGTTATATGGGCCATGCACATCCCCTGGAACACCAAAACTGTGGACAATAGCTCGTGAAAATGATCATCAAACAAAAATCTATGAGTTTTTGGTCATGCCCTCAAACATGTATTAGATATTATGATCATTGTAAATCGCCGTAGAACCCCAAAACTATGGGGAATATTTATGAAAACGTCCATATAACGCAAAAATTTGAGTTTTTGGTTATAAGTCTCAAATATTTAAATTGCCCTAGAACCCAAAAATTGTGGGCAATAGCTCATGAAAAAGGCCATAAAACGCAAAAATACGAGTTTTTGGTCCTAACTCTAAAGCATTGAAAACGCCCTGAAACCCAAAAGTATGGGAAATAGCTCATGAAAACATCCATAAAACGCAAAAATGACGACTTTTTGGGTATACATGTCAAACATGTAAATCGCCCTAGAATCCCAAACCCGTGGAAAATAGCTCATGAAAACGGCCATAAAGCACAAAATGACCAATTTTTGGTCATAACACTGAAACATGTAAATCGCCCTGGAACCCCAAAACTATGTGCAATAGCTCATGAAAATGGCCATAAAACACAGAAAGGATGACTTTTTGGCCATACCTCTCAACATGTAAATCGCCCTGGAACCTGGAAATCTATGGGCAATAGCTAATGAAAACGGAAATTTAAATATATCTGGTATTATGGTTGTAGTAGATCGCCATAACCCCAAAACTATGGGGAATAACTCCTGAAAACGCCCATAAACGCAGAAAAAGATGAGATTTCGTACATAACTCTCAAACATATAAATCTCCCTGGAACCCCAAAACTATGGGCAATAGCTCATGAAAAGGGGCATAAAACAAAAAAAAACCACGACATTTTGGTCATACGTCGCAACCATGTAAATCGCCCTGGAACGCCAAAATTGTGTGCAATAGCTCATTAAACGACGATAAGACACGAAAACGTGTGTTTTTGGTCATACCCTCAAACATGTATTAAATCTTATGGTCGTGGTAAATCGCCATGGAAATCCAAAACCGTGGATAATTACTCATTAAAATAGCCATAAACCGTAAAAATGACAAGTTTTTTCTTATAAATTTGAAACATGTGTCGGGTCTTACGGGCCATCCAAGTCCCTTGAAACTCCAAAACTATGGGCAACAACTCATGAAACCGACTATAAGATGCGAAAACAATGAATTTTAGGTTATAATTCTCAAACATGTATTGGTTTCTATGGGCCATGCACATCCCCTAGAACACCAAAACTGTGGATAAATGCTCGTGAAAATGATCATCAAATAAAAATCTATGAGTTTTTGGTCATGCCCTCAAACATGTATTAGGTATTATGGTCACTGTAAATCGCCGTAGCACCGCAAAACTATGGGGAATAACTTATGAAAACGTCCATAAAACGCAAAAAGCTGAGTCTTTGGTTATAACTCTCAAATATTTAAATTGCCCTAGAACCCCAAAATTGTGGGCAATAGCTAATGAAAAAGGCCATAAATTGCAAAAAGACAATTTTTTGGTCATAACTCTAAAGCATTTAAATCGCCCTGAAACCCAAAACTATGGGAAATAGCTCATGAAAACATCCATAAAAGGCAAAAATGACGACTTTTTGGGTATACATCTCAAACATGTAAATCGCCCTAGAATCCCAAACCCGTGGAAAATAGCTCATGAAAACGACCATAAAGCACAAAAAGACCAGTTTTTGGCCATAGCACTGAAACATGTAAATCGCCCTCGAACACGAAAATCTATGGGCAATAGCTCATGAAAATGGCAATTTAAATGTATCGGGTATTATGGTTGTTGTAAATCGCCCTATAACCCCAAAACTATGGGGAATAACTCCTGAAAACATCCATAACACACAAAAATATGAGATTTCAGACATAACTCTCAAACATATAAATCTCCCTAGAACCCTAAAACTATGGGCAATAGCTCATGAAAAGGGGCATAAAACAAAAAAACATGAGTTTGTGGTCATACCTCTCAAACATGTAAATCGCCCTGGAACCCCAATATTAAGTGCAATAGCTCATTAAAACGACCATAAGACACGAAAATGACGAGTTTTTATTCATACCCTCAAACATGTATTAAACCTTATGGTCGTGGTAAATCACCATGGAACTCCAAAATCGTGGACAATTACACATTAAAATAGCCATAAAACGTAAAAACGACGAGTTTTTTCTTATAACTTTGAAACATGTATCGGGTCTTACGGGCCATCCAAGTCCCCTAAAACTCCAAAACTATGGGCAACAACTCATGAAAACGACTATAAGATGCGATTACAATGAGTTTTAGGTCATAATTCTCAAACATCTATTGGGTTCTATGGGCCATGCACATCCCCTGGAACACCAAAACTGTGGACAATAGCTCGTGAAAATAATCATCAAACAAAAATCTATGAGTTTTTGGTCATGCCCTCAAACATGTATTAGGTATTATGGTCATTGTAAATCGCCGTAGAACCCCAAAACTATGGGGAATATTTATGAAAACGTCCATATAACGCAAAAATTTGAGTTTTTGGTTATAAGTCTCAAATATTTAAATTGCCCTAGAACCCAAAAATTGTGGGAAATAGCTCATGAAAAAGGCCATAAACGCATAAAAGACGAAGTTTTGGTCATAACTCTAAAGCATTGAAATCGCCCTGAAACCCAAAACTATGGGAAATAGCTCATGAAAACATCCATCAAACGCAAAAATGTCGACTTTTTGGGTATACATCTCAAACATGCAAATCTCCCTAGAATCCCAAACCCGTGGAAAATAGCTCATGAAAACGACCATAAAGCACAAAAGACCAGTTTTGGCCATAAGACTGAAACATGTAAATCGCTCTCGAAAACGGAAATCTATGGGCAATAGCTCATGAAAATGGCAATTTAAATGTATCGGGTATTATGATTGTTGTAAATCGCCCTATAATCCCAAAACTATGGGGAATAACTCCTGAAAACATCCATAAAACACAAAAAGATGAGATTTCAGACATAACTCTCAAACATATAAATCTCCCTAGAACCCTAAAACTATGGGCAATAGCTCATGAAAAGGGGCATAAAACAAAAAAAACATGAGTTTTTGGTCATACCTCTCAAACATGTAAATCGCCCTGGAACCCCAATACTAAGTGCAATAGCTCATTAAAACGACCATAAGACACGAAAACGACGAGTTTTTGCTCATACCCTCAAACATGTATTAAACCTTATGGTGGGTAAATCACCATGGAACTCCAAAATCGTGGACAATTACACATTAAAATAGCCATAAAACGTAAAAACGACGAGTTTTTTCTTATAACTTTGAAACATGTATCGGGTCTTACGGGCCATCCGTGTCCCCTAAAACTCCAAAACTATGGGCAACAACTCATGAAAACGACTATAATATGCGATTACAATGAGTTTTATGTCATAATTCTCAAACATCTATTGGGTTCTATGAGCCATGCACATCACCCTGGAACACCGAAACTATGGACAATAGCTCGTGAAAATGATCATCAAACAAAAATCTATGAGTTTTTGGTCATGCCCTCAAACATGTATTAGATATTATGGTCATTTTAAATCGTCGTAGAACCCCAAAACTATGGGGAATATTTATGAAACGTCCATATAACGCAAAAATTTGAGTTTTTGGTTATAAGTCTCAAATGTTTAAATTGCCCTAGAACCCAAAAATTGTGGGCAATAGCTCATGAAAAAGGCCATAAAACGCAAAAAGACGAGTTTTTGGTCATAACTCTAAAGCATTGAAATCGCCCTGAAACCCAAAACTATGGGAAATAGCTCATGAAAACATCCATAAAACGCTAAAATGACGAATTTTTGGGTATACATGTCAAACATGTAAATCGCCCTAGAATCCCAAACCCGTGGAAAATAGCTCATGAAAACGGCCATAAAGCACAAAATGACCAGTTTTTGGTCATAACACTGAAACATGTAAATCGCCCTGGAACCCCAAAACTATGGGCAATAGCTCATGAAAATGGCCATAAAACACAGAAACGATGACTTTTTGGCCATACCTCTCAACATGTAAATCGCCTCGAACTGGAAATCTATGGGCAATAGCTCATGAAAACGAAATTTAAATATATCCGTATTATGGTTGTTATAATCGCCCTATAACCCCAAAACTATGGGGAATAACTCTGAAAACGCCCATAAACGCATAAAAGATGATTTTACATAACTCTCAAACATATAAATCTCCCTGGAACCCCAAAACTATGGGCAATAGCTCATGAAAAGGGGCATTTTGGTCATACGTCGCAAACATGTAAATCGCCCTGGAACGCCAAAATTGTGTGCAATAGCTCATTAAAACGATAAGACACGAAAACGACGCGTGTTTTGGTCATACCTCAAACATGTATTAAATCTTATGGTCGTGGTAAATCGCCATGGAACTCCAAAACCGTGGACAATTACTCATTAAAATAGCCATAAACCGTAAAAACGACAAGTTTTTTCTTATAAATTTGAAACATGTAGCCGGTCTTACGGGCCATCCAAGTCCCCTGAAACTCCAAAACTATGGGCAACAACTCATGAAACCGACTATAAGATGCGAAAACAATGAGTTTTAGGTTATAATTCTCAAACATGTATTGGTTTCTGGGCCATGCACATCCCTAGAACACCAAAACTGTGGACAAATGCTCGTGAAAATGATCATCAAACAAAAATCTATGAGTTTTTGGTCATGCCCTCAAACATGTATTAGGTATTATGGTCACTGTAAATCGCCGTAGCACCGCAAAACTATGGGGAATAACTTATGAAAACGTCCATAAAACGCAAAAAGCTGAGTTTTTGGTTATAACTCTCAAATATTTAAATTGCCCTAGAACCCCAAATTTGTGGGCAATAGCTAATGAAAAAGGCCATAAATTGCAAAAAGACGATTTTTTGGTCATAACTATAAGCATTTAAATCGCCCTGAAACCCAAAACTATGGGAAATAGCTCATGAAAACATCCATCAAACGCAAAAATGACGACTTTTTGGGTATACATCTCAAACATGCAAATCTCCCTAGAATCCCAAACCCGTGGAAAATAGCTCATGAAAACGACCATAAAGCACAAAAAGACCATAACAACCATCAAACATGTAAATCGCTCTCGAACACGGAAATCTATGGGCAATAGCTCATGAAAATGGCAATTTAAATGTATCGTATTATGGTTGTTGTAACGCCTATAACCCCAAAACTATGGGGAATAACTCTGAAAACATCCATAAAACACAAAAGATGAGATTTTACATAACTCTCAAACATATAAATCTCCCTAGAACCCTAAAACTATGGGCAATAGCTCATGAAAAGGGCATAAAACAAAAAAACATGAGTTTTTGGTCATACCTCTCAAACATGTAAATCGCCCTCGAACCCCAATACTAAGTGCAATAGCTCATTAAAACGACCATAAGACACGAAAATGACGAGTTTTTGCTCATACCCTCAAACATGTATTAAACCTTATGGTCGTGGTAAATCACCATGGAACTCCAAAATCGTGGACAATTACACATTAAAATAGCCATAAAACGTAAAAACGACGAGTTTTTTCTTATAACTTTGAAACATGTATCGGGTCTTACGGGCCATCCGTGTCCCCTAAAACTCCAAAACTATGGGCAACAACTCATGAAAACGACTATAAGATGCGATTACAATGAGTTTTAGGTCATAATTCTCAAACATCTATTGGGTTATATGGGCCATGCACATCCCCTGGAACACCAAAACTGTGGACAATAGCTCGTGAAAATGATCATCAAACAAAAATCTATGAGTTTTTGGTCATGCCCTCAAACATGTATTAGATATTATGATCATTGTAAATCGCCGTAGAACCCCAAAACTATGGGGAATATTTATGAAAACCATATAACGCAAAAATTTGAGTTTTTGGTTATAAGTCTCAAATATTTAAATTGCCCTAGAACCCAAAAAATTGTGGGCAATAGCTCATGAAAAAAGGCCATAAACAAAAAAGACGAGTTTTTGGTCCTAACTCTAAAGCATTGAAAACGCCCAAAACCCAAAAGTATGGGAAATAGCTCATGAAAACATCCATAAACGCAAAATGACGACTTTTTGGGTATACATGTCAAACATGTAAATCGCCCTAGAATCCCAAACCCGTGGAAAATAGCTCATGAAAACGGCCATAAAGCACAAAATGACCAATTTTTGGTCATAACACTGAAACATGTAAATCGCCCTGGAACCCCAAAACTATGTGCAATAGCTCATGAAAATGGCCATAAAACACAGAAAGGATGACTTTTTGGCCATACCTCTCAACATGTAAATCGCCCTGGAACCTGGAAATCTATGGGCAATAGCTAATGAAAACGGAAATTTAAATATATCTGGTATTATGGTTGTTGTAGATCGCCCTATAACCCCAAAACTATGGGGAATAACTCCTGAAAACGTCCATAAAACGCAAAAAGATGAGATTTCAGACATAACTCTCAAACATATAAATCTCCCTGGAACCCCAAAACTATGGGCAATAGCTCATGAAAAGGGGCATAAAACAAAAAAAAACCACGACATTTTGGTCATACGTCGCAACCATGTAAATCGCCCTGGAACGCCAAAATTGTGTGCAATAGCTCATTAAAACGACGATAAGACACGAAAACGACGTGTTTTTGGTCATACCCTCAAACATGTATTAAATCTTATGGTCGTGGTAAATCGCCATGGAAATCCAAAACCGTGGATAATTACTCATTAAAATAGCCATAAACCGTAAAAATGACAAGTTTTTTCTTATAAATTTGAAACATGTGTCGGGTCTTACGGGCCATCCAAGTCCCCTGAAACTCCAAAACTATGGGCAACAACTCATGAAACCGACTATAAGATGCGAAAACAATGAGTTTTAGGTTATAATTCTCAAACATGTATTGGTTTCTATGGGCCATGCACATCCCCTAGAACACCAAAACTGTGGATAAATGCTCGTGAAAATGATCATCAAATAAAAATCTATGAGTTTTTGGTCATGCCCTCAAACATGTATTAGGTATTATGGTCACTGTAAATCGACGTAGCACCGCAAAACTATGGGGAATAACTTATGAAAACGTCCATAAAACGCAAAAAGCTGAGTCTTTGGTTATAACTCTCAAATATTTAAATTGCCCTAGAACCCCAAAATTGTGGGCAATAGCTAATGAAAAAGGCCATAAATTGCAAAAAGACAATTTTTTGGTCATAACTCTAAAGCATTTAAATCGCCCTGAAACCCAAAACTATGGGAAATAGCTCATGAAAACATCCATAAAAGGCAAAAATGACGACTTTTTGGGTATACATCTCAAACATGTAAATCGCCTAGAATCCCAAACGTGGAAAATAGCTCATGAAAACGACCATAAAGCACAAAAGACCGCTTTTGGCCATAGCATCAAACATGTAAATCGCCTCGAACACGAAAATCTATGGGCAATAGCTCATGAAAATGGCAATTTAAATGTATCGGGTATTATGGTTGTTGTAAATCGCCTATAACCCCAAAACTATGGGGAATAACTCTGAAAACATCCATAACACACAAAATATGAGATTTCGTACATAACTCTCAAACATATAAATCTCCTAGAACCCTAAAACTATGGGCAATAGCTCATGAAAAGGCATAAAACAAAAAACATGAGTTTGTGGTCATACCTCTCAAACATGTAAATCGCCCTGGAACCCCAATATTAAGTGCAATAGCTCATTAAAACGACCATAAGACACGAAAACGACGAGTTTTTATTCATACCCTCAAACATGTATTAAACCTTATGGTCGTGGTAAATCACCATGGAACTCAAAATCGTGGACAATTACACATTAAAATAGCCATAAACGAAAAAACGAAGTTTTTTCTTATAACTTTGAAACATGTATCGGGTCTTACGGGCCATCCAAGTCCCCTAAAACTCCAAAACTATGGGCAACAACTCATGAAAACGACTATAAGATGCGATTACAATGAGTTTTAGGTCATAATTCTCAAACATCTATTGGGTTCTATGGGCCATGCACATCCCCTGGAACACCAAAACTGTGGACAATAGCTCGTGAAAATAATCATCAAACAAAAATCTATGAGTTTTTGGTCATGCCCTCAAACATGTATTAGGTATTATGGTCATTGTAAATCGTCGTAGAACCCCAAAACTATGGGGAATATTTAGGAAAACGTCCATATAACGCAAAAATTTGAGTTTTTGGTTATAAGTCTCAAATATTTAAATTGCCCTAGAACCCAAAAATTGTGGGAAATAGCTCATGAAAAAGGCCATAAAACGCAAAAAGACGAGTTTTTGGTCATAACTCTAAAGCATTGAAATCGCCCTGAAACCCAAAACTATGGGAAATAGCTCATGAAAACATCCATCAAACGCAAAAATGTCGACTTTTTGGGTATACATCTCAAACATGCAAATCTCCCTAGAATCCCAAACCCGTGGAAAATAGCTCATGAAAACGACCATAAAGCACAAAAAGACCAGTTTTTGGCCATAAGACTGAAACATGTAAATCGCTCTCGAAAACGGAAATCTATGGGCAATAGCTCATGAAAATGGCAATTTAAATGTATCGGGTATTATGATTGTTGTAAATCGCCCTATAATCCCAAAACTATGGGGAATAACTCCTGAAAACATCCATAAAACACAAAAAGATGAGATTTCAGACATAACTCTCAAACATATAAATCTCCCTAGAACCCTAAAACTATGGGCAATAGCTCATGAAAAGGGGCATAAAACAAAAAAAAACATGAGTTTTTGGTCATACCTCTCAAACATGTAAATCGCCCTGGAACCCCAATACTAAGTGCAATAGCTCATTAAAACGACCATAAGACACGAAAACGACGAGTTTTTGCTCATACCCTCAAACATGTATTAAACCTTATGGTCGTGGTAAATCACCATGGAACTCCAAAATCGTGGACAATTACACATTAAAATAGCCATAAAACGTAAAAACGACGAGTTTTTTCTTATAACTTTGAAACATGTATCGGGTCTTACGGGCCATCCGTGTCCCCTAAAACTCCAAAACTATGGGCAACAACTCATGAAAACGACTATAATATGCGATTACAATGAGTTTTATGTCATAATTCTCAAACATCTATTGGGTTCTATGAGCCATGCACATCACCCTGGAACACCGAAACTATGGACAATAGCTCGTGAAAATGATCATCAAACAAAAATCTATGAGTTTTTGGTCATGCCCTCAAACATGTATTAGATATTATGGTCATTTTAAATCGTCGTAGAACCCCAAAACTATGGGGAATATTTATGAAACGTCCATATAACGCAAAAATTTGAGTTTTTGGTTATAAGTCTCAAATGTTTAAATTGCCCTAGAACCCAAAAATTGTGGGCAATAGCTCATGAAAAAGGCCATAAAACGCAAAAAGACGAGTTTTTGGTCATAACTCTAAAGCATTGAAATCGCCCTGAAACCCAAAACTATGGGAAATAGCTCATGAAAACATCCATAAAACGCTAAAATGACGACTTTTTGGGTATACATGTCAAACATGTAAATCGCCCTAGAATCCCAAACCCGTGGAAAATAGCTCATGAAAACGGCCATAAAGCACAAAATGACCAGTTTTTGGTCATAACACTGAAACATGTAAATCGCCCTGGAACCCCAAAACTATGGGCAATAGCTCATGAAAATGGCCATAAAACACAGAAACGATGACTTTTTGGCCATACCTCTCAACATGTAAATCGCCCTGGAACCTGGAAATCTATGGGCAATAGCTCATGAAAACGGAAATTTAAATATATCTGGTATTATGGTTGTTATAAATCGCCCTATAACCCCAAAACTATGGGGAATAACTCCTGAAAACGTCCATAAAACGCAAAAAGATGAGATTTCAGACATAACTCTCAAACATATAAATCTCCCTGGAACCCCAAAACTATGGGCAATAGCTCATGAAAAGGGGCATTTTGGTCATACGTCGCAAACATGTAAATCGCCCTGGAACGCCAAAATTGTGTGCAATAGCTCATTAAAACGACGATAAGACACGAAAACGACGCGTTTTTGGTCATACCCTCAAACATGTATTAAATCTTATGGTCGTGGTAAATCGCCATGGAACTCCAAAACCGTGGACAATTACTCATTAAAATAGCCATAAACCGTAAAAACGACAAGTTTTTTCTTATAAATTTGAAACATGTGTCGGGTCTTACGGGCCATCCAAGTCCCCTGAAACTCCAAAACTATGGGCAACAACTCATGAAACCGACTATAAGATGCGAAAACAATGAGTTTTAGGTTATAATTCTCAAACATGTATTGGTTTCTATGGGCCATGCACATCCCCTAGAACACCAAAACTGTGGACAAATGCTCGTGAAAATGATCATCAAACAAAAATCTATGAGTTTTTGGTCATGCCCTCAAACATGTATTAGGTATTATGGTCACTGTAAATCGCCGTAGCACCGCAAAACTATGGGGAATAACTTATGAAAACGTCCATAAAACGCAAAAAGCTGAGTTTTTGGTTATAACTCTCAAATATTTAAATTGCCCTAGAACCCCAAATTTGTGGGCAATAGCTAATGAAAAAGGCCATAAATTGCAAAAAGACGATTTTTTGGTCATAACTATAAGCATTTAAATCGCCCTGAAACCCAAAACTATGGGAAATAGCTCATGAAAACATCCATCAAACGCAAAAATGACGACTTTTTGGGTATACATCTCAAACATGCAAATCTCCCTAGAATCCCAAACCCGTGGAAAATAGCTCATGAAAACGACCATAAAGCACAAAAAGACCAGTTTTTGGCCATAACACTGAAACATGTAAATCGCTCTCGAACACGGAAATCTATGGGCAATAGCTCATGAAAATGGCAATTTAAATGTATCGGGTATTATGGTTGTTGTAAATCTCCCTATAACACCAAAACTATGGGGAATAACTCGTGAAAACATCCATAAAACACAAAAAGATGAGATTTCAGACAAAACTCTCAAACATATAAATCTCCCTAGAACCCTAAAACTATGGGCAATAGCTCATGAAAAGGGGCATAAAACAAAAAAACATGAGTTTTTGGTCATACCTCTCAAACATGTAAATCGCCCTGGAACCCCAATACTAAGTGCAATAGCTCATTAAAACGACCATAAGACACGAAAACGACGAGTTTTTGCTCATACCCTCAAACATGTATTAAACCTTATGGTCGTGGTAAATCACCATGGAACTCCAAAATCGTGGACAATTACACATTAAAATAGCCATAAAACGTAAAAACGACGAGTTTTTTCTTATAACTTTGAAACATGTATCGGGTCTTACGGGCCATCCGTGTCCCCTAAAACTCCAAAACTATGGGCAACAACTCATGAAAACGACTATAAGATGCGATTACAATGAGTTTTAGGTCATAATTCTCAAACATGTATTCGGTTCTATGGGCCATGCACATCCCCTGGAACACCAAAACTGTGGACAATAGCTCATTAAAAAGGCAATTTAAATGTATCGGGTATTATGGTTGTTGTAAATCGCCCTATAATCCTAAAACTATGGGGAATAATTCCTCGAAACATCCATAAAACACAAAAAGATGAGATTTCAGACATAACTCTCAAACATATAAATCTCCCTAGAACCCTAAAACTATGGGCAATAGCTACAGAAAAGGGGCATAAAACAAAAAAAACATGAGTTTTTGGTGATACCTCTCAAACATGTAAATCGCCCTGGAACCCCAAAACTGAGTGCAATAGCTCATTAAAACGGCCATAAGACACGAAAACGACGAGTTTTTGGTCATACCCTCAAACATGTATTAAACCTTATGGTCGTGGTAAATCGCCATGGAACTCCAAAACCGTGAACAATTACTCATTAAAATAGCCATAAAATGTAAAAACGACAAGTTTTTTCTTATAAATTTGAAACATGTATCGGGTCTTACGGGCCATCCAAGTCCCCTGAAACTCCAAAACTATGGGCAACAACTCATGAAAACAACTATAAGATGAGAAAACAATGAGTTTTAGGTTATAATTCTCAAACATGTATTGGTTTTTATGGGCCATGCACATCCCCTGGAACACCAAAACTGTGGACAAATGCTCGTGAAAATGATCATCAAACAAAAATCTATGAGTTTTTGGTCATGCCCTCAAACATTTTTTAGGTATTATGGTCATTGTAAATCGCCGTAGAACCCCAAAACTATGGGGAATAACTTATGAAAATGTCCATAAAACACAAAAAGCTGAGTTTTTGGTTATAACTCTCAAATATTTAAATTGCCCTAGAACCCCAAAATTGTGGGCAATAGCTAATTAAAAAGGCCATAAATTGTAAAAAGACGATTTTTTGGTCATAACTCTAAAGCATTTAAATCGCCCTGAAACCCAAAACTATGGGAAATAGCTCATGAATACATCCATAAAACGCAAAAATGACGACTTTTTGGGTATACATCTCAAACATGTAAATCTCCCTAGAATCCCAAACCCGTGGAAAATAGCTCATAAAAACGGACATAAGGCACAAAAAGACCAGTTTTTGGTCATAACACTAAAACATGTAAATCGCCCTGGAACCCCAAAACTATGGGCAATAGCTCGTGAAAATGGCCATAAAACACAGAAACGATGACTTTTTGGCCATACCTCTCAACATGTAAATCGCCCTGGAACCTGGAAATCTATGGGCAATAGCTCATGAAAACGGAAATTTAAATATATCGGGTATTATGGTTGTTGTAAATCGCCCTATAACACCAAAACTATGGGGAATAACTCCTGAAAATATCCATAAAATGCAAAAATATGAGATTTCAGACATAACTCTCAAACATATAAATCTCCCTGGAACGCCAAAACTATGGGCAATAGCTCATGAAAAGGGGCATAAAACAAAAAAAATATGAGTTTTTGGTCATACCTCTCAAACATGTAAATCGCCCTAAAACCCCAAAATTGTGTGCAATAGCTCATTAAAACGGCCATTAGAAACGAAAACGACGAGTTTTTGGTTATACCCTCAAACATGTATTAAACCTTATGGTCGTGGTAAATCACCATGGAACTCCAAAAACGTCGACAATTATTTATTAAAATAGCCATAAAACGTAAAAACGACGAGTTTTTTCTTATAAATTTGAAACATGTATCAGGTCTTACGGGCCATCCAAGTCCCCTGAAACTCCAAAACTATGGGCAACAACTCATGAAAACGGCCATAAGATGTCAAAACAATGAGTTTTAGGTCATAATTCTCATACATGTATTGGGTCCTATGGGCCATGCACATCCCCTGAAACACTAAAACTGTGGACAATAGCTCGTGAAAACGATCATCAAACAAAAATCTTTTTGGTCCCTCAAACATGTATTAGGTATTATGGTCATTGTAAATCGTCGTAGAACCCCAAAACTACGGGGAGTAACTTATGAAAACGTCCATAAAACGCCAAAAGTTGAGTTTTTGGTTATAACTCTCAAATATTTAAATCGCCCTAGAACCCCAAAATTGTGGGCAATAGCTCATGAAAAAGGCCATAAAACACAAAAAGACGAGTTTGTGGTCATAACTCTAAAGCATTTAAATCGCCCTGAAACCCAAAACTATGGGAAATAGCTCATGAAAACATACATAAAACGCAAAAACGACGACTTTTTGGGTATACATCGCAAACATGTAAATCGCCCTAGAATCCCAAACCCGTGGAAAATAGCTCATGAAAATGGCTCTAAAACATATAAATCATACTGGAACCCCATAACTATGGGCAACGGCTCATGTAAATGTCCATGAAATGCAAAAAACGACGACTATTTGGCCATACCTCTCAAATATGTATGTCACCCTGGAACCTGGAAATCTATGGGCAATAGCTCATGAAAATGGCAATTTAAATGTATCGGATATTATGGTTGTTGTAAATCGCCCTATAACCCCAAAACTATGGGGAATAACTCCTGAAAACGTCCATAAACGCAAAAAGATGAGATTTTAGACATAACTCTCAAACATATATATTTCCTTGGAACCCCAAATCTATGAGCAATAGCTCATGAAAAGGGTCATAAAACAAAAAACCACGAGTTTTTGGTCATACCTCTCAAACATGTAAATCGCCCTGGAACCGCAAAACTCTGAGCAATAGCTCATTAAAACGACCGTAAGACACGAAAACGACGAGTTTTTGGTCATACCCTCAAACATGTATTAAACCTTATGGCCGTGGTAAATCACCATGGAACTCCAAAACCATGGACCATTACTCATTAAAATAGCCAAAAAAACGTAAAAACGACGAGTTTTTTCTTATAACTTTGAAACATGTATCGGGTCTTACGGGCCATCCAAGTCCCCTAGAACTCCAAAACTATGAGCAACAACTCATGAAAATGACCATAAGATGCGAAAACAATGAGTTTTATGTCATAATTCTCAAACATGTATTGGGTTCTATGGGCCATGCACATCCCCTGCAACACCAAAATTGTGGACAATAGCTTGTGAAAACAATCATCAAACAAAAATCTATGAGTTTTTGGTCATGCCCTCAAACATTTATTAGGTATTATGGTCATTGTAAATCGCCGTAGAACCCCAAAACTATGGGGAATAACTTATGAAAACGTCCATAAAACACAAAAAGCTGAGTTTTTGGTTATAAATCTCAAATATTTAAATTGCCCTAGAACCCCAAAATTGTGGGTAATAGCTAATTAAAAAGGCCATAAATTGTAAAAAGACGATTTTTTGGTCATAACTCTAAAGCATTTAAATCGCCCTGAAACCTAAAACTAAGGGAAATAGCTCATGAAAACATCCATAAAACGCAAAAATGACGACTTTTTGGGTATACATCTCAAACATGTAAATCGCCCTAGAGTCCACAACCCATGGAAAATAGCTCATGAAAACGGCCATGAATCACAAAAAATACCAATTTTTGGTCATAACACTAAAACATGTAAATCGACCCGGAACCCCAAAACTATGGGTAATAGCTCATTAAAATGGCCAGAAAACACAGAAATAATGACTTTTTGGCCATACCTCTCAAACATGTAAATCGCCCTGGAACATATAAATCTATGGGCAATAGCTCATGAAAACGACAATTTAACTGTATCGGGTATTATGGTTGTTGTAAATCGCCCTATAACCCCAAAACTATGGGGAATAACTCCTGAAAACGTCCATAAAACGCAAAAAGATGAGATTTCAGACATAACTCTCAAACATATAAATCTCCCTGGAACCCTAAAACTATGGGCAATAGCTCATGAAAAGTGGCATAAAACAAAAAAAACCACGACTTTTTGGTCATACCTCGCAAACATGTAAATCGCCCTGAAACCCCAAAATTGTGTGCAATAGCTCATTAAAATGGCCATAAGACACGAAAACGACGAGTTTTTGGTCATACCCTCAAACATGTATTAAACCTTATGGTCGTGGTAAATCCCCATGAAACTCCAAAACCGTGGACAATTACTTATTAAAATAGCGATAAAACGTAAAAATGACAAGTTTTTTCTTATAACTTTGAAACTTGTATCGGGTCTTACGGGCCATCCAAGTGCCCTGGAACTCCAAAATTATGGGCAACAACTCATGAAAGCGGGCAGAAGATGCGAAAACAATGAGTTTTAGGTCATAATTCTCAAACATGTATTGGGTTCTATGGGCCATGCACATCCCCTAGAACACCAAAATTATGGACAATAGCTCGTGAAAACGATCATCAAAAAAATCTGAGTTTTTGGTCATGCCCTCAAACATTTATTAGGTATTATGGTCATTGTAAATACCCGTAGAACCCCAAAACTATGGGTAATAACTTATGAAAACGTCCATAAAACGCAAAAAATGAGTTTTTGGTTATAAATCTCAAATATTTAAATCGCCCTAGAACCCCAAAATTGTGGGCAATAGCTCATGAAAAAGGCCAAAAAACACAAAAAGACGAGTCTTTGGTGATAACTCTAAAGCATTTAAATCGCCCTGAAACCCAAAACTATGGGAAATAGCTCATGAAAACATCCATAAAACGCGAAAACGACGAATTTTTGGGTATACATCTCAAACATGTAAATCGCCCTAGAATCCCAAACCCGTGGAAAATAGCTCATGAAAACGGCCATAAAGCACATAAAAGACCAGTTTTTGGTCATAACACTGAAACATGTAAATCGCCCTGGAACCCCAAAACAATAGGCAATAGCTCATGAAAATGGCCATAAAACACAAAAACGACGACTTTTTGGCCATACCTCTCAAACATGTAAATCGCCCTGGAACCTGGAAATCTATGGGAAATAGCTCATGAAAACGACAATTTAAATGTATCGGGTATTATGGTTGTTGTAAATCGCCCTATAACCCCAAAACTATGGCGAATAACTCCTGGAAACATCCATAAAAGGCAAAAAGATGAGATTTTAGACATAACTCTCAAACATATAAATCTCCCTGGAACCCCAAAACTATGGGCAATAGCTCATGAAAAGGGGCATAAAACAAAAAAACCACGAGTTTTTGGTCATAATACTGAAACATGTAAATCTCCCTGGAGCCCCAAAACAATGGGCAGTTGCTCATGAAAACGGCCATAAAGCACAAAAAGACCAGTTTTTGGTCATACCTCTCAAACATGTAAATCTCCCTGGAACCTAGAAATCTATGGGCAATAGCTCATGAAAACGACAATTTAAATGTATCGGTTATTATGGTTGTTGTAAATCGCCCTATAACCCCAAAACTATGGGGAATAACTCCTGAAAACATCCATAAAACGCAAAAAGATGAGATTTTAGACATAACTCTCAAAAATATAAATCTCCCTGGAACCCCAAAACTATGGGCAATAGCTCATGAAAAGGGGCATAAAACAAAAAAATACCACGAGTTTTTGGTCATACCTCTCAAACATGTAAATCGCCCTGGAACCCCAAAACTCTAAGCAATAGCTCATTAAAACAGCCATAAGACACGAAAACGACCAGTTTTTGGTCATACTCTAAAACATGTATTAAACCTTATGGTCGTGGTAAATCGCCATGGAACTCCAAAACCGTGGACAATTACTCATTAAAATAGCCATAAAATGTAAAAATGACGAGTTTTTTCTTATAACTTTGAAACTTGTATCGGGTCTTACGGACCATCCAAGTCCCCTCGAACTCCAAAATAATGGGCAACAACTCATGAAAACGGGCATAAGATGCGAAAACAATGAGTTTTAGGTCATAATTCTCAAACATGTATTGGGTTCTATGGGCCATGCGCATCCCCTAGAACACCAAAACTATGGACAATAGCTCGTGAAAACGATCATCAAACAAAAATCTATGAGTTTTTGGTCATGCCCTCAAACATGTATTAGGTATTATGGTCATTGTAAATCGCCGTAGAACCCCAAAACTATGGCGAGTTACTTATGAAAACGTCCATAAAACGAAAAAAAATGAGTTTTTGGTTATAAATCTCAAATATTTAAATCGCCCTAGAACCCCAAAATTGTGGGCAATAGCTCATGAAACAGGCCAAAAAACACAAAAAGACGAGTCTTTGGTGATAACTCTAAAGCATTTAAATCGCCCTGAAACCCAAAACTATGGGAAATAGCTCATGAAAACATCCATAAAACGCGAAAACGACGAATTTTTGGGTATACATCTCAAACATGTAAATCGCCCTGGGATCCCAAACCCGTGGAAAATAGCTCATGAAAACGGCCATAAAGCACAAAAAGACCGGTTTTTCGTCATAACTCTGAAACATATAAATTGTCCTGGAACCCCATAACTATGGGCAACTTCTCATGTAAATGTCCATGAAACGCAAAAAGGATGACTTTTTGGTCATACCTATCAAACATGTAAATCGCCCTGGAACCCCAAAACAGTGGACAATAGCTCATAAATACGGCATTAAAACACGAAAACGATGAGTTTTTGGTTATGGCATCAAACATGTATCGTTTATTAAGACCATTGTAAATCACCCAGTAACCCCGAAACTATGGGAAATAACTCATGAAAACGGCCATAAGACGCAAAACAATGAATTTTTGGGTATACCTTTCAAACACGTAGATCGCCCTAGAACCCTAAACATGTGGGCAATAGCTCATGAAAACGAACATAAAACGCAAAGACGAGTTTTTGGTCATAACTGCGAAACATGTAAATCGCCCTGGACCCCCCAAACTATGGGCAATAGCTCATGAAAATGGCAATTTAAATGTATCAAGTATTATGGTCATTCAAAATCACCCTAGAACCCCAAAGCTGTTGGGAATAACTCCTGAAAACATCCATAAAACGCAAAAAGGTGGGTTTTCATTCATAACTCTCAAACATTTAAATCGCCCTGGAACTCCAAAAGTATGGGCAATAGCTCATCAAAACAGGCATAAAACGCGATAACAACGAAATTTTGGTCATACCTCTCAAACATGTAAATCGCCCTAGAAACCCAAAATTGTGAGCAAAAGCTCATTAAAACGGCTATACGACACGAAAACGACGAGTTTTTGGTCATGCCCTCAAACATGTATCGGCCCTTACAGTCGTGGTAAATTGCCCTAGAACTCTAAAACCGTGGAAAATTACTCATTAAAAAGCCATAAAACATGAAAATGATGATTTGTTTTTACAACTTTCAAACATGTATCAGGTCTTACGGGACATGCAAGTCCCCTGGAACTCCAAAACTATGGGAAATAACTCATGAAAATGGCCATAAGACGCGAAATTGATGAGTTTTGGTCATAACTCTCAAACATGTATTGGGTTCTATGGACCATACACATCCCCCTGAAACTCAAAAACTATGGACAATAGCTCATGAAAAAGGCCATAAAACAAAAATCTACGAGTTTTTTGGTCATGCCTGCAAACAAGTATCGGGTATTATGGTCGTTGTAAATCACAATAGAAACCCAAAACTATGGGGAATAACTCATGAAACCGTCCATAAAATGCAAAAAAGATCTCAAGCATTTAAATTGCCCTGGAATCCTAAAAATTTGGGCAATAACTCATAAAAATGGCAATAAAACATAAAAAGCCTAGTTTTTATGCATAACTCTAAAACATGAAATCACGAAGAAACCCCAAAACTATGGGAAATAGCTCATGAAAATGACCATAAAACACAAAATCGATGACTTTTTGGGTATACCTGTCGAACATGTCGCCCTGGAATCCCAAACATGTGGGAAATAGCTCAAGAAAATGGCCATAAAATACAAAAAGACGTGTTTTTGGTCATAACACTAAAACATATAAATCGCCCTGGAACCCCAAAACTATGGGCAATAGCTCATGAAAATGGCCATAAAACACAGAAACGACGACTTTTTGGCCATACCTCTCAAACATGTAAATCGCCCTGGAACCTGGAAAATTATGGGCAATAGCTCATGAAAACGGTAATTTAAATGTATCAGGTATTATGGTTGTTGTAAATCGCACTATAACTGCAAAACTATGGGGAATAACTCCTGAAAATGACCATAAAACGCAAAAAGATGAGATTTCAGACATAACTCTCAAACATATAAATCTCCCTGGAACCCCAAAACTATGGGCAATAGCTCATGAAAAGGGCCATAAAACAAAAAAAACGAATTTTTGTTCATACCTCTCAAACATGTAAATCGCCCTGGAACCGCAAAACTGTGTGCAGTAGCTAATTAAAACGGCCATAAGACATGAAAACGATGAGTTTTTGCTCATACCCTTAAACATGTATTAAACCTTATGGTCGTGGTAAATCGCCATGGAACTCAAAAACCGTGGACAATTACTCATTAATAGCCATAAAACATAAAAACGACAAGTTTTTTCTTATAACTTTGAAACATGTATCGGGTCTTACGGGCCATCCAAGTCCCCTGGAACTCCAAAACTATGGGCAACAACTCGTGAAAACGGCCATAAGATGCGAAAACAATGAGTTTTAGATCATAATTCTCAAACAAGTATTGGGTTCTATTGGACATGCACATCCCCTGGAACACCAAAACTGTGGACAATAGCTCGTGAAAGCGACCATCAAACAAAAATCTATGAGTTTTTGGTCCTGCTCTCAAACATGTATTAGGTATTATGGTCATTTTAAATCACCGTAGAACCCCAAAACTATGGGGAATAACTAATGAAAACGTCCATAAAATGCAAAAAATGAGTTTTTGGTTATAAATATCAAATATTTAAATCGCCCTAGAACCCCAAAATTGTGGGCAATAGCTCATGAAAAAGGCCATAAAACGCAAAAAGACGAGTTTTTGTTCATAACTCTAAAGCATTTAAATCGCCCTGAAACCCAAAAATATGGGAAATAGCTCTTGAAAACATCCATAAAACGCAAAAACGACGACTTTTTGGGTATACATCTCAAACATGTAAATCGCCCTGGAATCCCAAACCCGTGGAAAATAGCTCATGAAAACGGCTATAAAGCACAAAAAGACCAGTTTTTGGTCATAACTCTGAAACATATAAATCGTCCTGGAACCCCATAACTATGGGCAACTGCTCATGAAGATGTCCATGAAATGCAAAAACGAAGACTTTTTGGTCATACCTATCAAACATGTAAATCGCCCTCGAACCCCAAAACTGTGGACAATAGCTCATAAATACGGCATTAAAACACGAAAACGATGAGTTTTTGGTTATGGCATCAAACATGTATCGTTTATTAAGATCATTGTAAATCACCCAGTAACCCCGAAACTATGGGAAATAACTCATGAAAACGGCCACAAGACGCGAAAACGATGAATTTTTGGGTATAGCTCTCAAACATGTAGATCGCCCTGGAACCCTAAACATGTGGGCAATAGCTCATGAAAACGACCATAAGACGCAAAAAGACCAGTTTTTTGTCATAACTGCGAAACATGTAAATCGCCCTGGACCCCCCAAACTGTGGGCAATAGCTTATGAAAATGGCAATTTAAATGTATCAGGTATTATGGTCATTCAAAATCACCCTAGAACCCCAAAGCTGTTGGGAATAACTCCTTAAAACATCCATAAAACGCAATAAGGTAGGTTTTCATTCATAACTCTCAAACATTAAAATTACCCTGGAACACCAAAAGTATGGGCAATAGCTCATCAAAACAGGCATAAAACGCGAAAACAACGGATTTTTGGTCATACCTCTCAAACATGTAAATCGCCCTAGAAACCCAAAATTGTGAGCAATAGCTCATTAAAACGGCCATACGACACGAAAACGACGAGTTTTTGGTCATGCCCTCAAACATGTATCGGCCCTTACAGTCATGGTAAATTGCCCTAGAACTCTAAAACCGTGGAAAATTACTCATTAAAAAGCCATAAAACATGAAAACGATGAGTTTTTTCCTACAACTTTCAAACATGTATCAGGTCTTACGGGCCATGCAAGTCCCGCGGAACTCCAAAACTATGGGAAATAACTCATGAAAATTGCCATAAGACGCGAAATTGATGAGTTTTGGTCATAACTCTCAAACATGTATTGGGTTCTATGGACCATACACATCCCCATGAAACTCAAAAACTATGGACAATAGCTCATGAAAAAGTCCATAAAACAAAAATCTACGAGTTTTTTGGTCATGCCTGCAAACATGTATCGGGTATTATGGTCGTTGTAAATCACAATAGAAACCCAAAACTATGAGGAATAACTCATAAAAACGTCCATAAAGCGCAAAAAGATCTCAAACATTTAAATTGCCCTGGAACCCTAAAAATTTGGGCAATAACTCATGAAAATGGCAATAAAACATAAAAAGCCTAGTTTTTGGTCATAACTCTAAAACATGTAAATCACGATGAAACCGCAAAACTATGGGCAATAGCTCATGAAAATGACCATAAAGCACAAAATCGATGACTTTTTGGGTATACCTGTCGAACATGTCGCCCTGGAATCCCAAACATGTGGGAAATAGCTCAAGAAAATGGCCATAAAATATAAAAAGACGTGTTTTCGGTCATAACACTGAAACATATAAATCACCCTAGAACCCCAAAACAATGGGCAATAGCTCATGAAAATGACCATAAAACACAAAAACGACAACTTTTTGGCCATACCTCTCAAACATGTAAATCGCCCAGGAACCTAGAAAACTATGGGCAATAGCTCATGAAAATGGTAATTTAAATGTATCAGGTATTATGGTTGTTGTAAATTGCCATATAACCCCAAAACTATAGGGAATAACTCCTGAAAACATCCATAAAACGCAAAAAGATGAGATTTCAGACATAACTCTCAAACATATAAATCTCCCTGGAACCCCAAACTATGGGCAATAGCTCATGAAAAGGGGCATAAAACAAAAAAAACAACGATTTTTTGGTCATACCTCTCAAACATGTAAATCGCCCTGGAACCCCAAAACTGTGTGCAATAGCTAATTAAAACGGCCATAAGACACGAAAACGATGAGTTTTTGCTCATACCCTCAAACATGTATTAAACCTTATGGTCGTGGTAAATCGCCATGGAACTCCAAAACCGTGGACAATTACTCATTAATAGCCATAAAACATAAAAACGACGAGTTTCTTCTTATCATGTATCGGTTCTTACGGGCCATCCAAGTCCCCTCGAACTCCAAAACTATGGGCAACAACTCGTGAAAACGGCCATAAGATGCGAAAACAATGAGTTTTAGATCATAATTCTAAAACAAGTATTGGGTTCTATGGGACATGCACATCCCATGGAACACCAAAACTGTGAACAATAGCTCGTGAAAGCGACCATCAAACAAAAATCTATGAGTTTTTGGTCATGCAATCAAACATGTATTAGGTATTATGGTCATTGTAAATCGCCGTAGAACCCCAAAACTATGGGGAATAACTTATGAAAACGTCCATAAAACACAAAAAATGAGTTTTTGGTTATAACTCTCAAATATTTAAATCGCCCTAGAACCCCAAAATTGTGGGCAATAGCTCATGAAAAAGGCCATAAAACGCAAAAAGATGAGTTTTTGTTCATAACTCTAAAGCATTTAAATCGCCCTGAAACCCAAAACTATGGGAAATAGCTCTTGAAAACATCCATAAAACGCAAAAATGACGACTTTTTGGGTATACATCTCAAACATGTAAATCGCCCTAGAATCCCAAACCCGTGGAAAATAGCTCATGAAAACGGCCATAAAGCACAAAAAGACCAGTTTTTGGTCATAACTCTGAAACATATAAAACATCCTGGAACCCCATAACTATGGGCAACTACTCATGGAAATGTCCATGAAATGCAAAAACGAAGACTTTTTGGTCATACCTATCAAACTTGTAAATCGCCCTGGAACCCCAAAACTGTGGACAATAGCTCATAAATACGACATTAAAAAACGAAAACGATGAGTTTTTGGTTATGGCATCAAACATCTATCGTTTATTACACTACTAGGAAAATGGTCGTCTGTGGCGCACCTAAAAGGCCCATCCGGCGCTTTTGGTCAGCGCCACGGACCTTCGCTGACTATCTCTTAGCGTGGCGCCTTGCCTAATCGCCACGGTTGTGTAGAGATAGGCGTAGCGCACCACCTAGTGCGCCACGAAGTTTGGCGTGCGCTACCCTTGGATCTTCGTGGCGCACTACCCGGTGCGCCTAAACATCCATGGTGCGCTTTAGGTGTAGTGCGCCACGAAGGTAGAACATGTGCGCCATGTATGTTTTTTGTTTTTTTAATTTCCAAGCCAGATTATATGCAATACAGATTATATACAATATTACAAGAGATATACACACAGATACAAGATATACAATTATATATATAAATACCGATATGAAAAACAAGATTGAAACAAATACATATAGATAAGTCTCATACATGAATACATAGTCCAAGTTACATTGTTTTGATCATGTTACAAAGTAGTAGTTGGTGACATGCGAATACATGTCGTCGAACAAGTTAGAGCTCGGAAGCTCGCTAGACATCTAAACTAGCTAGCTAGACACAAGCGGGATAAATAACCAAAGAAGATAAGCATGATCACCGCGGCGAAGGTGTAGGTCTTCATCCGGTTCCTTGTCCTAACTCCGCTAGATAGCGCGTGTATCTATCTTCCGCCTCCGCCATAGTGTTGTACCCTTTGTAGCTATTGCCGCTGAAACGGTGCACTGTCTCGGCAGTCTTCCCAATCATCGTAGACTCAGGGAACCCGTCCCTTGTACGACGTACCACGTCATCTACAAGTTGACAATAATAACTAACCGTGATTGAAAAAACATGTATAATTAAAGTCGCATATGAAGATACACTTATAGAAAGTACTCTTAAATCAAAAGAGCAAACTCAAAAGCATGCCTCATATATAACTAGCTAGGTCGTTGGACAGAATTGCTTATGCGGGACCAGCCAAGTAGGATGCACAATTCCGGACTTGTGCATATCACAAGGCTAACAATCCGTCATAGCACATTCACATATATATTGTGCCACGACATTTCAATCATCGGCATATTCTCGAAAAGACAAAAATAACTCGAAAAGCATGCCTCATATATAACTAGCTAGGTCGTTGGACACAGGAATTGCTTATGACGGACTGCTAGCCAAGTAGGATGCACAATTCACGGACTTGTGCATATCACAAGGCTAACAATCCGTCATAGCACATTCACATATATATTGTGCCACGACATTTCAATCATCGGCATATTCTCGAAAAAGACAAAATAACTCGAAAGCATGCCTCATATATAACTAGCTAGGTCGTTGGACACAGAATTGCTTATGACGGGACCGTAGCCAAGTAGGATGCACAATTCACGGACTTGTGCATATCACAAGGCTAACAATCCGTCATAGCACATTCACATATATATTGTGCCACGACATTTCAATCATCGGCATATTCTCGAAAAGACAAAATAACTCGAAAAGCATGCCTCATATATAACTAGCTAGGTCGTTGGACACGAATTGCTTATGACGGACTGTGCCAAGTAGGATGCACAATTCACGGACTTGTGCATATCACAAGGCGACAATCCGTCATAGCACATTCACATATGTATTGTGCCACGACATTTCAATCATCGGCATATTCTCGAAAAAGACAAAAATAACTCGAAAAGCATGCCTCATATATAACTAGCTAGGTCGTTGGACACAGAATTGCTTATGACGGACTGTGAGCCAAGTAGGATGCACAATTCTGGACTTGTGCATATCAGGCTCACAATCCGTCATAGCACATTCACATATATATTGTGCCACATTTCAATCATCGGCATATTCTCGAAAAGACAAAATAACTCGAAAAGCATGCCTCATATATAACTAGCTAGGTCGTTGGACACGAATTGCTTATGACGGACTGAGCCAAGTAGGATGCACAATTCCGGACTTGTGCATATCACAAGGGCTCAATCCGTCATAGCACATTCACATATATATTGTGCCACGACATTTCAATCATCGGCATATTCTCGAAAAGACAAAATAACTCACACTTGTCGTCAGAACCAAAGAGTAAGCAAAAAACCAAGCATTGATTGATATATAATAATAATAAGCAAAAACACACGAAGGTCATCTATAGTTTGCAACTTCAACTAGACCAACATCAAGCCTTCACGGCTTAGGGAACGGAGGACGCCCTCGTCATGAACTTCCTATAGTCACCCTGCATCTCTAGGCGATCTTCTATGTCACGGTTATTCGGGATATTTCCTCCGTAGAAGATCCCCAAGTCATGACATCACGAAGATGATTGCCCAAACTGCTGGATGCGATACATCTCTTGTCTAATATCCGAATCATTGATCTTGGCCTTTGCTTGCCCACTGCTTGAGATGATCCGCGGCGAGAATTACGCTGGTCAAGTAGGAACGCCCTCATGTGATGGAGTGCGTAGGCTTCCTTCTTCTGTTTTCCGGCTGCTTCACGCAGGGAACTCTGTTACGTGGTTGAAGACGTGCTGCGAACTTGACCTTCTTACGCACGCTGGTGCCTTCCGTCGAGGCAAAGCCGCGAGAGCATCATCGAACTTCCTTGATCTTGTCGTAGTTTTCTTCTTTTCTAGACTCCCGAGTCGAAATACGTGGCGTGGGAATGCTTGGCGATAAGGAGATGAGCGTCTGATGTTCATCTCTGCGCAAAAATTCAAATGGAATGTGTTGAAAAAGAATGATGATGATCTAATAAAGCCAATCGACGGTGGCGGTGAATAACGACTTACTCGAGAAAGTAAGGCACGAGAATGTATTCCTTTGTCTTGTTCGCCACGAGGATTCTTTTTAGTGCGAGGCCATGATACGTCGTTCGGGGGAACCCAAGCAGCCGTCACGCATGTAGTAGGGGTCCACTATAGCGATGCCGGTGTGTTCTCTCTAATGATCTGCATGGCCGGTGAGAAAAGAGCGGACCATGGTATAGTGCAAGGTATAGGTGGAACATATTGAAGATGTCTTGAACCGCGGGAAGAACAGATCCGCTGGGCGGTGTCGACGAAGCCCAAGCCTGGTGGCACCTTAACCACGAATCTGGGGTGCGAGGATCTTTCTCCGATAGAAGGCGTCTCTCTATCGTCAAGCGCGTCATGCACACTGCAGTTCGAACTGGCGAGCTTGCAAATTCTTAGGTAGCATGGGCTCACCCGCCACATGAATCCTCCACATAATACCCTCGGGTCTTGGTGGCCCGTCCGAAACCTGATCGGATTCGCGATTGTTGACGCCACCGGCTGGCTCATTGCTAGATTTTCTTTTCCTGCCCTTTTTCCTTTTGGAAGCGGGCAGGCACATAATCTGAGCACCGGCCGCCCTATGTAGTGTGTCGGGGCTTAGAATAAAGGGCGTTGGTTGTATCAGTGGCTCTGTAAAGGCAAGCTGGGCGTCTCGAGAACCAACAGACGCTTGGTGATAGTGGCTTTTCTGTGGGGCCACCAGCTAGGTCTTCTTCGTTGCCAAACGAGTCTTTGAAGAAGTGATCATTCCAGTCTTGAAGTCCTCGGCGGATCCTGCGCCATGTGCATATCATCAACATGATCATCCGACCCACGCGTGGAGGTGACGGCGGCGGTGAGGGGCCTGCCACCGCTTGTCGGCACGACGGCGGTCTTTGTTGTCTGGCGTGATGGCCCGCCGTCCCCAAACGGATCATGCTCTTTGGCCATAGCAAGAACAAGCGAAGCAACCGAGGACATACGGCTCTTCTTCATCCGCTCACGGGGTTGAATGGGAGGTTCGGTCGTCGCAGCCCCTTAGCACCGACTAATTTTAATCCATGCACGCTTATCGCGCATCGGCTTTGAGTGGAACGTGGCTGCAAGGGTTGAACGATGGTACCCTTGGCAACATCCCTCACCGTTGTTCACGTAGCATAAGAGTGCAAGGAACATCCGTCTGCGGAAAACATGTACGGCATCGTCGAGCGAGATGCCACAAGAGTAATATATAGATGGCATGAAAGGCGGTAATTAAAGCAATTTGTTTACCGTGATGGCGTCGAGATCGGCTAATGTCGACGCACCGCATCTGGCGACAGGCGTGCAAGAGACGGAAGGGCTGCTTGATGGCGCGCGGTCTGGCCGGTGTATTCTCCCGACGGGTGCTTGGAGCTCCGGTGCCGCGACGATGGCGAGGGGGCACCAACATGTACTCCGGCCGCGGTGATGGCGGAGTCACCAACACTTGCGGCGCCAGCGGTGCTAGCGGCGGAGTCACGAACACGTAGTTCGCTGATTCGTCGGCGCGCGTTGTTCGAGTGGCTGCGACCATGCTTGGAATCGAACGCGGCCCTACTCGACCACCCGCACTCCAGTTCGCTATTGACTCCACCAAGGTAGGCGGGAAGGACGTAAGGGTGATTGCCAGTTGTCTTGGACGATCTGCGGGATCCGCGCCACTTGTGCCTTAAGTTCTTGAACCTCTGTTTTCCTCCTCGCTCCTTCCGACGGCGCCACATGCGTCCTCGGCGGTGGACCAAAATGATCCACCCAATTCTTACCCCGAGGCGGCCAGACGGCCACGGCAACGGCTTCTTCAGAATCGCTCTATTTTCTTGGCGGTTCGCCATCGCCTGTTAAAGGGTTATCCCACGGGTGGGCCGTCGACCCACAGGATGAGGAACCACAGGATCCATGACTAGCAACAATTTCCTCCTCCTGCGGAAGAAGTGATGAATCATTTAGATCATCGATTAGATTGCAATCGTGTTGATCACCGGTAATTAGATTATACTTACCACAATTTCCTCGAATTCCTTCACCGCAGATCCGCGGTGAGTTGTTTGGTTTTGGGTCCACATGGTAACGGGCCTCGATGAAGTTCGAACCTGCCGGGTTCGAATTTAGCAAAGGGTTTTCTATCCCCTTGGATCTATACTCTTCGTCCTCCTTATTCCATTTGGCCTCCATGATTCATCCACCAGATTCGAGATGGTGATGACCTATATTCGCCGCTGCGGCGCCTTTCCCGATTACTATTGGCCAGGGCTCTTTCGGATTCACACCTCTCCTTGAACTCCCGTAACTGATCTTGTGATCTGCGGTCAATCTTGGATCTCCTCGAGACTTTTGCCTTCTTTATAGATCTTCTTCTTTATCCGGGTTCTCCGGTGGCGGGCGGTGCTCATCTTTGTGAGGCGGATTTGTTTACGTTCCCATGATAATTTGTGTTCGATACTTAGCGGGAACTTGTATCTTGGGTGCGCTTCTCGAAGAGGAGTGTGCAAGTAGCCATTATCTTTATGTCGGAGATTCTCGGTGTTGATCGAGATGGTTGTCCGGTGATCGCCGCCACTTGCCCACCGTGCCTTTTGACGACAAGGCGGGCTCCAAAGGAACCCCGATGGGCTCACTGGTAATTTCCTCCTGACCGCGTGACCGTGTTCGGGCGCCGGTCCTTCGGCTTCTTCTTCTTAGGAGGTTGCTACCACTCCTGTGCCCTCGCCGCCATCGGTGGTTTCATCGTCCGTTCCTTGGCTTCTTCCTCGCGTCTTCCATCTCATCATCCTCGCTCTCAAGGATGGTATCCTTCATCGTCTTCTAGACTGGGCCGCCTCCCGAATGTCAATTGTTTATTGAGGTCCGAGTTCTCCTTCAGCGATGCGCTTAGAACATCCAGCCTCGTCATTGTCACACATCTTTGCACTAATAAAAAACAAATAATTGGTTAAATGCATGGAAAAATCGCATGACCTTTGCTAATTTTCTTAAACTAGGAGTGCCCGATTTCTGCTTAAAGTTAATCAACATTCGGCAAAATCGGAATCATTTCATACAAGAACACGCATACACACATAATAAAGTGCTTCATATACAAGCACATGCACAATTTCAAGGTCTTTGTTGTCCCAAAGATAGATAGTAGCAAAACCAACACTACTCTATTTTTCCTTCCAAACCATTTCACAACCACATCCATCCAGTCCCTGGATCCATCTATCTATCTATTCCTTGGCCACTCAGCGAATGCAAAATGTAAAGCAGATATTTCTCAGAACTTGCTAATAGATTTTTAAGTCCAAAGAAAGAAGTTACCATCTGAACCAAAAGGTACTCAAACAACATTAGTGCCTAAACTGTGCTGGCATTCATATATAAAATTGTTTAGCCAAGCGGCCCACTCCTTGTACTACAGCTATGGCCTCACGAGAAGTGTGAAGGCCTGGGATGGAAGATAGGCACATCGAACATGAAGCCGTCTCTGAGTGTATGCCAATGCGTAAACTTTGGTGCATACCACCAGCTTACATCTAGACTAAGGTGAAAATGTTGTTATTCCTCTTGAGGCGTTAAAAGCGACAAGTTAAATCTCGTATGTGGTGCGTGTTGATGTCCGGAATTAAGTTGTTAAATTTAACAATGTAAAAACCAGTTGTTAAATTTGATGTAGATCTTTGCATTATGTCTTTGAAACTAACGAGGATGGTACAAACTTTGAGGTCCTATTTCTGTCCAAAATGTGTACAGTATGTGTCACTGTTTAAAGCACCATCCTGAAAACTTACATGACAAATATGACAAACCTTATCTTCAATTCTCAATTTAGCTAGGCAAAATGTAGCAGTGAAATGTTGAACTAAAGAGTTAGAGCAATTTTCCCAAATTAGAGAACTCCTACCCATGTACCCACACATTAATATTTCTATCAAATAAAATCAAGGAAAATGACTCCTAAAGTAATCTGCCTAAGTCTTGGTCTAATTCGTTCGCCAGTTTCTGCATCTTCTTCAGTAAAATTCTAGAGTTTTATCTCAAGAGAGCAGGACATGGAGCGAGACCTACTGAACCCTAACCAAGGCCTGCAGAGAGAGGGGAGAGAGAGGGAGAGAGGGAGAGAGGGAGAGAGGGAGAGAGGGAGGCGGCTCACCTCGGCAGGCGGGCGACGGCAGGCGAGCACGGAGTGCGACGACGAGTGCGACGGCGGCCTCCACCTCTGAGACGGCGGGTGCCCCTCCACGGACACGGGCCTCCTCCACGAGGCAGGGAGCCCTCCTCCTCCTCCTCGAGCAGGCGGCGGATCGAGAGCGGCGATCGTGCTCGATTGGCTGAGAGATGGAGAAGTGGCGGGGCGGGAAGAAGAAGAGGAGGCACGCCTGTTATAAAAGGGCCTTTAGTCCCGGTTAGTGGCTCCAAGGACTAAAAGGCATACGTCCGGTTGGAGCCACCAACCGGGACCTATAGTCAATTTTGAAGAAGGCGCCTTGAAGGCTCTTCGTCGGTTGGTGGCTCCAACCGGACGTATTCGATTTCAAATTTTTCAGTTATTTTCTCTCTGTTCCCTTATTTTTTATTTTGGGGTTTAAATTTGTAATGTTTTTTAAATGATAATTACTTTGGAATTTAGAAAAACTTTAAACATAAAAAGTGTTTGGATTTGAATAACTAATTCGAAACCATTTTCTGTTTTGAAAAATAATTAATGTAACCATTTAAACTATGAACCATTTAAAATTAATAATGAAATAACTTATATTTTTTAAATATTAATTTGGAATTTAGAAAAACTTTAAACATAAGAAGTGTATGGATTTGAATAAATAATCCAAAACCAATTTATATTTTTAAAAAATAATTAATGTAACCATTTAAAATTAATTAACTTATATTTTTGCATATTAATTTGGAATTTAGAAAAACTTTAAACATAAAAAGTGTTTGGATTTGAATAACTAATTCGAAACCATTTTACATTTTAAAAACAATTAATGTAACCATTTAAAATATGAACCATTTACAATTAAAAATGAATTAACTTATATTTTTTTAATATCAATTTGGAATTTAGAAAAACTTTAAACATAAGAAGTGTATGGATTTGAATAAATAATCCAAAACCATTTTCTATTTCTAAAAAAATAATTAATGTAACCTTTTAAAATGAATTAACTTATATTTTTGAATATTAATTTGGAATTTAGAAAAACTTTAAACATAAGAAGTGTATTGATTTGAATAAATAATCCAAAAATGCCCAAAAATATGATTTAAACTATAACTAAATTTCATAATACTTTGTTCATGAATATTACAATCTTTTTTGACCACGCGTTTACAATATTTTTTGAGCTAGCGTTTACAATCTTTTTCCCTTCTTTGTCGGTTGAATAATTTAGCCCCGCACTTTAATGTTTCTTCTTCTTCGAGCAGGCTACCTTTTTGGGTAGGGTTGTCCTTTTCTTCTTGTGATGTATGTTGTCGCATCGTAGTCGTCATCTTCAATCTTTGGATCGCGTCTTGGTGAAGTCTTGCTCGTTGGCGACTCCATCCATTCCGATGATGTTTCTTTTCCTCTCCTCGACAACACGGCTAGGCTTTGTCGGGTGTAATGAAAAACATTGGTCCACTTTGGTAGCCAGTACCCACGGTTCATTTTTCGCCACGTTTGCCGTGGCCTTGGATTTGGCTGCTTCGGGTATAACCATGGTTGTGAAATACGGTCTTCTCTTTCGACGCTCTTTGCCCATCTGACACGGAACATCGGCACCTTTTCTCCACAGTAGTCGAGCTCCCAGATCTCCTCGATTCTTCCGTAGAATCTTTCCTTCACGTTGTCATCGGTGTAGAATTTCGACGTTACGCCTGAGTTCTGATAATCACACTTGTTGTCCTTTTCCTCCGTGTAGAATGTGTAGCCGTTGATATCATACGCCTGATAGGTCACCAGGTTTTGCATCGGTCCCTGCGACAAGGTGAATATGATCTTTTCCGTGTCAGAAGAATGCGGCGGGGATTATCAAGAGCGTCCGCCTAAACCAACGCGTGAAATCTGAGTTGTGCTCTTTGATTATTTCTCCCTGCGTCCTCTGTATGCCCCGGTCACTGTACTTCTTCTCGATTAACCTTTTATGCTTCTGTACCCAAGGATCGACCAGTTCTAAATGCTGTAACGCGACGAGGTTTGCTCGATCAAAGTCTGCGCGTCGAAAATCGAAGTCGCATGCGATGTCGGCGACCCTCGGTGACCAGATCCGTCGAGCTTGCCAAGGTGTCATTGGCGGGAAGACCGGAGTTCTCGATGTCTAGATAATTCGTGCGAAGAGATGCACTCTTCGCCAAAAGCCCTTGGCTATGCTTCCATCCGGCCGGGACTGTTGCGAACGTATCCTTTGATGTGTCCGTTCATCCTTTCGACGCCATCATGCTGCGGAGAAACATCGGCCCGAGTTATCGATGTCCTCCACGACATGGACCAGCGGATGCACCATAATGTCGAAGAATGCGGGTGGGAAGTAGACCTCAAGCTCACATAGTATCACCACGATCTCCTCCCCGTAGCCTTCCGAGATGATTCAAGCCAATCGACTTCCTAGAGATGACGTCGAAAAACTTGCATAGGCCAAATAACGTTTCACGGACGTGCTCGTCCATTATCCCTCTTAGTGCGACGGAAGTACTGCGTCATTAGCATGGCAGTCGTGAGACTTCATGCCATGAACCTCTGCCCGCCTCGTCTAGGTATCTGCTTATCTTGCCAGCGTGGCCGTAAGGAAATTTGACTCCTAGAAGGCACTTGAAAACTGTTTGATCTCATCACGGCTTAGAGTGAAGCAAGAAGGAGGCGCAGTAATATTCGTTCTTCTTGAACTTTTACCCTTCCGACGACCTTGTGTCGCCTCCGACTCATGATCATCGTCATCTTCCGATCATCGAGGAGTAGTCGTCCTCCGTGAAGCTCCTTCCGGATACCCAAGCATATCGTGTCGTGCCTTGCTTTCGGACCATCTTCGTCCTATCGGCATGTTGATTATGGTGGCGACCGGACTCTCGCACGTTTTCGTGATATGCATGATGTCGAGGCTATGAGGCGTCGGAGAAACTTCCATGGCAACTCCCGAAACAGACCTTGTTTTCCATACCTTCATCGGCTTGTCTTGTTGCTGCCTCTTTCGCTTCTTTCGTGCTTAGGACAATCTTTCCGCTTTTGACAACTCTTCCACTTCTTCGCTGCTCCCTACGCTCTGGGATTCCTCGGGTCTCGATTTGCCATCGAACAGGTCTCCACGTTTTCTCCATGGATCATTCTTGCCGAGCCACCTCGGTGCGCCATGAACACGGTTTTCGATGACCTGGATCTTTCTCTAGTTGGAGATAGCTTGTGTTATCCATGCACCTAACGCATGCGTAGAATCCTTGGATAACCTGCCGAGATATACCCGCAACTGGATAGTCTTGCACCGTGGTGACCAGCGGCTCTCATAGTGAAATAATCTTGTGCGACGCGTCGTAAGTATTGGCTCGATTCCCATAACGTGGCTAGCTCCTCTTTCAACAGCCGAGATACAGATTGATGTCGGTGCAGGTTGTTTCGCCTTGAATTAGCATACTCATTTGTATGTACTTCTTCTTCATGCACAACCATGGAGGAGGTTGTACATCCATACAAACACAGGCCAAGTCTTTGTGCGTCTTTCTGCTCGCTACCGAACGGATTGAGTCCATCGGTGCTCGCACCAAGCTGATGTTCCTCGAATCTCCACGAATTCAGAATTCGAGGTCCAATCTTTCAGCGGCTAGCATCCGAAGGTGCGTCGGACTCATCCTTTTCGGGTCATCATCATCTCCTGGCTTCTTCCTTTCCGCATGCCATCGCATGAGCCGCTTCCTTAGGGTCGCGAAATAGCGCTGCAGACGAGGGTGATAGGAAAGTACCATACCACTTTTCGAGGTGCTTTCTTCCCTTTCTTGTATCGACTCACGCGCTTACACGGACATGTGGTTTTCTCGCGTCCTCGCCCGATAAATGATGCAATCGTTGATGCATCGTGATATCTAACGTCGGTGATCGAGAGGACGAGCGATTTTCTTGGCATCCTCGATACTAGTTGGACATGTGTTCCCCCGGAGACGATCGTGCCGGAATGCCATCATATCGTCGGCTTGCGTCGCTCAATTTGTGCTTTGCCTTCATCTCCATAGCCTTGGCGTTACATTCAACCGGGTATCATCGGGCTGCATCCTTCATATAATGGAGTAACGCGTCTTTCTCAAGTTGCAAGCTTGGCTTTCTCTCTAGCGGCAGCCCTGGCGTTACTAAATGCTTGAGAAGCAGCTCTTGCACATAAGGGTCCCGCACCCGACTGACGTTGTTCCATCGTAAATGCGCTCCTCCGGCATCTAGATCATCATCATCCGATGCCTTCGCACCTTCACCATCTCCGAGACTCTTCATCATCTCGCCCGTTCTCGCCGTGATGATCATCGCCGTCATGTTGGCCACCTTCTTCACCGTCTCCATCATCTACGCCATCGCTTATCCAACGAGTGTATCCATCCATGAAACCATGGCGGGCGAGTGCGCTGCAGATTCCGGAATCTGGGTCGATCACCCATTTAGTTTGCATCTTCTACACGGACATCTTATATCATCTTGTTATTTCGTATCATGTCGGTCGCACATTTCAAAAATCTAGCCACAATGCCTTCGCTCATTATGCGGACCATTTTTGCTCGCACGATGTACACGGTACAATTTTGAAGTCTATTAGAACCACATAATGAATGCATGCATGCAATGGTCGATAGAAAATTTCGCATGACCTATCCTAAAATTAGGACCTTTGCGAAATGCCAAAGTCTTGCCAAAATGGAAATGAATCAACATTTAGGCAAAACAAAAGGCAACTAGTTCACATACAAACACAAGAGAGAGAGAAACCGATCCATACACACATGAACATATCATTATCCTCTCCATACACACATGCATGAGCATCATCGATACTCTCCATATACACACACATATGACCATCGATCCTCTCCACACATACACACATCATGAGCATCGATAGATCATCTACATACATATGAGCATATGCATCATCCATATACACATGAACACATCCTTACATGGACAACTTACCGAGATGAGAGACCGATCGCGAGAAAGATGGAAAGGAGAGGTGCGCGCATCGACCGGAGAAGGAGATGAGATACCGGAGACCTCCTCTATTACTTATGTAACATCCAAAGCAAGTTTTACATGCTAAAAATGGTGAATGGGTGGAGAAATTGAGGTGGGAAGGAGAAGATCCCGACTAGATCTAAGGAGGAAGAAGAAGGGGAAAGTGAAGTGTGGGGTGGTGATGTGTGGTCACACATAAAGTGCTGTCCTAAAAAAATCGACACATCCGTGGCGCACACGGCCGTAGTGCGCCACAGGGTGTAGAAACAACTGTGGCGCACTGGGCCATGTGTGCCACAGATGTTCCCTCCCGATGGCGCACTAGGCGAGTCGCCACAGTGTGGCCGTTTCAGCGAAGGGGCGTGCGCTTAGGCGTAGCGCACCCCTATGTGCGCCAGATGAGACTAATAACCGTGGCGCACATGACCGTAGTGCGCTATGGATGTTTGGCGTGGCCAGCAGGCCCTCGCCCCACACATCGTGGCGCACTATAGTCATGTGCGCCACGGTTGTTCTAGTTACTAGTAGGCCTTGCCCAGCGGTGAGTCACGCCTGTTTTAGCCGTGGGGCACTCCAACCATGTGAGCCACGGATGTGTTGATTACCTATAGCCGTTTTCCTAGTAGTGTTAAGATCATTGTAAATCACCCAGTAACCCCGAAACTATGGGAAATAACTCATGAAAACGTCCATAAGACACGAAAATGATGAATTTTTGGGTACACCTCTCAAACATGTAGATCGCCCTGGAACCCTTAACATGTGGGCAATAGCTCATGAAAACGACCATAAAACGCAAAAAGACCAGTTTTTGGTCATAACTGCGAAACATGTAAATCGCCCTGGACCCCCCAAATTGTGGGCAATAGTTCATGAAAATGGCAATTTAAATGTATCAGATATTATGGTCATTCAAAATCACCCTAGAACCCCAAAGCTGTTGGGAATAACACCTGAAAACATCCATAAAACGCAAAAAGGTGGGTTTTCATTCATAACTCTCAAACATTTAAATTACCCTGGAACGCCAAAAGTATGGGCAATAGCTCATCAAAACAGGCATAAAACGCGAAAACAACGGATTTTTGGTCATACCTCTCAAACATGTAAATCGCCCTAGAAACCCAAAATTGTGAGCAATAGCTCATTAAAACGGCCATACGACACGAAAACGACGAGTTTTTGGTCATGCCCTCAAACATGTATCGGCCCTTACAGTCATGGTAAATTGCCCTAGAACTCTAAAACCGTGGAAAATTACTCATTAAAAAGCCATAAAACATGAAAACGATGAGTTTTTTCCTACAACTTTCAAACATGTATCAGGTCTTACGGGCCATGCAAGTCCCGAGGAACTCCAAAACTATGGGAAATAACTCATGAAAATGGCCATAAGACGCGAAATTGATGAGTTTTGGTCATAACTCTCAAACATGTATTGGGTTCTATGGACCATACACATCCCCCTGAAACTCAAAAACTATGGACAATAGCTCATGAAAAAGGCCATAAAAAAAATCTACGAGTTTTTTGGTCATGCTTGCAAACATGTATCGGGTATTATGGTCGTTGTAAATCACAATAGAAACCCATAACTATGAGGAATAACTCATAAAAACGTCCATAAAACGCAAAAAGATCTCAAACATTTAAATTTCCCTGGAACCCTAAAAATTTGGGCAATAACTCATGAAAATGGCAATAAAACATAAAAAGCCTAGTTTTTGGTCATAACTCTAAAACATGTAAATCACGATGAAACCGCAAAACTATGGGCTATAGCTCATGAAAATGACCATAAAGCACAAAATCGATGACTTTTTGGGTATACCTGTCGAACATGTCGCCCTGGAATCCCAAACATGTGGGAAATAGCTCAAGAAAATGGCCATAAAATATAAAAAGACGTGTTTTTGGTCATAACACTGAAACATATAAATCGCCCTGGAACCCCAAAACTATGGGCAATAGCTCATGAAAATGGCCATAAAACACAAAAACGACAACTTTTTGGTCATACCTCTCAAACATGTAAATCGCCCAGGAACCTAGAAAACTATGGGCAATAGCTCATGAAAATGGTAATTTAAATGTATCAGGTATTATGGTTGTTGTAAATTGCCCTATAACCCCAAAACTATGGGGAATAACTCCTGAAAACATCCATAAAACGCAAAAAGATGAGATTTCAGACATAACTCTCAAACATATAAATCTCCTTGGAACCCCAAACTATGGGCAATAGCTCATGAAAAGAGGCATAAAACAAAAAAAAAACAACGAATTTTTGGTCATACCTATCAAACATGTAAATCGCCCCAGAACCCCAAAATTGTGTGCAATAGCTAATTAAAACGGCCATAAGACACGAAAACGATGAGTTTTTGCTCATACCCTCAAACATGTATTAAACCTTATGGTCGTGGTAAATCTCCATGGAACTCCAAAACCGTGGACAATTACTCATTAATAGCCATAAAACATAAAAACGATGAGTTTCTTCTTATCATGTATCGGGTCTTACGGGCCATCCAAGTCCCCTCGAACTCCAAAACTATGGGCAACAACTCGTGAAAACGGCCATAAGATGCGAAAACAATGAGTTTTAGATCATAATTCTCAAACAAGTATTGGGTTCTATGGGACATGCACATCCCATGGAACACCAAAACTGTGAACAATAGCTCGTGAAAGCGACCATCAAACAAAAATCTATGAGTTTTTGGTCATGCAATCAAACATGTATTAGGTATTATGGTCATTGTAAATCGCCGTAGAACCCCAAAACTATGGGGAATAACTTATGAAAACGTCCATAAAACGCAAAAAATGAGTTTTTGGTTATAAATATCAAATATTAAATCGTCCTAGAACCCCAAAATTGTGGGCAATAGCTCATGAAAAAGGCCATAAAACGCAAAAAGATGAGTTTTTGTTCATAACTCTAAAGCATTTAAATCACCCTGAAACCCAAAACTATGGGAAATAGCTCTTGAAAACATCCATAAAACGCAAAAACGACGACTTTTTGGGTATACATCTCAAACATGTAAATCGCCCTAGAATCCCAAACCCGTGGAAAATAGCTCATGAAAACGGCCATAAAGCACAAAAATACCAGTTTTTGGTCATAACTCTGAAACATATAAAACGTCCTGGAACCCCATAACTATGGGCAACTACTCATGGAAATGTCCATAAAATGCAAAAACGAAGACTTTTTGGTCATACCTATCAAACTTGTAAATCGCCCTGGAACCCCAAAACTGTGGACAATAGCTCATAAATACGACATTAAAAAACCAAAACGATGAGTTTTTGGTTATGGCATCAAACATGTATCGTTTATTAAGATCATTGTAAATCACCCAGTAACCCCGAAACTATGGGAAATAACTCATGAAAACGTCCATAAGACACGAAAACGATGAATTTTTGGGTACACCTCTCAAACATGTAGATCGCCCTGGAACCCTTAACATGTGGGCAATAGCTCATGAAAACGACCATAAAACGCAAAAAGACCAGTTTTTGGTCATAACTGCGAAACATGTAAATCTCCCTGGACCCCCCAAACTGTGGGCAATAGCTCATGAAAATGGCAATTTAAATGTATCAGATATTATGGTCATTCAAAATCACCCTAGAACCCCAAAGCTGTTGGGAATAACACCTGAAAACATCCATAAAACGCAAAAAGGTGGGTTTTCATTCATAACTCTCAAACATTTAAATTACCCTGGAACTCCAAAAGTATGGGCAATAGCTCATGAAAACAGGCATAAAACGCGAAAACAACGGATTTTTGGTCATACCTCTCAAACATGTAAATCGCCCTAGAAACCCAAAATTATGAGCAATAGCTCATTAAAACGGCCATACGACACGAAAACAACGAATTTTTGGTCATGCCCTCAAACATGTATCGGCCCTTACAGTCATGGTAAATTGCCCTAGAACTCTAAAACCGTGGAAAATTACTCATTAAAAAAGCCATAAAACATGAAAACGATGAGTTTTTTCCTACAACTTTCAAACATGTATCAGGTCTTATGGGCCATGCAAGTCCCGTGGAACTCCAAAACTATGGGAAATAACTCATGAAAATGGCCATAAGACGCGAAATTGATGAGTTTTGGTCATAACTCTCAAACATGTATTGGGTTCTATGGACCATACACATCCCCCTGAAACTCAAAAACTATGGACAATAGCCCATGAAAAGGGCCATAAAACAAAAATCTACGAGTTTTTTGGTCATGCCTGTAAACATGTATCGGGTATTATGGTCGTTGTAAATCACAATAGAAACCCAAAACTATGAGGAATAACTCATAAAAACGTCCATAAAACGCAAAAAGATCTCAAACATTTAAATTGCCCTGGAACCCTAAAAATTTGGGAAATAACTCATGAAAATGGCAATAAAACATAAAAATCCTAGTTTTTGGTCATAACTCTAAAACATGTAAATCACGATGAAACCGCAAAACTATGGGCAATAGCTCATGAAAATGACCATAAAGCACAAAATCGATGACTTTTTGGGTATACCTGTCGAACATGTCGCCCTGGAATCCCAAACATGTGGGAAATAGCTCAAGAAAATGGCCATAAAATATAAAAAGACGTGTTTTTGGTCACAACACTGAAACATATAAATCCCCCTGGAACCCCAAAACTATGGGCAATAGCTCAAGAAAATGGCCATAAAACACAAAAACGACAACTTTTTGGCCATACCTCTCAAACATGTAAATCACCCTGGAACCTAGAAAACTATGGGCAATAGCTCATGAAAATGGTAATTTAAATGTATCGGGTATTATGGTTGTTGTAAATCGCCCTATAACCCCAAAGCTATGGGGAATAACTCCTGAAAACGTCCATAAAACGCAAAAAGATGAGATTTCAGACATAACTCTCAAACATATAAATCTCCCTGGAACCCCAAAACTATGGGCAATAGCTCATGAAAAGGGGCATAAAAAACAACGAGTTTTTGGCCATACCTCTCAAACATGTAAATTGCCCTGGAACCCCAAAACTGTGTGCAATAGCTCATTAAAACAGCCATAAGACACGAAAACGATGAGTTTTTGCTCATACCCTCAAACATGTATTAAACCTTATGGTCATGGTAAATCGCCATGGAACTCCAAAACCGTGGACAATTACTCATTAATAGCCATAAAACGTAAAAACGACGAGTTTTTTCTTATAACTTTGAAACATGTATCGGGTCTTACGGGCCATCCAAGTCCCCTGGAACTCCAAAACTATGGGCAACAACTCATGAAAACGGCCATAAGATGCGAAAACAATTAGTTTTAGATCATAATTCTCAAACAATTATTGGGTTCTATGGTACATGCACATCCCCTGAAACACCAAAACTGTGGACAATAGCTCGTGAAAGCGACCATCAAACAAAAAACTATGAGTTTTTGGTCATGCTCTCAAACATGTATTAGGTATTATGATCATTGTAAATCGCCGTAGAACCCCAAAACTATGGGGAATAACTTATGAAAACATCCATAAAACGCAAAAAATGAGTTTTTGGTTATAACTCTCAAATATTTAAATCGCCCTAGAACCCCAAAATTGTGGGCAATAGCTCATGAAAAATGCCTTAAAACGCAAAAAGACGAGTTTTTGGTCATAACTCTAAAGCATTTAAATCGCCCTGAAACCCCAAAACTATGGGAAATAGCTCATGAAACATCTATAAAACGCAAAAACCACAACTTTTTGGGTATACATCTCAAACATGTAAATCGCCCTGGAATCCCAAACCCGTGGAAAATAGCTCATGAAAACGGCCATAAAGCACAAAAAGACCAGTTTTTGGTCATAACTCTGAAACATATAAATCGTCCTGGAACCCCATAACTATGGGCAACTGCTCATGGAAATGTCCATGAAACGCAAAAACGAAGACTTTTTGGTCATACCTATCAAACATGTAAATCGCCCTGGAACTCCAAAATTGTGGACAATAGCTCATAAATACGGCATTAAAACACGAAAACGATGAGTTTTTGGTTATGGCATCAAACATGTATCGTTTATTAAGATCATTGTAAATCGCCCAGTAACCCCGAAACTATGGGTAATAACTCATGAAAACGGCCATTAGACGCGAAAACGACGAATTTTTGGGTATACGTCTCAAACATGTAGATCGCCCTGGAACCCTAAACATGTGGGCAATAGCTCATGAAAACGACCCTAAAATGCAAAAAGACGAGTTTTTTGGCAATTTAAATGTATCAGGTATTATGGTCATTCTAAATCACCCTAGAACCCCAAAGTTGTTAGGAATAACTCCTGAAAACATCCATAAAACGCAAAAAGGTGGGTTTTCATTCATAACTCTCAAACATTTAAATCGACCTGGAACCCCAAACGTATCGGCAATAGCTCATGAAAACATGCATAAAACGCGAAAACAACGGGTTTTTGGTCATACCTCTCAAACATGTAAATCGCCCAAGAAACCCAAAATTGTGAGCAATGGCTCATTAAAACAGCCATACACCACGAAAACGACGAGTTTTTGGTCATGTCCTCAAACATGTATCGGCCTTACACTCGTGGTAAATCGCCCTAGAAGTCTAAAATCGTGGACAATTACTCATTAAAATAGCCATAAAACGTAAAAACGATGAGTTTTTTCTTATTACATTCAAACATGTATCAGGTCTTACGGGCCATGCAAGTCCCCTAGAACTCCAAAACTATGGGCAATAACTCATGAAAATGGCCATAAGACGCGAAATCGATGAGTTTTTGGTCATAATTCACAAACATGTATTGGGTTCTATGGGCCATACACATCCCCCTGGAACTCAAAAACTATGGACAATATCTCAAGAAAAAGGCCATAAAACAAAAAACAACGATTTTTTTGGTCATGCCCACAAACATGTATTAGGTATTATGGTTATTGTAAATCGTCGTAGAACCCCAAAACTATGGGGAATAACTCATGAAAACGTCCATAAAAAGCAAAAGGTTGAGTTTTTGGTTATAACTCTCAAATATTTAAATCGCCCTAGAACCCCAAAATTGTGGGCAATAGCTCATGAAAAATGCCTTAAAACGCAAAAAGACGAGTTTTTGGTCATAACTCTAAAGCATTTAAATCGCCCTGAAACCCCAAAACTATGGGAAATAGCTCATGAAACATCTATAAAACGCAAAAACCACAACTTTTTGGGTATACATCTCAAACATGTAAATCGCCCTGGAATCCCAAACCTGTGGAAAATAGCTCATGAAAACGGCCATAAAGCACAAAAAAGACCAGTTTTTGGTCATAACTCTGAAACATATAAATCTTCCTAGAACCCCATAACTATGGGTAACAGCTCATGTAAATGTCCACGAAGCGCAAAAACAAAGACTTTTTGGTCATACCTATCAAACATGAAAATCGCCCTGGAACCCTAAAACTATGGACAATAGCACATAAAAACGGCATTAAAACACGAAAAATGAGTTTTTGGTTATGGCATCAAACATGTATTATTTATTAAGATCATTGTAATTCGCCCTGTAACCCCGAAACTATGGGAAATAACTCATGAAAACGGCCATAAGACGCGAAAAGGGTGACTTTCTGGGTATACCTCTCAAACATGTAAATCGCCATGGAACCCTAAACATGTGGGCAATAGCTCATGAAAATGACCATAAAACGCAAAAAGTCGAGTTTTTGTCATAACTGTGAAACATGTAAATCGCCCTCGAACCCCCAAAACTATGGGAAATAGCTCATGAAAATGGCAATTTAAATGTATCAGGTATTATGGTCGTTCTAAATCACCCTAGAACTCTAAAGATATAGGGAATAACTCCTGAAAACATCCATAAAACGCAAATAGGTGGGTTTTCATTCATAACTCTCAAACATTTAAATCGCTCTGGACCCCAAAAGTATGGGCAATAGCTCATGAAAACAGGCATAAAACGCGAAAACAACGGGTTTTGGTCATACCTCTCAAACATGTAAATCGCCCTAGAAACCCAAAATTGTGAGCAATAGCTCATTAAAACGGTCAAACGACACGAAAATGACGAGTTTTTGGTCATGCCCTCAAACATGTATCGGCCCTTATAGTCGTGGTAAATCGCCCTAGAACTCTAAAACCATGGACAATTACTCATTAAAATAGCCATAAAACGTGAAAACGATGCGCTTTTTCTTATAACTTTCAAACATGTAGCAGGTCTTATGGGCCATGCAAATCCCCTAAACTCCAAAACTATGGGCAATAGCTCATGAAAATGTCCATAAGACGCGAAATCGATGAGGTTTTGGTCATAATTCTCAAACATGTATTGGGTTCTATGGGCCATGCACATCCCCCTGGAACTCAAAAACTGTGGGCAATAGCTCATGAAAAGGCCATAAAACAAAAATCTACGAGTTTTTTGGTCATGCCCACAAACATGTATCTGGTATTATGGTCCTTGTAAATCACTGTAGAACCCAAAAACTATGGGGAATAACTCATGAAAACGTCCATAAAACGCAAAAAAGATCTCAAACATTTAAATCGCCCTCGAACCTCAAAACTTTGGGCAATAACTCATAAAATGGCAATAAAACACAAAAAGGCGAGTTTTTTGGTTATAACTCTAAAACATGTAAATCACCATGAAACCACTAAACTATGGGCAATAGCTCACGAAAACGACCATAAAACGCAAAATCGACGACTTTTTGGGTATACCTATCGAACATTTCGCCCTGGAGTCCCAAACATGTGGGAAATAGATAATGAAAATGGACATAAAATACAAAAAAGACGTGTTTTTTTGTCATAACACTGAAACATGTAAATCGTCTTGAAACCCCCAAAACTATGGGCAATAGCTCATGAAAATCGGCCTTTACGGTTGTGGTAAATCACCCTACAGCTCCAAAATTGTGGACAATTACTCATTAAAATAGCCATAAAACGTGAAAACGGCGAGTTTTTTATTACAACTTTCAAACATGTATCGTGTCTTACGGGCCATGCAAATTCCCTGGAACTCAAAAACTATGGGCAATAATTCATGAAAACTTCCATAAGGAGCGAAAACGATGAGTTTTTGTCATAATTCTAAACATGTATTAGGATCTACGGGCCATGCACATCCCCCTGGAACACCAAAACTGTGGACAATAGCTCATGAAAAAGGACATAAAACAAAAATGTACGAGTTTTTGGTCATGCCCACAAACATGTATTAGGTATTATGGTCGTTGTAAATCGCAGTAGAACCCCAAAACTATGGGAAATAACTCATGAAAACGTCCATATAACGCAAAAAAGATGAGTTTTTGGTCATAACTCTCAAACATTTAAATCGCCCTCGAACCCCAAAACTATGGATCATAGCACATGAAAACGGCTATAAAACGCAAAAGGACGAGTTTTTGGTCATAACTCTAAAACATGTAAATCGCCCTGAAACCCCAAAACTATGGGCAAAAGCTCATGAAAACGGCCATAAAACACAAAAACGAAGACTTTTTGGGTATACCTCTCAAACATGTAAATCGCCCTGGAATCCCAAACCTATGGGAAATAGCTCATAAAAACGGCCATAAAACGCAAAAAAAATAGTTTTTGGTCATAACTCTGAAACATCTAAATCGCCCTGGAACCCCAAAACTATGGGCATAGCTCATGAAAATGGCCATAAAACACAAAAACGACGACTTTTTGGTCATACCTCTCAAACATGGAAATAGCCTTGGAACCCCAAAGCTAAGGGGAATAGCTCATGAAAACGACAATAAAACACAAAAACGATTAGTTTTTGGTCATGCCCTCAAGCATGTATCGTTTATTAAGATCACTGTAAATCGCCCTGTAACCCCAAAACTATGGGAAATAACTCATGAAAACGGTCATATGACAAGAAAATGATTACTTTTCGGTCATAACTTTGAAACATGTAAATCGTCCTAGAACCACAAAACTATGGGAAATAACTCATGAAAATGACCATAAGACGCAAAAAGATGAGTTTTTGGTCATAACTGCGAAACATGTAAATCGCCCTGGAACCCCAAAACTATGGGCAATAGCTCATGAAAATGGCCGTAAAATGCTAAAATGACGACTTTTTGGCCGACCTCTCAAACATAAAACTCAAAAGAGATGAGTTTTTGGTCATAACATTCAAACATTTAAATCGCCCTAGAAACCCAAAACTACGGGCAATAGCTCATGAAAATGGGCATAAAACGCAAAAACAACGAGTTTTTGGTCATACCTCTCAAACATGTAAATCGCCCTGGAACCCCAAAATTATGTGCAATAGCTCATTAAAACGGCCATAAGACACAAAAACTACGAGTTTTTGGTCATACCCTCAAACATGAATTAAACCTTATGGTCATGGTAAATCGCCATGGAACTCCAAAACCGTGGACAATTGATCATTAAAATAGCCATAAAACGTAAAAAAAGAACGAGTTTTTTCTAATAACTTTGAAACATGTATCGGGTCTTACGGGCCATCCATGTCCTCTGGAACTCCAAAACTATGGGCAAAAACTCATGAAAACGGCCATAAGATGTGAAAACAATGAGTTTTAGGTCATAATTCTCAAACATGTATTGGGTTCTATGGGCCATGCACATCCCCTGGAACACCAAAACTGTGGACAATAGCTCGTGAAAACGATCATCAAACAAAAATCTATGAGTTTTTGGTCATGCCCTCAAACGTGTATTAGGTATTATGGTCATTGTATATCGCCATAAAACCCCAAAACTATGAGCAAAAGCTCATAAAAACGGCCATAACTCTTAAACATGTAAATCGCCCTAGAACCCCAATATTGTGGCCAATAGCTCATGAAAAAGGCTATAAAACACAAAAGGACGAGTTTTTGGTCATAACTCTAAAGCATTTAAATCGCCCTGAAACCCCAAAACTATGGGAAATACCTCATGAAAACATCCATAAAACGCAAAAACGACGATTTTTTGGGTATACATCTCAAACATGTAAATCGACCTGGAATCCCAAACCCGTGGAAAATAGCTCATGAAAACAGCCATAAGGCACAAAAAATATGAGTTTTTGGTCATAACTCTGAAACATATAAATCGTCCTGGAACCCCATAACTATGGGCAACAGCTCATGTAAATGTCCATGAAACGCAAAAACGAAGACTTTTTTGTCATACCTATCAAACATGTAAATCGCCCTAGAACCCGAAAACTATGGACAATAGCTCATAAAAAAGGCATTAAAACACGAAAACGATGAGTTTTGGTTATGGCATAAACATGTATCGTTTATTAAGATCATTGTAAATCGCTCTGTAACCCCGGAACTATGGGAAATAACTCATCAAAACGGCCATAAGACGCGGAAACGACGACTTTTGGGGTATACCTCTCAAACATGTAAATCGCCCTGGAACCATAAACATGTGGGCAATAGCTCATGAAAACGACCATAAAACGCAAAAAGACGAGTTTTTGGTCATAACTGCGAAACATGTAAATCGCCCTGGAACCCCCAAAAATGTGGGCAATAGCTCATGAAAATGGAAATTTAAATGTATCGGGTATTATGGTCTTTCTAAATCACCCTAGAACTCCAAAGTTGTAGGGAATAACTCCAGAAAACATCCATAAAACGCAAAAGGTGGGTCTTCTTTCATAACTCTCATACATTTAAATCGCCTTGGACCCCAAAAGTAGGGCAATAGCTCATGAAAACAGGCATTAAAACGCGAAAACAACGGGTTTTTGGTCATACCTCTCAAACATATAAATAGCCCTAGAAACCCATAATTGTGAGCAATAGCTCATTGAAATGGCCATACGACATGAAAAAGACGAGTTTTTGGTCATGCCCGCAAACATATATCGGTACTTACAGTCATGGTAAATCGCCCTAGAACTCTAAAACCGTGGAAAATTACTCATTAAAATAGCCATAAAACGTGAAAACGATGATTTTTTTCTTATAACTTTCAAACATGTATCAGGTCTTACGGGCCATGCAAATCCCCTAGAACTTCAAAACTATGGGCAATAACTCTTGAAAATGTCCAAAAGACGCGAAATCGATGAGTTTTTGGTCATAATTATCAAACATGTATTGGGTTCTACAGGCCATGCACATCCCCCTAGCACTCAAAAAATGTGGAGAATAGCTCATGAAAAAGGCCATAAAACAAAAATCTGCGAGTTCTTTGGTCATGCCCGCAAACATGTATGGGCTATTATGGTCGTTTTAAATCACCGTAGAACCCCCAAACTATTGGGAATAACTCATGAAAACATCCATAAAACACAAAAAAAAAATCAAACATTTAAATCGCCCTGGAACCCCAAAACTTGGGCAATAACACATGAAAATGGCAATAAAACACAAAAACCGAGTTTTTGGTCATAACTCTAAAACATGTAAATCACCCTGAAACCCCAAAACTATGGGCAATAGCTCATGAAAATGACCATACAACGCAAAATCGACGACTTTTTGGGTATACCTCTCGAACATGTCTACCTGGAATCCTAAGCATGTGGGATATAGCTCATGAAAATGGCCATAAACACAGAAACGACGACTTTTTAGCCATAACACTGAAACATGTAAATCTCCCAGGAACCCTAAAACTATGGGCAATAGCTCATGAAAACGGAAATTTAAATGTACCGGGTATTATGCTTGTTGTAAATCGCCCTAGAACCCAAAAACTATGGGGAATAACTCCTGAAAATGTCCATAAAACGCATAAATATGAGATTTCAGACATAACTCTCAAACATATAAATCTCCCAGGAAACCCAAAACTATGGGCAATAGCTCATGAGAAGGGGCATAAAACAAAAAATCCATGAGTTTTTGGTCAAACCTCTTAAACATGTAAATCGCCCTGGAACCCCAAAACTCTAAGCAATAGCTCATTAAAACGGCCATAAGACACGAAAACGACTAGTTTTTGGTCATGCCTCAAACATGTATCGGCCCTTACGGTTGTGGTAAATCACCCTACAACTCCAAAATTGTGGACAATTACTCATTAAAATAACCATAAAACGTGAAAACGAAGAGTTTTTTCTTATAACTTTCAAACATGTGTGGGTCTTACGGGCCATGCAAATTCCCTGGAACTCAAAAACTATGGGCAATAATTCATGAAAACCTCCATAAGAATCCAAAAACGATGAGTTTTTGGTCATAATTCTAAACATTTATTAGGTTCTACGGGCCATGCACATCCCCTGGAACACCAAAACTATGGACAATAGCTCATAAAAAGGACATAAAACAAAAATGTACGAGTTTTTGGTCATGCGCACAAACATGTATCAGGTATTATGGTCGTTGTAAATCGTAGTAGAACCCCAAAATTATGGGATATAACTCATGAAAATGTCCATAAAACGCAAAAAAGATTAGTTTTTTGTCATAACTCTCAAACTTTTAAATCGCCCTGGAACCCCAAAAATATGTATCATAGCACATGAAAACGGCCATAAAACGCAAAAAGACGAGTTTTTGGTCATAACTCTAAAACATGTAAATCGCCCTGAAACCCCAAAACTATGGACAATAGCTCATGAAAATGGCCATAAAATACAAAAACGACGAATTTTTGGGTATACCTCTCAAACATTTAAAATGCCCTAGAACCCCAAAACTTTGGGCAATAACTCATGAAAACGGCCATAAAACACAAAAGGCCGAGTTTTTGGTCATAACTCTAAAACATGTAAATCACCCTGAAACCCCAAAACTATGGGCAATAGCTCATGAAAACGACCATAAAACGCAAACACGATGACTTTTTGGGTATACCTCTCGAACATGTAAATCGCCCTGGAATCCCAAACATATGGGAAATAGCTCATGAAAACGGCCATAAAATGCAAAAAAGACGTGTTTTTGGTCATAACACTGAAACATGTAAATATACAGGACCCCAAATCTATGGGCAATAGCTCATGAAAATGGCCATAAAACACAAAAACGATGACTTTTTGGCCATACCTCTCAAACATGTAAATCACCCTGAAACCTTGAAAACTATGGGAAATAGCTCATGAAAACGGCCATAAAATGCAAAAAAGACGTGTTTTTGGTCATAACACTGAAACATGTAAATCGCCCTGGGACCCCAAATCTATGGGCAATAGCTCATAAAAATGGCCATAAAACACAAAAACGATGACTTTTTGGCCATACCTCTCAAACATGTAAATCACCCTGAAACCTTGAAAACTATGGGAAATAGCTCATGAAAACGACAATTTAAATGTATCGGGTATTATCATTGTTGCAAATCGCCCTAGAATCCCAAAACTATGGGTAATAACTCCTGAAAACATCCATAAAACGCAAAAATATGAGATTTCGGTCATAACTCTCAAACATAAAAATCTCCCTGGAACCCCAAAACTATGGGCAATAGCTCATGAAGAGGGGCGTAAAACAAAAAAATACGAGTTTTTGGTCATACCTCTCAAACATGTAAATCGCCCTAGAACCCCAAAACTCTGAACAATACCTCATTAAAATGGCCATAAGACACGAAAACGACGAGTTTTTGGTCATGCCCTCAAACATGTATCGGCCCTTATGGTTGTGGTAAATCACCCTACAACTCCAAAATCGTGGACAATTATTCATTAAAATAGCCATAAAACGTGAAAACTGCGAATTTTTTCTTATAACTTTCAAACATGTATCGGGTCTTACGGGCCATGCAAATCCCCTGGAACTCAAAATCTATGGGAAATAACTCATGAAAACTTCCATAAGACGCGAAAACCATGAGTTTTTGGTCATAATTCTCAAACATGTATTAAGTTCTATGGGCCATGCACATCCCCGTGCAATACCAAAACTATGGACAATAGCTCATGAAAAAGGACATAAAACAAAAATGTACGATTTTTTGGTCATGCCCACAAACATGTATCAGGTATTATGGTCGTTGTAAATCGCCGTAGAACCCCAAAACTATGGGGAATAACTCATGAAAACGTCCATAACACGCAAAAAGATAAGTTTTTAGTCATAACTCTCAAACATTTAAATTGTCCTGGAACCCAAAAACTATGGATCGTAGCACATTAAAACAGCCACAAAACGCAAAAAGACGAGTGTTTGGTCATAACTCTAAAACATGTAAATCGCCCTAGAACCCGAAAATTATGGGCAAAAAGCTCATGAAAATGGCCATAAAACACAAAAATAACGACTTTTTGGTTATACCTCTCAAACATTTAAATCGCCCTAGAACACCAAAACTTTGGGAAATAACTCAAGAAAACGGCCATAAAACACAAAAAGGCGAGTTTTTTGTCATAACTCTAAAACATGTAAATCACCCTGAAACCCCAAAACTATGGGCAATAGCTCATGAAAACAACCATGAATCATAGAAACGATGACTTTTTGGCCGTACCTCTCGAACATATAAATCGCCCTGGAATCCCAAACATGTGGGAAATAGCTCATGAAAACGGCCATAAAATGCAAAAAAACGTGTTTTTGGCCATAACACTGAAACATTTAAATCCCCCTGGAACCCCAAATCTATGGGCAATAGCTCATGAAAATGGCCATAAAACACAAAAACGATGACTTTTTGGCCATACCTCTCAAACATGTAAATCGCCCTAAAACCTTGAAAACTATGGGCAATAGCTCATGAAAGCGATAATTTAAATGTATCGGGTATTATGGTTGTTGTAAATCGCCCTAGAACCCCAAACGATGAGAAATAACTCCTGAAAACGGCCATAAAATGCAAAAAGACGAGTTTTTTTGTCATAACTCTAAAACATGTAAATCGCCCTGAAACCCCAAAACTATGGTCAATAGCTCATCAAAATGGCCATAAAACTCAAAACGACGACTTTTTGGGTATACCCCTCAAACATTTAAATCGCCCTGGAATCCCAAAACCTTGGGCAATAACTCATGAAAATGGCCATAAGACACGAAAATGGCGAGTTTTTGGTCACACCTCAAAAACATTTAAATCACTCTAGAACCCCAAAATTATGGGCAGTAGCTCATGAAAACGGGAATAAAACACAAAATCAACGAGTTTTTGGTCATACCTCTCAAACATGTATCGGCCCTTACGGTTGTGGTAAATCACCCTGTAACTCATTAAAATAGCCATAAAACATGAAAACGACGAGTTTTTTCTTATAACTTTTAAACATGTATCGGGTCTTACGGACCATGAAAATTCCCTAGAACTCAAAAACTATGGGCAATAATTCATGAAAACTTCCATAAGACACGAAAACGATGAGTTTTTGGTCATAATTCTCAAACATATATTAGGTTCTACGGGCCATGCACATCCCCTTAGAACACCAAAACTGTGGATAATAGCTCATGAAAAAGGACATAAAACAAAAATGTACGAGTTTTTTGTCATGCCCAAAAACATGTATAAAGTATTATGGTTGTTGTAAATCGCCGTAGAACCCCAAAACTATGGGGAATAACTCATGAAAACGTCCATAAAACGCAAAAAGATGAGTTTTCGGTCATAACTCTCAAACATTTAAATCGCCCTGGAACCCTAAAACTATGGATCATAGCACATGAAAACGGCCATAAAACGCAAAAGACGAGTTTTTGGTCATAACTCTAAAACATGTGAATCGCCCTTAAACCCCAATACTATGGGTAATAGCTCATGAAAATGGCCATAAAACACAAAACGACGACTTTTTGGGTATACCTCTCAAACATTTAAATCGTCCTGGGACCCCAAAACTTTGGGCAATAACTCATAAAAACGGCCATAAAACACAAAAAGGCAAGTTTTTTGCATAACTCTAAAACATGTAAATCACCCTGAAACCCCAAAACTATTGGCAATAGCTCATGAAAACGACCATAAAACGCAAAAACGACGACTATTTGGGTATACCTCTTGAACATGTAAATCACCCTGGAATCCCAAACATGTGGGAAATAGCTCATCAAAACGGCCATAAAACGCAAAAAAAAGACGTGTTTTTGGTCATAACACTAAAACATGTAAATCACCCTGGAACCCCAAAACTATGGGAAATAGCTCATGAAAATGGCCATAAAACGCAAAAACGACAACTATGGCAAAAACGGCAACTTTTTGGTTGTACCTCTCAAACATGTAAATCCCATGGAACCCCGAAAACTATGGGAAATAACTCATGAAAATGTCAATTTAAATGTATCGGGTATTATGGTTGTTGTAAATCGCCCTAGAACCCCAAAACGATGGGAAATAACTCCTGAAAACTCCCATAAACGCAAAAAGACGAGTTTCTGGTCATATTTCTAAAACATGTAAATCATCCTGAAACCCCAAAACTATGGGCAAACATTTAAATCACCCTGAAAATGACCATAAAATACAAAAACGATGACTTTTTGGGTATACCTCTCAAACATTTAAATCGCCTTGGAACCCCAAAACTTTGGGCAATAACTCATCAAAATGGCCATAAGACACGAAAACGATGAGTTTTTGGCCATACCTCACAAACATTTATATCACTCTAGAGCCCCAAAACTATGGGCAATGTGTGGCATCCCGCAAAACCACTACTAGAAAATCGCGCGGAATTTGTGCATTGCATCGTCATCATCATGCATTGTTTGCATAAAACTATTTTCACAAAGCATGTTTTGTTTTCTACAAACGCCCCGTCTTGTTTTCAAATTTAAACCCGGGTCGCCGGAATATTTTGTTGCCATTATTGGTTTACAAACGGTGCGATTAAATTAAATAAAACATTTAACTATTTTAATAGGGGCAGTCGAACGGGCCAACCCGACCCGAACGACCGCCCCAGAAAAACTAAATCGGTCCGTCCTGGACACCCCCAACAAATCCTAAACCTACCAACTAACCTACCCACCCCTACCTCCACCTCACTCCCCCCAATCAACTCTTGCCACCTCAGCTCCCCTCTCCCTTCTACCCAATCCCCACCTGCCACTTGTCTCAGCCCTCTCCCTCTCTCTCTCCCTCTAAACCCAACCCCACACCAAACACACTCAGACCACACACACACTGCCCCACACACGCCACCCCCACACCGAATCCCCACCACTCTGCCGTCCCCCTGGACCCGGTCCTCCCCCGTGGCCCCACCTTCCCTGGCCCCGCTTCCCTAGCCGCCCCGCTCCTCCCTTCTCTCCCTCTTCCTCTCTTCCCCTTCCGACCCCGACGTGCCCGCGCCTTGCTTCCTCTCGCCCGCGCCTTCCTTGACCGGCGCCCGTGCCATCCCGCCCGGCTGCTTCCCCTCCGGCCACACCTACCTCCCTCTTGTCCTCGCCGCCTGACCCCGTGCCCTCCGTGAGAACCACTGCAACCGTGTCCTCCTCAGCTCCTCCCTCGCCCCGCCTCGTCGGCGCCTCCGCGCCCTTCGCACCCTTCACCCCGCTCCTCCGTCCCTCGCCGTCCTCCACCGCCCGTCGGGCCGCCCTCTCCGCCCGGTCACGGCCCGCCCGGCCGTCGCTCCCGCCCGTTCGCCGCGACCCCGCCTCCGCGCGCCCGCCCCTCGGCCACCGCCCTGCGTCTCCCTCGGCAACCGCCTCCCGCCCGTCGCGCTCGGCGCCGCCCGAATCTCCTCCTCCGCAGCGTCCGCGAGCACCGCGCCTCCCCTCCCGCCAGCCTTCCGGCCAGGTCGCCGCCCCGTCCCGGCTCTGCCGCCCCCAAGTCGAGGCGCTCCTCCGCGCGCCGACCAGCGCCCGCCGCCGTCCTCGGCCAAGCTCGGCCTCGAGCTTCCCTCGCCGGCCGCTGCTCGCGCCTGTGTGGCTCCGCCGCCCTTCCCCAAGTTCGCCCGCAGCGCCGCTCGGTCCTCCTACGCCCGGTATCATCCCGCAAGGTGTTTGGGAAGATGCCCTCGTGGGACCTGTCGGTAGTGTGGTATAATCGGTCTTTGTCTGGTCGGTCGCGTCAAAGACCGCTTGCCAAGATCGCCGAGACCATCGGCGCTCGAGAACCGCGCCATCTGAAGATCTCCGTTGCCGCATGAGACACCAAGTCCGGCGTTTGGATCCTACATGAAGGACTACGCTGAGAATCGCTAACACCGGACCCCCAGGAGCTCCTTCCGGATCGAAGCCCCAACCAGGTCGCCGTCCGGACGCCAAGATCACCGACCCGCGACAAGACCTCCTTCACGCACCGATGTCGGCGGCGACGCCAAGTTCTTCGACCCGGCCAACAAGGTTGTCCGCGACAAGGTCTACTACGGATTGAAGACCGATCCCGGCGCGCCCGAACCCTGTCGAACACCAAGAACCTCGGAATCGCCAAGATCTACCTCACGGAGCGGCGAACCCCGACGCCCCGGACCCCGAAGACCCGTTCCGGGGGCGAAGTCCGGACCCGAGGACCGCCAAGAACGCCACCGGTTCAACAAGCACTCCGTCCTGGATACCAAGTGCTGCAATCCGAACGTCAAGATTGATGCAAGGGCGCGGGCCCGACAAGACCCTCGCAACCGCAAGCTCGATCCCGTGGAACCGACAAGATCTGCATGCGACATTATCGGCACCGACCAGGGCGGATCCGAAGCGCCCCGACGCCGAATCAAGTCCTCCTTCCCAGACGCGACAAGATCTACCCCCGATATCCGAGAACGACCCCGGAATCAAACGCTTCACGAACCGAACCCCGGATCCGTCGAACCACGAGACCGACCCGAACCGGACCCCAAGACCGTCGAGACCCCTAATGTGTGAACCCCTTCTCGAAACCCTATTTTATAACATAATACAACTTGTCGCATAATAATTGTCTTGCATGCATACATTCTTGTGGTTTGGGGGCCTTATGCCGATTCACCTAATAATTAAATATGGGGCCCATATGCGGGCAAATCTAGTCTCATATTGGCCTCATTTAAATTGGTGTAGAGAACCCGGTACTATCTCTTGCCATGTTAAAACAACATTTAAATTGCGGGGTATCTAAACAACTGGAACCATCTAAATAATTGTCGGGACCCCGGTTCCGCTTAATATGACCTAATTGCATCGCACCTTGCCATGACATGCATCATACATGCATCATGCCGATCTTCTGCCGTCGTATTAAATATTGCATCCGGTGCTTCTTCTAGTGTTTTGCTTCTTCGCGGATAAGACCGTTGAGTTGATGTGAGCTTCGCCCCGATCTTCGGTTGAACCTTCGACAATGTTTTCAGGCGAGCATATCCCCCCTTTCTACCTATCTTACTTTTATAGTATTTATTCCCTCCTGTTGATCTATTGCTATCTGTGTTGCGATGCTTTAGTTTCGTACAGTGATACGTGCAGCCCTATATTGCCTTGGACACACCCTATTACATTGTTTGGTAGATAGTTGGACTTATGCGTCGTAGTTGCTTGCTCAAGTCTTGATGTGTGTCGTCATATGCCACGATTCTTGATGTATTGCCGCATGTTGATGTTGGAGATGATTCTAGTTTTACTTATCGTCACTTTAATTTCTGTTTAACAACTAAAATTGAAATAAGCGAGAGGCATCGGTGGGTGATAGAAAATATTTGGTTTCGAGCGCCCACTTGTGTCCGTAAGACCCAGTACTTGATACCTGTTCCTTGTTTTATCGCGCTATCCACATCAGGAGGTATATGGGACCCCCACAGACGAGCTTGATCAGTCTTATTTCTTGGGGCCACAACTAGTTTGAGGTTTTATTTACGATCCTGTACTTATGCCATGCTACTTTACGTATTTAAATTGTGCGAGGAGCACCTTTGTCTTGTTAGGAATTGTGACCCGTTCGTGGTATCGACAAGCCCAGCCACACTTCGGGTTCCCGATCGTTTACCGTGCCCCACAAACCTTGAGGCCGTCTCGAGTCAGCTAACCGTTCGGAATCTACTTGAGGTGGCCCCAAATATTTCTGAATCCTGTGATTGTTCGGTCGTGAAAGCCTCGTTGGGTTTTGATTTGGTTTTCCGAGGTTGATCGGCGTGTGTTGCTATTGGTGCACCCGGCCGGTAAAACTTTCTCGAAAGCCGTGTCCGGATATGGGCGACTTGGAGCCAGATCTCGATCATAGACAAGCATAACTAAAGTTTACTGCTATAAATTTGACTTTATAATGACTAGTAATCAGCTTCACTATAATGGAATGGCTAATTAATACTGCCCACAATTGCTTGTTTGGAGGATCGCTATGCCATTGTACGACTAGCAAGTATTGCAACTTCTAGCGGAATGGCTTAATAAAAGTACCAACAAGCTACTTTGGGTTTTGGGTTATCTCATGCTATCATGTCCGATTAGTAAGTGTTGCAACTATAACGGAATGGTTAACTAAAAGTGCCCTTTGCTTACTTTATCGGGATGATTATCTAAACGACTAGTAATTGCTGCCACAATAAGCGAATAAATAAAGCCAACTGTGTGAGTTCCTCGGTTGACTTCCTCGTTTGGTCTCGAGGGGAAAGACCAGATGGGTTTGCTTGGTGTTAGCTTCGGTTGGATCGAATAGGTCTTTCTTACCCCTCTCGATTGCCGCGGTTGTATCGAGTCTCTATAGGTTGTTTAGTGCATCTTTGTCATGCCGCTTGATCCACCATACCTATGTGGCGAGGACCGCCGAATTCTAACCTCGCCCGTGTCTTGGCCTCGATCTTGGCGCTCCTTTTTTCCTTTGCCCTTTATCGGCACCCTTTGTTAAGCAGGTTTGAGATCGGCGTCGTTAGCGGGGTTACCCTTCCGCTTGGCACAGGCGGGTTATGGGCGCCATTGGTTATTCTTGGGCTCTTAGCCCCATTTGCATCTATCCGTAGGCGGGCGCTCTATCGTTTTCAAGGTGATTTGGATCTTTGTATATTATATTTGTATTCTTGACTCTTGGAGTCGTTGATATATATATCTGCTCATGGGTCCCATCGAGGCTGTTGTGTAATGTTATTACGTTTCCACCCATACGAAAGTGCTGGTGGCACCTTTGAATCGTTTCTATGCGGGTTTGGCGAATTTTGCTCAAACTTGCATAGGTGCGATTCTCGAGGGTGTTCTGTGGTATCGAGCTCGGCGGTTGCGATACCCACAAGTCCGACTGTAGGATAACCTAGCTAACGGCCGAAGTAGAGTGTCAAAACTATTTTCGCAAAATCGGTTGGATAGTTCTGATTAGGTCTGATTTTACTCCTTACCCCTCTGCTATTCTCCTCTTATCCCGACGTGTTTTGAATCCGCTCTCGTCCCTTTCTTCGAGTCCAGGAATTCTCGTGGTTGGGTTCCGTCGTACCTTCAGGGTTTCGATTCCTCTTTGATAACGGTGTTCTACCGTCCGGTGTTCAAGCTGCCTGAGGAATCCGTCCGCTGCTGGTACCATTCTTTGTTCCTTGTTTGTGTTTCCGGTGTTTTCCGACGCGACGACATCATCTACGCCAGATCCGATGCTGAGTCTGCATCACTCCGTTGTTCCGAACCCCGCTTGTCGAGATCTTCAGTCTGATTCCGAGAGTTGGTTGCATAATCCGCCTATTCGTGTGCAGAGTAATGGTTTGGGTCTTGCGATGGGTGATCACCATCCGACTACTCTTATCATTCGCTCTTGTACATCGAATCAGTGGATCCAGCAGTTTACTCCGTCCACGGAAGTTAGAGGTGGCTTTATTTGTTGATGCCTCTATCTTCGTCCTTTGTTTCCCCGGAGTGTTCCCTTGACGATCACGGACAACGACCTCTTGTTAGTGGTGTCGCAAGGATCTACACGATGCGTGAAGATTCAGGTCGCCGCTCTTCTTCCGGTACCATGAGGCGGATCTCGAGGGCGAGATCCCTTGTTAGTGGTGTCGAATTGTGGCATCCCGCAAAACCACTACTAGAAAATCGCGCGGAATTTGTGCATTGCATCGTCATCATCATGCATTGTTTGCATAAAACTATTTTCGCAAAGCATGTTTTGTTTTCTACAAACGCCCCGTCTTGTTTTCAAATTTAAACCCGGGTCGCCGGAATATTTTGTTGCCATTATTGGTTTACAAACGGTGCGATTAAATTAAATAAAACATTTAACTATTTTAATAGGGGCAGTCGAACGGGCCAACCCGACCCGAACGACCGCCCCAGAAAAACTAAATCGGTCCGTCCTGGACACCCCCAACAAATCCTAAACCTACCAACTAACCTACCCACCCCTACCTCCACCTCACACCCCCCAATCAACTCTTGCCACCTCAGCTCCCCTCTCCCTTCTACCCAATCCCCACCTGCCACTTGTCTCAGCCCTCTCCCTCTCTCTCTCCCTCTAAACCCAACCCCACACCAAACACACTCAGACCACACACACACTGCCCCACACACGCCACCCCCACACCGAATCCCCACCACTCTGCCCTCCCCCTGGACCCGGTCCTCCCCCCGTGGCCCACCTTCCCTGGCCCCGCTCCCCCAGCCGCCCCGCTCCTCCCTTCTCTCCCTCTTCCTCTCTTCCCCTTCCGACCCCGGCGTGGCCGCGCCTCGCTTCCTCTCCAGCCGCGCCTTCCCAGCCGTGGCCAGCCCGCCACCGCCGGCTGCTTCCCCTCCGGCCACACCTACCTCCCTCTCGTCCTCGCCGCCCGACCCCGTGCCCTCCGGCGAGCCACCACGCGGCCGTGTCCTCCTCACGGCTCCTCCGTCGCCCGCCTCGATCGCGCGCCTCGCCGCCGCCTGCTTCACCCGCTCGCCTCCCTCGCCTCCACCGCCGTCGGGCCCGGCCCTCTCACTGCGCGCCGGCCATCGCTCGCCCGTTCCTGGGCCGTGCCTCCGCCTCCGCCCAGCCGCCCCTCGAGCGGCGCCCACTGCGTCTCCCTCCATGACAACCGCCCGCCGCTCCTCCGCCGCGGTCTCCTCCTCCATGGCGTCCGAGCACCGCTCCCTCCCCAGCTGCCTCCGGCCAGTCGCTGCCCGCCCGTCCCCGCCGGGCCCGCCCCAAGTCGAGGCAGCTCCGCCCGCGCCGCCCGGCGAGCGCCCCGCCGTCCTCGGCCAAGCTCGGCCTCGAGCTTACCTCGCCGGCCGCTGCTCGCGCCTGTGTGGCTCCGCCGCCCTTCCCCAAGTTCGCCGACCTCTGGCGCCGCTCTCCTCCTCCTGCCCAGATGTCCCCGCAAGGTGTTTGGGAAGATGCCCTCGTGGGACCTGTCGGTAGTGTGGTATAATCAGGTGCTGTCCTGGTCGAATTCGCGTCCAAAGACCGGCTTGCCAAGATCGCCCACGAGACCATCTGACGCTCGAGAACCGCGCCATCTGAAGATCTCCGTTGCCGCATGAGACACCAAGTCCGGCGTTTGGATCCTACATGAAGGACTACGCTGAGAATCGCTAACACCGGACCCCCAGGAGCTCCTTCCCGGATCCGAAGCCCCAACCAAGGTCGCCGTCCCGGACGCCAAGATCACCGACCCGGCACGACAAGACCTCCTTCCTGCACCGATGTCGACGACGTCGCACGCCAAGTTCTTCGACCCCGGCCAACAAGGTTGTCCACTGACAAGGTCTACTACCGGATTCGAAGACCGATCCCGGCGCGCCCGAACCCTGTCGAACACCAAGAACCTCGGAATCGCCAAGATCTACCTCACGGAGCGGCGAACCCCGACGCCCCAGACCCCGAAGACCCGTTCCGGGGGCGAAGTCCGGACCCGAGGACCGCCAAGAACACCACCGGTTCAACAAGCACTCCGTCCTGGATACCAAGTGCTGCAATCCGAACGTCAAGATTGATGCAAGGGCACGGGCCCGACAAGACCCTCGCAACCGCAAGCTCGATCCCGTGGAACCGACAAGATCTGCATGCGACATTATCGGCACCGACCAGGGCAGATCCGAAGCGCCCCGACGCCGAATCAAGTCCTCCTTCCCAGACGCGACAAGATCTACCCCCGATATCCGAGAACGACCCCGGAATCCGAGAACGCTTCCGCCGAACCCCGAACCCCAGATCCGTCGAACCCTGAGACCGACCCCGAACCCCGGACCCCAAGACCGTCGAGACCCCTAATGTGTGAACCCCTTCTCGAAACCCTATTTTATAACATAATACAACTTGTCGCATAATAATTGTCTTGCATGCATACATTCTTGTGGTTTGGGGGCCTTATGCCGATTCACCTAATAATTAAATATGGGGCCCATATGCGGGCAAATCTAGTCTCATATTGGCCTCATTTAAATTGGTGTAGCGAACCCGGTACTATCTCTTGCCATGTTAAAACAACATTTAAATTGCGGGGTATCTAAACAACTGGAACCATCTAAATAATTGTCGGGACCCCGGTTCCGCTTAATATGACCTAATTGCATCGCACCTTGCCATGACATGCATCATACATGCATCATGCCGATCTTCTGCCGTCGTATTAAATATTGCATCCGGTGCTTCTTCTAGTGTTTTGCTTCTTCGCGGATAAGACCGTTGAGTTGATGTGAGCTTCGCCCCGATCTTCGGTTGAACCTTCGACAATGTTTTCAGGCGAGCATCTCCCCCTTTCTACCTATCTTACTGTTGTAGTATTTATTCCCTCCTGTTGATCTATTGCTATCTGTGTTGCGATGCTTTAGTTTCCGTACCTGTGATATACCGTGCAGCCCTATATTGCCTTGGACACACCCTATTACCTGTTGTTTGGTAGATAGTTGGGCTTGCGCGTCGTAGTTGCTTGCTCAAGTGCTGATGTGTGTCGTCATACGCCACAGTTGTTGATGTATTGCCGCATGTTGATGTTGGAGATGATTCTAGTTTTACTTATCGTCACTTTAATTTCTGCTTAACAACTAAAATTGAAATAAGCGAGGCATCGGTGGGTGATAGAAAATATTTGGTTTCGAACGCCCACTTGTGTCCCGTAAGACCCAGTACTTGATATCTGTTCCTTGTTTTATCGCTATCCACATCCGGAGGTATATGGGACCCCCAGAACCGAGCTTGATTGATCTTATTTCTTGGGGCCACAAACTAGTTTGAGGTTTTATTTACGATCCTGTACTTATGCCATGCTACTTTCTGTATTTAAATTGTGCGAGGAGCACACTGTACTGTTAGGAATTGTGACCCGTTTACGTGGTATCGACAAGCCCAGCCACACTGGGTTCCCGATCGTTTACACGCCCCACAAACCTTGAGGCGTCTCGAGTCGGCTAACCGTTCGCGGAATCTACTTGAGGGTGGCCTGAAATATTTCTGAATCTGTGATTGTTCGATGTGAAAGCCTCGTTGGGTTTTGATTTGGTTTTTCCGAGGTTGATCGAGCGTGTGTTGCTATTGGTGCACCCCGGCCGGGTAAAACTTTCTGAAAGCCGTGTCCGCGGATATGGACGACTTGGAGCACAGTATCTCGATCATAGACAAGCATAACTAAAGTTTACTGCTATAAATTTGACTTTATAATGACTAGTAATCAGCTTCACTATAATGGAATGGCTAATTAATACTGCCCACAATTGCTTGTTTGGAGGATCGCTTGCGGCCATTGTACCTGACTAGCAAGTATTGCAACTACAACGGAATGGCTTAATAAAAGTACCAACAACTGCTGGGTTTTGGGTTATCTCATGCTATCTGTATCTGATTAGTAAGTGTTGCAACTATAACGGAATGGTTAACTAAAAGTGCCCACTGCTTACTTTATCAGGATGATTATCTAAACCTGACTAGTAATTGCTGCCACAATAACTGAATAAATAAAACTGCCAACTGTGTGAGTTCCTCGGTTGACTTCCTCGTTTGGTCTCGAGGGGGAAAGACCAGGATGGGTTTGCTTGGTGTTAGCTTCAGGTTGGATCCGAATAGGTCTTTCTTACCCCTCTCTGATTGCCGCCGGTTGTATCGAGTCTCTATAGGTTGTTTAGTGCATGCTGCCGCTGCCGCTTCAGTCCACCATACCTATGTAGGCGAGGACCGCCGAATTCTAGCCTCGCCGTGTACTGGCCTCAGTACTGACGCTCCTTTCTTTTTCCTTTGCCCTTTGTCGGCACCCCTTTTGTTAAGCAGGTTTGAGATCGACGTCGTTAGCAGGGTTACCCTTCCGGCTTGGCCTAGGCAGGGTTATGGACGCCATTGGTTATTCTTCAGGGCTCTTAGCCCCATTTGCATCTTTTCCGTAGCTGGACGCTCTATCGTTTTCAAGGTGATTTGGATCTTTGTATATTATATTTGTATTCTTGACTCTTGGAGTCGTTGATATATATATCTGTTCTGTGGGTCCCATCGAGGACTGTTGTGTAATGTTATTACTTCGTTTTCCACCCGCACGAAAGTGCCTGGTGGGCACCTTTGAATCGTTTCTATGCGGGTTTGGCGAATTTTGCTCAAACTTGCATAGGTCCGATTCTGAGGGTGTTACACAATGATACGTTGGAAACGTATCTATAATTTTTGATTTTCCAGGCTTGTTTAGTATCAACTTTGCTATGTTTTTTCTACACTTTGAGGTATTTTTATACACTTTCTGGAACTAACCTATTGACAAGATGCCACGGTGCCAGGTGCCTGTTTTCTATTGTTTTTGGTGCCAGTTGCCATGGAAAATTGAAGATGAGACGGAGGAGGACACCAGGGTGGACACACCCTAGGTGGGCGCGGACCCACCCTAGCCACGCCCATAGGGGGTGTGGGGCCCCTGGCCCTCCACCGACCATGCCTCCTTCTCCTATAAGAAGCCTTCGACCCAAAAACCCTAAAGCATCGACCAGAAAGCCACTAAAAGTTCCGCAACGCCGCCGCCACCGAAGGGGGGATTCAGGGGACAGAAAGTCTCCCCTGCCGAGACGGGAAAGTGCCCTCGGACCCATCTCCATCGATCTCCACCACCATCTTCATCACCATTGTTGATTCCCATGATGAGGAGGAAGTAGTTCTTCCTCGAGGCTAAGGGCTCTACCGGTAGCTATGTGTTCATCTCTCTCTCTCTATGCATGATCTTGTTGTGGTCATGAGCTTTGTAATAAAGTAGATCTACCTTGCTACTCAAGTGCTTCAATAGATCTCTGCTCTCCCCACGTGTATGAAAGTGAAAGCGTGCATACTATGGTGGCACTTAGGCTAGAGGTTACATAAATACTCATCATGCTTTAATAGATCTATGTTTTCCCCACGTGTGTGATAGTGACAGCGTGCGTGCCGTGTGTGGCACTTAAGCTTGATTACATATATATTCATGAGTTATATTTTGAGTTGGTTATCTCTATGAAATTGTGGTGTTTATTGGAACCATCTAGCACTCAAGGTGACAATGTGGGGTTATCTAGATTGGGAAAAGTGGACTTTGAGGTGTGTTTTATAACCCTACCATGGATTAGAGTGTCCAACCGGAGATTAGTTAAGAGTAGTATCATGAAGAGAATATACTTATATGACAGTTTTCACTAGTGAAAGTATGATCCCTAGGCCTTGTTTCTAAACATTGAAACACTGTTTACAACTAGATCTGTTGCATGTTTACTCGCTTCCATCTTTATTTTAGTTTGCTTTTAGTCTCTCCCACGTCAACAGCAAGTCAGAAGATCTTTTCTGGCACCATTACCATTTGTATTTCACTATCTCTTCACCGAACTAGTGCACCTATACACCTGACAAGTGTATTAGGTGTGTTGGGGACACAAGAGACTTCTTGTATCTTGATTGCAGGGTTGCTTGAGAGGGATACCTTTGACCACTTCCTCCCCGAGTTCGATAAACCATGGGTAATCCACTTAAGGGAAACTTGCTGCTATTCTACAAACCTCTGCACTTGGAGGCCCAACAACTATCTACAAGAATAGAAGTGCATAGACATTAAGCTATTTTCTGGCGCAGTTGCCGGGGAGGTAAGGTAAAAGGTACTCACATCCTGCTGGTGTGTGAGTGCTCGAAGTTATTTCCTTTAGATTCTGCAATTTTGTATTTTTGTTTCTCCTTTTCACGAGTTAGGCTTAATGGAAAACAACAACAAAATTAGTGGGCTTTATAGTATTTATCTTGAGTTAGGACATGAAGTGTTTGAAGAGAAAATTCAAAAACCTATAGAGCTTTATTTGCATGCTAATAGCAATGTTATTAGTATGAACTCTTTGAACACAATTATTTCTAATGCTATGGGAAAGTCTAATCTTGGGGAAGCTAGTTTTTATGAAAATGATCTTTTTAGTTCCCCAGCTTTAGAAGATAGATATTCTATTCCTTATGATGATACCAAACCTCCAATATATGATGATGATTACAATGATGAATATGATATTTTTAGTTCACCTACTATTGAGGAGAAAGTTAATTGTGATTACAATATGCCTCCTATATTTGATGATTATGGTGATGAGAATACTAATGATAGCTACTTTGTTGAATTTTCTCCCACTACAATTAATAAGAATGACTATGCTTATGTGGAGAGTAATAATAATTTTATGCATGTGACTCATGATAAGAATGTTTTATGTGATAGCTATATTGTTAATTTTATTCATGTTGCTACTGAAAGTTATTATGAGAGAGGGAAACATGATCTTATGTATCTCAACAATATTAAGTTTCCCCTCTTTATGTTGAAAATCTTGAAGTTGCACTTGTTTTGCTTTCCTATGCTTGTTGCTTTGTGCTTTCATGACTTGTTTCTTTACAAGATTCCTATGCATAGAAAGTGGGTTAGACTTAAATGTGTTTTTAATTTGCTTCTTGATGCTCTCTTTTACTTCAATTCATATTTCTTATGTGATCATCTTCTCAAACTATCAAGCCTAACTTAAAGGCATTAAAAAAAAGTACTTATTGGGAGATAACCCAAAAGTTTTCTTGAGTCTTGGAAGTTATTACCTTTGTAATGACCTCTCCTTATCCTTTTTATTTTCTTTTTGTGCCAAGAATAACCTCTAATGAGAGGTAAGTAAGATTTGGGGAGTTGCTATCCCGAAATAGATTTTTATGATCCACCGTAAACATTCGTGTAAAATATCTGTAAGTCGGATTAAGCTAATATTTTCTGAATAAATCCCCTAGTATGTTAGCTAACTTTCGTTAGTTCAACACTTTTTGATTTGAGCAACACAAGGTCTTCAAAAAAATTGGTTTCTACCTGTTGGTCTGTTTTGATAGATTTCTGCCATTATTTGCATTTGCTTCTTAATGATTCCTTTTTAGGTTTTTTTGGGAAATTGAGGTTTTTGAGGGAATTGCTACAGTAGCTTGTGTTTTTAGTGAAAGTTTTTCTGTTCTAAAAATAAACCCAAAGGTCTATTATCTTTTGAATACACTAATGTTGCTAATGAAGATTGTGTGGAGTTTTGTATGAAGGAAAATTTTCAGGTATAGAGAAAGAATAATATAATGAGATGAAGAATGGACAAAAGCTCAAGCTTGGGGATGACATCCCGTGTCACCGCAAGAAATATTCAAGAGGTACAAGCGTCAAAGCTTGTGGATGCCCAAGGCGTCCCCTTCTTCATCAATAAAAATCTCAGGTCTTTCTAGACACTTCGTTTTTATTGTTTCATGCACAGTTGTGTTGTTCTTGGAGCGTCTTAGTTTTCGTTTTTGGTTTTTTATTTGCTTAGTTTACTTTCTGCAATAAGTTGGTTGATCACATCGCACTACTTTTGGAGAGAGACACACTCTATTTTTATCGCCTAGAACACTCTAGTTTTCACTCTTATTGTTCTGTGAGTGTTCTCCTTTGCTAGCATTGCGTTTAGCTTTAGTTTTCTTATGCTTTCAGCTTAGAAATTTTAAGTTTTTCTTTGTGAATGTGTGAGACAAGCTCACTAGTCTTTATTGATTATTATCTTTGTGAGTTTTTTCAAATAAGTCGATTGGTGTTGGAAAAGAGTAGAAAGTTTCATGCTTATAGTGGTACAAAAAGGAGCTTGCTTTGACTGTGGCCTAGACTCTATCATGTCATGCTAGATGTTTTTTTGACCTTATGCTTAGTGATTATTGTTGTAGCATGACTTGTTCCAAACAATTGAGATTTCTTAATGTGCCTTGAAAGAATCATGCGTTATTTTAGCATACAAAAGCATAGTATTGTGGTATTCTCCTTTGATTCTTTGTTTGGGTTGACTTGGTACATGCTCACACCATGTTATGATTATGAACAAGTCACCATAGCCTCTATAATCATTTAGTCCTTGACTTGTAGTACCACTTGCTTTGATTAGTAATGTTTTGTCGTTCTACATGATTATAGACAGTATTGCTCTCTTAGTTGGTCGCTCACAGTCTTTTGCTAGCCTCCACTTGTATGAGTAAGCTCTACTCATGCATCCAACTTCCAAGAAACCAAGGTATTCCAAAGTGTCCACTATAAATTCCTATGCATGGTGTGTTACATCATTCCAAGTATATTCTTGTTTTCATCTATCTTCCAATTAAAAAGTATATTTGTTATGTGAAAGTTAGTGATTAAAGCTCTCACAAACTCGATGGCACACTTTATATTTCTTGCCCCTAATAAAATTGAACCATTGTGTCATCTATGTTGTATATGCTTGCACTTATACGTTGGAATTAGCAGAATCGTGCTGTCACGGGGAATGATTTCAACATTGCACTTGTACTTTGTACACAGTTGATATCATGCTCTTTTGTTTATGGATGTCGTAGGTGTTAAATAAAAGGAGAGCTTGTAAGTCCATGGAGTTATGTATGTGTGTTAGAGAAACGCATGGGACGCTAGCCTAAGCCATGTCTAATCATGGTGGATACTTGCAGCATCACCATAGTGAGCAATCTATGAAGCTTTCTTCTTATAAAAAAAGAGACATATTGAAAAGAGGAAAGAGAGAAAAAAGCACCATATTCCCATGGTAAATAAGAAGATTACCAAGATGCTCATTATCTGCTTGGCTTGTCATTTTGATTATGGGATAGCTCCTGTATCATGTGCAAGGGGTACCCCGTTGGCGGTTCTTTATAATACACATGTACTTACTATGACAAGAACTTACAGGTGACTAAAGTTGAGTACCATGAGGAGCGGCCCTCGTATTTAAGGGACATGAGATTGCCAACTTATACTTTGTCAAGCATATACCTCACACTATTGTGAAAAATATCTATTCTTGTAACACTAAACCCTAGTGTTATGCGGATAGGAATTGATAGACTCGTATGTTGGGTATGCTTTCTTAAACCTTGGTGTTGTTAGATATAAGGTTTCCTTTTGAAATACACTTTGCAAAATACGGGCCCAACCAAACACTTCATTATTTGGGAATACATTAGTATGCAAAAATGGTATATAGATATTCTATGTAATATTGCACTCCATCTAGACCTAATAAGGAATGACCAAGGCAAAAAAAATTGCGTAAATATACGAAAGAAAGAAATTCCGCCAATATACGATAGAGAATGACATCTAGACCTCGTGAAAGGAGATTGATAGATCTAAACAATCCATGAAATATACTTAACCAAAAAAACTAAAACAGGCTAGCATTCTTTGACAAGTCTAGATGTAAGGAAATTACCAAATATCAGAGAATAAATTACAGTTCTAAAATGTTAGGAATTTTATTTACCTTTTGATGATTAGAAACTATTTCTCGTCGAAGGCATCAGTCTTTTCTTTGAGACCAGCGATGGTGAGACCGGAAACATTGAAAGAACTAATAGCGATGGAGTTGATGGACTACTAGGGAGCCCATAAAGTTGGCCGGACAGTTTAGGGTTTGGGTCAACAAGGAGGAGACTAACAGATCTACCCCTCCAAGAAATTTATGAATCTAAACAACCGCCGGTGTAGTTTGAAATATCTAGGTCTGAAAAAATTGTTGAATATACGGCAACAAATATATAATTGCTTTTAATAAATTTATTAGTTAATTTCTGATGAGCTTTTGAACCCATCGATGAAGACAACCCAAAACTTGTTGGCATATGCAGTTGGAATCTCAACAGCTATTTGAGAGCAAGTTGATATTTTCTTATCAATGATAGCTATGTAAGTAAGACTTGACCTAAGAACGGGTGATTTAATCTAACAATTTCCATCTTAATTATATCTGAATGCACTACAATAATCTTTAGGATTTACTCGTCCTAATTAATTTACTTCTAGACTTAAGTTGAATCATCTCTTTGTTACATTGCTTTATCCTCGGTCCGTTTCATAATTCTTGTTGTGTGATTTTAGTTTAAAAATAGAACTGTAATCATGACAAGAATTATGACGAAAGCGGATGGGTAGCTCTTTACTCTACCATGGAACTGACCACTAATAATTCCGTATATATTTTATTAAGGAAAAAAACAACCAGGCTCATGCGCTTTACAAAAAGAGCCCTACAGCAGATAAGAGGAAAACAATCGGGTCCTTCTTCCACATCGCCTCTGCAACAGCTGGGCCTTGCGCTGGAGGTTGATTGAATGTCGGATCTTGCCGGCAAGCTTGATGACCTCATCATGCCAGGATAATCGGCTGGTGAATAGCTTCCGATTTGGATGAGCAGAAAGGATTCGCTCCACGACTACACAGCAGATCACCAACTCTGCTCCTCGAGGATCCCCTCCATCCCGACGCTCCTACAACGCCCAGGCGGAGCAGACCAATCTTGGAACAGCAGCGACGAGCAGCCAGAATCCATCTCCGTCGCTCAAAGATAGCGGGCTCCCTCCTCAGAGCTCCTGCCCAAGATGAGGAGGAAAAGCCAGAGAAGATGCAGCATCGACGGATCCATCTGTAAGGCCTCCCATGGAAGAACGAGGCCGCAGTGTCGCCGGAGTACTCCCCCTCGCCACCAAGGCCGGCCAGGAGCCACACCAACTCACCACGAACTGAAGAACGGCTGCCTTCCCCCTCGCCGCCACGGCCGGCCGAGAAGAATCGCTGCCCACAGGACCAAGTCCAGAATAGAAGACCACAGAACCGCTTACTGAAGGAGACCTCACCGGATTTGCCACCCACTTCCAGCTTCCACCATGAAAGCCTCGCAGAGAGCACCTCCAGTGACCGCCCGATGCCGCGGAGAACCACCAGCTCGACCAACCTCTAGAAGAAAGGGAAGATGCCTATCTCCATCCTCCTCCCAAGCCACAGCTCCCGCCGAAGCCAAGCTGTGAAGACGATGAAGAAAAGGAAGCTCAAAATCCGGCTGATGGGATCTAGAGACCTACTCCCAAACTCCACAAAGGGAAGACCTATACAAAAACTAAACCTATTACTACTACCGGCGCCGTCCCTTTGCACACTCCAGACGGCAAGAGCGGCTCTGGTCCGGCCCGGTGGCGCAGAGTTGAGAACCAGGCGGGGGAGGGGGTTCTAGAGAGAACGGGCACACTACGTAGCTTGGATCCACTAATTCTGCATATATGGATATGCCTTTAAGTTGGCATGAGAAAAAAACGGCTCGCTGCCGCATGGCGACGGGCGGTTCCTCCCGCCGCCTCACTCGCCTCCTCCGTCTCTTCGCCGCCGTGGCCGGCGTGGCCGGGCGTTGCCCGTCTGCGGCGGTGGCGGAGTGGCTTTCCCGGCGGCGAAGCGGGGCCTGACGGCGGCGGTGCTCTTGGCGGTTCTATCCGGCGTGGTTTCCGGCGGGGTGGGTGAGGCGCGCGGCGGCAGTTCGGGCGGTGGCGCTACTCGCGTTAGCTGGCGGCGAGCGTGAGGTGGTGGCTGGGTGCTGCTTAGCAGCGGATCTGGGCCCGTTTGGGCCCCATCTGGGTTGGGATGGGCCTGCCCCGGCAGCCCCTGTGCAGCTCCCTGGAGGTGGAGGAAGGGGACGGAGGGTCTGGTTGGTGATAGCGCTCGCGGCTGCTCTTGCTGAAACGTGGCGACGGGGGCTTTGCGGATCCATTTGGGCCTGGCCGGGCCTGAGACCTGGTGTACCCCTGTTGCCGCGTCCGGTCTGCTACTGCCACGGCGGTGGAGGTAATTCCCTCCCGTGCGGCTGCGATGCTACTACTACCGGTACCACTGTCCCCTTACTCGGGACTCAAGGCCTCGTGCCAAGGCTCACAGTGAGATGTTGAAGATGGTGCTTTTCCGTGGTGGCGTGTGCTGGTTGGCGGTGGGCTTGGTGGAGCACTATAGGCCGTCTGGGTGGTGGTTTGGGGTTGGGCGAAATCCCTGTCAGGCTTGTCCGGCACTGACGCGGCGTCGCCTGCGGGTGTCGCCTCTCCTTTCTGAAGGGCGTCGGGTACCCCTGCCCCACCCCCTTCGTGTACCGGGGGAGACCCTAGGACCAGTCCGGGCAGTAGCGACGTCGTCGTCGCATCCCTTGATGAAGGTGCTGCTTGGTATATGGTGGATCGGCTTGCGAGGAGCGCGGTAGGACCTTTCCGGAGGGCGCAGCGGTAGAGGGTCATTTTTGTTCCATCGATCGGCCGTTGTTGGCATATCTTTCTCTTTTGTTCTCTTTGGTTTCTTTTGGGCTTGGTTGTGCTGCGGCCCCAGCAAGTCCGTTGTACCGTGTGTTGGTCTTTGTGCTTTATTTATAAAGTGGGACGATAGCCTGTTTCGAGAGTTAAGTTGGCATGAGAAATGGGATCAGGATTGAGAATGGTTTGGTCATTTAAGAACGTTGGCGAAGGTCGAGTCTTGAGATTAGTTTCATGACGTGGACAGCTGCTTGTTCGTTGCGTGTCGAGCATCTCAATTGCCAAATGGAGCAGGAGATGCTTTCAAGACTTATTTGTCCTCTTCATACACATGCCGAATAGTGAAGAATATGTGTCGCGCCCGAAACTTCCTTGTCCGCACTCATTCAACACATTCGTTTAATATATACTCCCTTTCGATTTCAAAATATAAGATGTTTTAGATTTGTGAAGCAAATGTATCTAGACTACTTTAGTATATAGGTTTACTAAGGTTTAAAGTGAATTTAGACACTGAAACAAGTCTATATATATATATTTATTTATTTATTTATGCAGGTCGACTCAATCATGGTTTTCATTCTCCTTTTCTTCCCCTCAGAAATGTCAAGAACGGCTGCTATATATAATGTAGTAGCAGCTGAATAAGGGACCCAGCTCGATCGTCCGACAACACTAACAATCACCACGCGTAGAAGAACTGAGTAGACGCGGCGGACATGTCTGCAAACGACGACTATGACTATGAGGACATCGCGGCCGCCGTGGCCAAGTACCACGAGTCCGGTGGCGGTGTCCGCGGCCTTGTGGAGTCCGGCATCACCTCCGTTCCACCTTACTTCCACTACCTCGCGCCGGTTGGGAAGACGACCACCTTCGACATCCCAACCGTTGACCTCTCCCTTCCACGCACGGCCGTCGTGTCCCTCATCGGGGAGGCTGCACGCGCATGGACGAGTTCGGGAAGGAGATTGCCGGGATGCTGCTGGAGGCGCTTGGCGTCGGCTTGGACCGGCTAGACGTGGAGAGCTGGATCATGGCGTGCCACTACTACCCGCCATGCCCGGAGCCCGAGCGGGTGGTGGGCTCCCTGGAGCACACGGACCCCAACGTGTTCACCGTGCTGGCGCAGGACGACGTCGGAGGGCTTCAGCTCCGTCTCGATGATGGAGCGTGGGTGGATGTGCCGCCGGTGACCGGAGCACTTGTGATCAACATAGGGTATGTCCTCAAGGTACCTGTTGTTCATCTACCGGCCACTCTCTTATTACTACCTACACAAAAGAAGGAGATTATACATTAACCGATCGATAATTTTGCAGTTGGTATCAAATGACGAATACAAGAGCGCGGTGCACAAGTTGAGGATCAAGTCTGATCAACATGCTAGGGTCTCGGTAGCCACCTTTTTCAATCCTCCCAACAACAAGCCTGGCGACTCGGACGATGTACTTGGGCCTCTCCCTGAACTGGTAACACCAGAAAAACCGGCACTGTACCGAAGTTTCACCATGACCGAGTTCTTGAAGTCTCGCGCCGAGTTCGGTCATGGCGGGTCATCCACTCACGGATTCAGGGTCGCACGCGATGTGAAACATTCTGTGTCGCGTGCAGTCCAGGTCATGGACCCTCTAGTATACGACATGGAGGAAGAAGAAATTGCTACCAACATGTAATCTTTTTTTCTTGAAAATTTGGGGAAATATCCCTCAGTATCTGATACATGCAGCCCATCTATTACTCATATGGTAATAAATCAACGGACATTTGTTGTAATGACCCCAAAAATAGGAATGCTTTAGAACTGTTCTGTAATATGTCAAATTGCATTGCATGCATTCACTACGGGAAAATTCGGCGTTGCCATGCGCTGGGGCTTCGATACACGGAAAAGAAAACCCTTACGGCACACGGCAAACAAGTGTCGCACGGCGGCACGATACAGGATACACGGCAAAGAAAACCCTCACGGCAAAGCCTAGAAATGAAACACGGCAAAGAAACTGTCCACGACAAAGGCAAATAGGCCCACGGCAAAGAAATCGCACCGCACACAATCATGGCATCAACATAAAATCAACTAGATGAAACCCCGCGCGTTGCTGCGGGATATTAGTATAATTTTTTAAAACAATATACATAATAAGAAGAAATATACAAAAAATAGAGCTGGATAAGCAAATGCAATATTCACACATTTGTAGATATAACCATATATTTTCGTTGTAGATCTCACTATGAAAAAATTAGATAAATATACATGGGGAAAAGACGAACAAATTATGTTGAGGAATTTGCTTATGACGCATGTTCTTGTATCAAACTTGTGCTTGGAGGAGAGCCAATTGCAGCATTTGAAGCTTATTTTGCAGAAATTCTCTGATTCTACAGGTTTGAAAGTGAATTACTCTAAAACTTCTATGGTGCCAATCAATATGTCTGTTGATAGATGCTCTGAATTAGCTACATCATTTGGTTGTAAAAGGTTCCTTTTACCATTCTTGATCATGTGGAAGGATCTGCTAGAGGGTTTCTATGGGCTGGAAAAGAAATTGAGAAAAGAGGTAAATGCCTTGTTAAATGGGATAATGTGGCAAAACCAAAGAAATCTGGTGGTCTTGGTGTGTTGAATCTTAGGTTACAAAATCAAGCTCTTCTGATGAAGAATTTGTTTAAGTTCTTTAATCATCATGATACTCCCTGGTTGCAACTTATTTGGAATGCACATTACAGCAATTCTAGACTTCCACAATGTTCTCCACCCGTGGGCTCTTTTTGGTGGAGGGATTGTATGGCATTATGGGATACTTTTAAGGATTACTCAGTTGTCATTCCTGGTAATGGTAAATCGGTGAGTCTGTGGCATGATAATATCAACAATATGAGACTTAAAGATAAGTATCCCCAACTCTTCTCATTTGCCAACAATAAGTCGATTTGTTTAAATGAGGCAGTTACCCAGAGCAGAGAGGACTTCTTGAGCAATTTTAGTCTTCCATTATCATTGGTTGCAGCAGATCAATTTGATGAATTATGTGATCATATTGCTCCATTGGCAACCATTAATGGGCATGATAAGTGGTCTGTACTGGTAATTCTACAAAGTACTCTAGTAGAAAAATCTATGTAGCCTTGGCACCATCTGAAAGAGCTCCTGTACCATTTGACTGGATTTGGAAAGCTTGTTTTCAGGGTAAACATAAATTTTGGTTGCTCCTCCAGGACAGACTGAATACTAGGAAACTCCTGACTAGAAAGAATTTTCATGTTGAAAACACTGCCTGTGTACTCTGTCAGGATCTTGATACTGAATGTTACCTTCATCTCTTTTTTCGATGTGAATTCAGTCAATGTTTTTGGTGGAGATTAAATATTGAATGGAATACGGACTACCCTCTTCTTCAGATGCTGGTGGATGGTAGGAAAAGATTCAAGCTTAAATGTTTTAAGGAAATTCTCATCTTGGGATGTTGGGCTATTTGAAATCACAGGAATAAATTCATATTTGATGACTATGATATCTCTCATTCTGATTGTTTCAGATTCTTTAAGGAGGATTTCGGATTGATTATGCATAGAGCTAAACCTAGTCTTAAAGAGGGTATGCAACAATGGTTGAATACTTTGTAATTTATTAGGAACTTTTGTACCTGTATATATTTATAAATGAAAAATGACGCGGTAGGGAGTTTTCCCTACTGTTTTTGGTCAAAAAAAACTTGTGTTTGGAGGCAACTGATTTATAGAAAGCTTCTCACATGTGTCATGTATGTTGATAATGAAAGACTTAAGAATATTTCTTGAATTTGAGTACTGAAAAAATTAGTGGACGGTACCGTAGGAGGCGATGGGAATTTCGATTTTGATACCCTTGCAGAACCACCAAGAATTAAATAGAATTTATTATTGTTGATTCTCAAACAACTCAACAATCATGGTTATATGTGAGACAAAACAATGGGAATACTTGATGATATAGTCAATTCTGTAGTTGTTGTACTCTGCATACTTGCATACTCTACACCTCATAATGCTGAAGCTCTAAATTTGTAACTTCCTTGGAGCGTACTAAAACTCTAAAAGTAACATATAAGAGGAGAAATTACTTTTTTTTATTTGCATGAAGGGCCTCCAAATATTGTTGACACCTCATTCAATATAATAAAGAAGCAAGGGCGATTGACAAAGCCTATTCTAAAATAGCTGGGTAAAAAAGACACAGCAAGACTTTCATCCTTGTCTCGGAATCCCTTATATATAGTGGAAACATGCAATAATATTGTTGATGAAGATAATGTAAACTTCTATTACCTTCCATAGCAAAACTTCTTCTCCTTATTTCAGTTAGTATCCAGATTCGCACTATAAATATATATGGCATGCGTCAAAGCGCTGAAAAGGTGGTCCACTATGACGATCTTTTAAAATTTGTTGCTGCCTTTCATTTTTTATAGATAAACAAAATTATCTCAAAAGAAATAAGATATGAACTGTTATATAGACATTTTGTTACTCGGGCGTTTGTTTCAGCCGGCCAGCGAATGATTGCTTGCCACCGCCGGTTGCTACTCAGACGTTTTGTTTCCAGATTTAGTCGCTAGGAAGATAAACAGTCTTGGTCTGGTTGCTCGCATTACAGATGGGTCGAACAATGGGTTAAGGACTGCCAGTGGCTTTGGGCTGGTTCGCACGAGAACAACCAAAATGGGAATTTTCGGACGGAAGGAACAGAAAACAAAAAGAAACTAAACGGAAATTTTTGATGCAGATAAGGTAGTGGGGGATTCCTATTTAGATATAGAAGATAACAATACACCATTAGAATGTCATGAAATGATAGACAAAGCATTTTCATTATCCTCATAAACATATACATGACATTGTTCCCCACTCTACTTTCGACCATTCCGTGATTAATACAATGCATATAGCATTATAATAAAACTTTTAAACTGCATAAAATGCACCAAAAATAGAAGGCCGAAAAACTTCATCATAAATATGAGGCACGTCATTCTCCAAATTAAAAAATCAATTTTATAACATAAATTTGCAGCATCAATTGATACATAAAAGATAGTCAACATCAAATGTGATAAAATATATTAGCAACGTGTTAGAATATTCTGAACAGAATGGAACCAATAAGGATCCATTTTATTCAGAAAAAAGCATGTCCATTAAACATAATTATAGGTGCTTAAAATCTTTTTAACCAGTGCAAAACATAAAACATAAGGGCGTGTTTGGTTTTCGTGTGAGTTTTCTTTTCACGAGTGCAATTTGCATGCGTGGGGACTACACGTCGGAGTCTGGTTCTGGACCAAAAACTCCTTCTTGCTTGGTTGTCCGCATTCTTGTTTCCCCTTAAAACAGTCTAGCATTTGCTTCGTCGGTGCACACATTGCCTCGGGTGTTTATGCACCTAATCTAATACATTTGATCTTAAGCCTCTCTAATCTATATAATTATGCCTTCATTCGAGATAAGTTGTATATGAAAAAGACGCTCCTTGATGTTATGAATCCATTTTCACAAATGATTTGTAATTTTGTTGAGTGTTTCAAATGATGTGTCTTTTTTCCTTTCAGAGCTTTTTTGAACGATTTTTTTTTCAAATTCTTCACACACACAGTTGATTATTTGAAATTTATTTTAAAGAAAAGATCCAATTCATCATTTCACACGACTTTGATGTTATAAATTTTCTGTTTTAATATTGCTATACGAGTAGATCTACGTGCGCGCACATATAGGACGGTTTAGATCTACTTGTTTATGAATGTCAAAACGAAAACCTTACAACACGAAAGTTGTGTGAAACGGTGAGTCCAAGCATCATCCCCAAAGAAAATTTCAAATGGTCGCCTGTATAAGATAAATTTGGCAAAATTTGTTCATAAAACGTATAAACATGAACAGGAAATAGATAACAAAACTAGGAACCGATCACCGGAATGGATTCGCAACATTGATCCGCAACTTTTTCATATACAATCTATTTTGAATCGGTCCATGATTTTATCAATCGGAAGGAATTAAGTTAAACACGTTTAGAGATCAAAGTACGTGTGACTGGGCGCGATGCTCTTTGGCAGGGTCTGCGGCCGTCATAGGCGACGTTTGGCGAGGCACTGGCGCGTCATCATATTAAGTATAGATTAACTTAATAGCTGTCTCAGATTTGTTAAAATTTGGATGAATCTAGACAATATTTAGCATATAGATTCATTCAAATCTTAAGAAACTTAAGCCATCTATTTTAGGACCGAAGGAGTACTTCTTTATATGCCCGTTTCCCCCTCCTTGTAAAATGCAGTCCAAGCGCTCCATAAGCATCATTTGCAAGATTGACGGCCGTGCTAGTTTATTTTTCACACCTAATTGCTCGGAGCATACATAGGAAACCGTTTAACTTAATAAATTAAGTTAATACCCTAGTACCCTAGAGGAAGCATCACACACACACCACACGTGCGCTATGGTCCCATATTTCTTTTCCTATTTCCCATTGTCATTTTGAAAATCATTTCCACAAACCTGACCAATGTCAGTATTGACCACTTTTGGGAAATTTTGCTTTGATGGCAGGCTATATTCTTTGCAATGTGTGAGCCGAATTTTGAATTCAGCAGTTCAAACATGCAGCGTTTTAGGCAATGTTATACTGTAGCATGCTGTACATCCATCGATAGGGCCTCACACTAGAAAATTCAAATTTCTAGCCTATTTTGAGAACATAGATAGATCTGTCACCTGACATGGTATCACATGCTTATAGAAGCAAGCTCGCGGAGGCAAATTCAAATTTTTGTTACCTATTTTAGGCAATCGATCTATACCTTGCAGCTGTTACCCATGGGCTTCAAGAACCACGGGATGAATGAATACCTGTATCAGTACAGTTGGAGGCCTTGGTACATAAAACCTACTTCCACCGTCCAAAAAATAATTCAATTGGAAGAGAGATCAAACTGCTACCAGATAACAATGAAGTAGTGGGAACCACAATTCAAACCATTAAGCACCCTTTACAATAGGCACATTTTTTTGTCAATCTAAGTAACACAACCATTAATAAGTAAATAACATTTTGCTCCTGTCAAAATTTTCAGCACCATGTCTTAACTTGTCAAGCACCATGTACACTTGAACTGATTCAGCACACGGAGAAAAAAAAAACGCAAACACCTAACCGGACAGAGTGAATCTCCATTGGCCTCTCTCGCATCTACAAATATAATAACATTACTTCTCCAGTCCCTTATCTGGCATCAACTCAATTGACAAGTACGATAAAACTGACCTAAAAAAGCTCACACGAATAAGATCACACTTGTTAGTACTGAATAAAACACATATACATGTTAAATACCCATGTCAGGTTAGAGTAACTTGTTAAGCACCTACACATGTTAAGTACCCCCAGGTTGCCGAACGCTCCATGTCGGTCCAATACTATTCAGTAATCAGTACTAGAATAATAATGACTCAGCACCTTGTAAAATAGGCAATTCAACCAGGAAATTAAGTACTAGAATAATAATGACTAGGCACCACGTAAAATAGACAATTTAGTACTAGAAGGATAATGACTCAGTACCTTGTAAAATAGGCAATTCAGTACTAGAAAACACATTCAACACCCCCCAAAACACATTCAGCACCCAAAAAACACATTCAGCACCCCCAGAAAACACATTCAGCATCCAAAAAAACACATTCAACACCCCGAACATTTACTTGGTTATCTCGAGCTGGGTGCTAAATAAGAACAATGTTGTCCTATTCCCTTCTCGTACATTGAAGAAACATTGAACATGACATAACATTATGATTCGGTGAAGAAACAGGACAAGACAGACATCTTTTCTACAAAATACATGCACCATTCTGAAAATCATTCGGTGCCACTCCATATCACGAAACGGTGCTCCACACTACCCAATATCAAAGTTGCAAGAGAAGGCAATCTCTTCTCACGAACTAGATCTCAAAACAAATTGGAAAATAGATGTCAAACGGTGCTCAATACTACACTAGGAAGCGTCGGTGTGCGCCTCTACATAATAAGAAAATGAGAAATGTTGACTCATCGATTCAGCACTTACGTGCAGTTTCGTAAGTAAGCACCTATGTAAGGCCCACTTAGTACCACTGTACCAGGAGTGGGCACTGCCCGCGAGACCTCAGAGCCTACATGAGTATAAAGCTACTGCTATTAAGTATCAGGAGTATATCTATTAGGTATCTCGGAAATTAGAGTGGCCTGCATATTAGCTGCGAAGGGAGAGGTTGTTTACTGCAGATCCCTTTTATATTGACTTCTTGATACACAAGCAACATATTGACTTATAGATACACAAGCAACATATTCAGAGCCTAGTCCAATGCAACCAACTATAAACTCTTCAACAACAAACTAAGTACCTCGGAGAGCAAGATCAAAATCCCACCAAGACCAATACACAAAGGGGTGCATATATCACAGTACCAGGTGCTCAATCTCAAATAAAACTCACCAAGTATAGACTGAAAACTCACATTATGATTCAGCACCATGGTATAGCTCGTTAAGCACCCCTCGGAAAAACTAATTCAACACTCCAATATGATTCTGCACCATGGCATAGCTCGTTAAGCACCCTTCAGAAAAACAAATTTAGTTCAGATATGATTTCAGTACCAAGGCATAGCTCATTAAGCACCATGCATAAAAACAAATTCAGCACTCCAATAAGGAACCTTCAGAAATATCCTTTGGAAAAAATGAATCATCGTGAATCTGAGATGCCTCAATAAGAGCAAAGACTTTTTGGCTTTCACACCATGATCAGTATCAATAAATCTCCAAGCTAGTCGGATCCTATGTGTCAAAATTCATATTTAGGACCAGCAATCAAGTATGTATACTCTATCCCTTGGAAGTGAAAGTATTGGATTTGGTGCAATGTTTCTAGAAAGGAAGTAGTCTGTCCGACTAATAGGCCTCTGCTGCACACCGAGAAAGGGAAAAATGAATCAGATCACCATCAAAACATGCTACCAACTCAGCACCAAAACTCAACGAATCAAGTACCCCAGGATGAAATTGTTAAGTTTCTGAAATAGACTAACAAATATAATCAAACTTCACATCATGTGTGGCGATGTCAAAAAAAAGCAAGTACTTCATACAAGTTCTTTCAACGAACACAAAAATACACAGCAGGAGATTCAGCAACTTCTTGTACGTTCAGCAACTTCTTGCAAGTTCAGCACAAGCAAACGAAGAAATATTGAGATGTTGAATAGAAATTCAAGTTAAGTACAGGCACACAAATGAGCATATGCAAATGACGAATGAGTGCTTAAACTCAAGTAAACAGCTACCGAATACTCGAATGATTGTAAGAACTCACCTTTATTCCATTCAGCACCACACAATGCCTCGATAAGCACTCGTGTTGATTCCATTCAGCACCACACCAGGCCAGCACCTTTGGACTGCCACCTTCCTCCTTGAATTGTTGGCTGAAGAACTGAACAATAATTCAAGCAAAAAACAAGTTCTGGATTCAGCGCCCTAGTTGAAAATGTTAAGTACCACAACAGCAAGTAACACATCCAGAACCAAAGTTCAATCTATTAAGCACCTAAAAGAAACAAGGCCCTAGTAATCAAGCATGCTTTAGTACCAGCAACCTGATGGTTAAGTATCTTCATATTTTAATTTGAGTAACAGTGCAAAAGGAGTAAGTGAACGAACCAATAATCTCTAGAGCGCCTGTTTTCTAAACGCAACATGAACATCCACCACCATGCAACAAGAATAGATGAAGCAACAAAGAGTGAAGGAGCAAAGGATGAAGAATATATCATATAGCCAAGAAACAAAAATCTTTGGCAGCACCGATCCAAACAAATACACAAAGGAGAGGATTTCATGGTTCTGCACCACACAATAACCCATTAAGCATCTTCATGCGATACGTCCATCACCCCGTTTGGAATTTTTAAGTAACTCGGTGTAATTGTCTAGCACCACACAACAACTCATTAAGATCCCATAGTTCCATTCAGCACCACACTAGGCCTCGTTAAGCACTCACCTTGATCGACACTAAGACAATTAAGACAAGATAGACAGTTTACAGTACCTTGTTGGTCTTCACTGTCACGAGCTCATCGGGCACTTCCCAGGTTCCCATGTTCCGACACCATGTCTTAAATTGTTAAGCACCCTTATAAAAATGCATTCGGCACCAAGTAGACAATCATAAGGACCCATGCATCAAGCGCAAGCAGACACGTCTGCTATGCAACATGATATTAAGCACCAATGCAGCTATCAGTCATAAAGAAAAATCTTGCAATAAGGCTCATACCTTAACTTGTCAAGTACCCTCAGTAAAACACATCGAGCACCTCGGTTGAAAATGTTAGGTGCCTAAAAATACATTTGTCACCCCAGCCAAGCTTGCTAAGTACCTGGGTGAAATGCACCCGGCAACATGCTTGGCCGTAGTCTTGTACTGAAATTCTAATGCCTGCAATCAGGTACTGAAATTCTAGTACTAGGTAAATCATATTAATCAGTTCAAAGTAAGGAATTAACAGCTCCCAGCCACCTTAATAATCTACTAATATAGACTGGAAAACACGTGGTATTGAGAGTTCAACACGAGGTACCATAGGCAAATATTTAGAGCAACTAGTGGCATATGCAAGAAGCTGATAATTGCATAAAATCCATTGGTTTCATATAATTAAGCACCCATATAAGCTGCATCCAGCACCAACCTGAGAACTAGTATCCATACGCATATGCACCTGAGTCGCGCTTATCTAGAGTCTACATGTTGTACCGAATCTCAAATGCCTGCCCCATGCGGTAGTAAATTTTTCCCGGTTTTCACTTCATGGAATTGTCAATCCATATAAGAAATGGACAAATGCACTAGAGACAGCACCAACTCACAAGGTATACTCAGGCAGATAAAAGATTGAACAAGTGCATACTGCGGGTTTTGTTCGAGAGTTCGGTCTGGCTTTAGATCATATTAAAATGACTGAACTACGATAAATGAGTACCAAGAAATCGGCCACGTATGTAGCAAATTAAAACAGCTAACTGCTACTGGATTTAGAGCGTTCGGAAAAAATGTGTATGAATTATGTAATCAAGTTTGTATGAGGGACCATGGGAAACATCTACCAATGTATCGGAAGAAGAAAATTCAGTAAAGACTTGCACAGCTACTATGACAATCTGACAGATAACTACAAGAAGTGGTCAAATTCAAGTACAGGTAGGTTCGGCCAAGAAAAGAAAGCATAAACATGATTTATATCAACAGTTTGCACATCAAGCAGACTTCCAAATATCAAGCAGTTTGCTAACACGCTCTAGGAATGGTTGGAGCAAGCACTAAATGGAGATTTCCATAGTAAATGCCACCAGAAAATTAACATCTGTTCTTTCCAAAAAAAGATGTGATTCAAGAAAAAAGTCCATCACGTGGCTGGTCTGTCAGCTTGGTCGGAGGAGAGCCAGTAGCGCGAGCACGACGTGTGCATCCATGGCCCGTAAGGCCCTAGCACAGGCAGTGGCAGGGAAGGACCATTACCAGGCACGATGAGGATGGATCAGGAGCGGGGATGATTTGCATCGCCAGAGGAAATTACTTGTTCCAGGAGAGCAGCATGACGCCGGCATCGTCCATGGCCCAGGCAAGCGTCTCCGTGTGCGCTGAGCGTGCTGGCGTCGAAGAAGCTCCTCGTGGCTGGGGATGTCCGAAGCATGGGGAGAGGCGGTTGGGGGCCTGGTGCCGAATCTGGATGCAATATCAATGGGGAATCAAGGAGGTGGTGGAGATCCTGGGCGGCGAGCGGTATCCGGTGGGGAAGGCCCTCCGTGGAGGAAGCACTCGACATCACCTCCGGCGCCACCCCTCTCCCCACCTCCGGCGCACCCCCGTAGCGGCCATCACGGGTTGGCGATGTGCTCCGGCAGGGAGACTATGTTAGCTTCCAGGACAGGAGATGTACACACGCGAGAGAGACGGAGCTAAAGCTCTAGAGCTGAACTACTCACGCTTGCACTTGGACACACGCACACACACGAGTCGGGAGAGAGTCGGGAGAGGATTTTTCGGTTATCATGGACTGTGCATAATAAACTCGCCAAAACACTTTTCATTCCACCAAAAAAGAACCACGCCAAAAACCAAAATGTCGTAGTAACACGCACGAACTGGAGCTGATGTTCAAATTTTGAACTCGCCGCCGGCGAGATTGGCTCGCCCCGGCCGGAGTTGGTGTCCCCCGCCATGTCGCGCCTCTCCTCTCCTGGGCGGCCCTGCGCTACCGGAGGCGTCGTCGGCGTCGGTGTTCGCTGCTGCCGCCGGGCTGGTCGGGGCCACCGTCCTCCTCCGACGGCGTGGTGCCGCTTAACAGCCGGCTCGTGGTCGACGCCCGAGACCGCCACGTGGAGTTCATTCGCAGGCGCCTCTCGTTCGGGCGACTCGGTCAAGGCGGGCGCCGGATTCTCGCGCGCCACAGCCGCCACCGCCATTGTCTCCGACGCAGTGAGGCCCTTCTTGACTCCGCGGGAAGGCATGGGGGACGTCGAGGACGACGAGGCGGACCGTGGAGGCCCCGCCACGGTGGTCCTCGGCGCGGGCGACGGCGATCGGTCCGACGAGGAGCACGGCGTGCTGCCCTCGGTGCCTCTAGCCTCGCCTCCCTCCTTGGGAGACTTCATCCTCTGGCCGGCTGCGGCGCCTCGCCCGGCGGAGGAGCTTCCCACGGCGGCCATGGCGGCGCCCAGCCAGGTGGGGAGGCTGGGGAGGGTGCGTCGAGCCGTGGGGGCCGGGTTCTTTGGTTGGCTGCTCGTGGGCCCACGAGGCCCAGGGCCAGCTGACGCTGGCGGCGTTGCCCTTTATCCGCATGGCGGGCGGTTAAGCGGTTGGCGCTGTCGGGCCCACTGCTGGGATAGAGGCCCAGCCCTGTCCGGGTTGCATCTCCGTCGAGGTTCCCGGCGTCTCGAGCTTGCTCGCCTTCCCCCGGCGTCTCGCCGGCCCCTCGCCGGCCCTCCCCGCCGGTCGTTCCTGCGCAGCCCGATGGCGCCACGTAGCCCGCCACGCGCCGCCCATCTCCGCCACTGGCTCCCTCGCCGCGCCTCGCCGCCTTCGACGCTGCCCCCCGCCAGGGCCTCCTCCAGCGCCACCCGCCTCCCACAGGTGACCAGGGCTTACGTCCCTCTCACATGCCCCGGCAGCGGCAGAGGGCAGCGCGATTCGTCCCCTCCTCGCCGGCGTGGTGGAGGGCTGTCCCCGCTGGCTTCAGGTGACGAGGCGGGAGCTCCGGAGGCGGCGTTGCAATCCGTGACGCTGCTGCGGGTCACCCCCGTGGGGCGTGCGGATGCCGGGCCATGGCGGTGGAGACGGCCCTCATCCTCGCTACGGCTCTGGCCCGGTCCGAGGCTGGTGCGGCGTGTCGGTGGCCCCCAAGAAGAAAAGAAGAAGTCCAAGAAGAAGCGCAAGGTCGCCCCGTGGATGGGGCCGTCCCTACCGGGCGTCGAGCTCGATCCTTGTCGGCTTTGGGTGTGGGGAACCGGTCGGGCTTCGGCTATCCCCCTCCGGAGACGCTGAGTACTATGGCCATGGCGTGGATGGCGGCTTCTACTTCATCGAGCTGGTGTCCCGATGTCCGTCCCGAGACGCTGCGGGTGTCTGCCGGACCAGACCCGCCACGCGGTGGAGGTGACGGAGTCCACGATCCAGAGGAACTCCGGCGGTCATGCGGCTTGAGTGGCGGTCGGGCGCTTCTCTACCTCGGAGTTTGTGGTCTCCTTCCCGTCGGTGGCCATCCTTCGCATGTGCTCCCTCGGGTCCTCGTTCACGCTTCCCCTCCACCAACTGAAGGTCTCCATCCAGCCCTCGTCGACCGCCCAGGACACGGTGGCCACTCTCTCGGAGGTCTGGGTGCGCATCCACGGCCTCCCGCTCGAGGCGCGGCGGACTGAAGTGGTGGCCCTCGTGGCTCAGACGGTGGGGAAGCTAACGGAGGTCGACGTGGGGTCTCTCTCGGGGCTAGGCGCAGTGCGTCTGCGGCTCCTCTGCCCGTCCCCTGCCGTGTTCCCGGTCTCCCTGCCACGCTTCTTCTTCGACCGGGTGGGACGCGACCTCTTGGTGGAGCTTGACGAGGAGGAGACCGGCCCTGCGGCGTCACCTCCTCCCCCGCCGGCCAGTGGTAGTGCCAGTGGGCAGTTCTGGGGACGAGCACTCGGACAGCGACCTTGGATCGACCACTGCCACTGCTACCGACGGTCTCCTCCACCTCTGCCTCCCCTGGGGCGAGGCGGCTCGGGTTCCCCACCGCGGCGGGGCTCTCGGGAGGGACCTCTTCTCTGAGACCCCGCTCTCCCGAGGCCCGGCCAAGCTGCCTTCGACCTTCCCGTTGCCTCGCCCATCCTCCCGGCCCCTTCGACCTCGACAAGCGAAGATGGCTCCTACCCTACCCCGCTCCCCGCCTGTTCTCCTCCCGCCTCCCTCACTTTGAGGCCCTCACCTCGGAGAGCGAGGGGTTGGTGGTGTGCGCCAACCTGTCCCCGCGGTCTCCGGGGTGATGCTACTCTCCTCGGATACCCGGACCCTCTCAGGGCCAGCTCCGGCCTGTGGGGACCCCGCCACCCCTGCCGCAGCCTCCAAGCTGCGTCGGGCCAGGGCTCCCAGGCCTCCCCCCCGCCCCCGTCGCGCCACAGTGTCCGCCTCGCTGACTCCAGGTCCGGCTTGTCCGGGCCTGAGCCGACGGTGGCGGAGCGCGCCTCCCGACGGGTTGCGGCTCGCGACGAGTTCTCAGGTACTGTTTCCGCCCCTCTTACGCCGGACCCTGGTCCTTCTGGTTTGTCTGGCTCGCCTTTTTGTGTTCTCTCCGAGGTCTCCCTGGCCCACCTAGGTGAGGTGGCTGCGGATTGCGGTATTGTTTTTCGGGGAGAGAAGGGGCCGAGATCGAGCAGCATTGCGCCATTAAGGCGGAGGGGTACGCTGGAGCAATCCGCCGCCGGGCACGTGATGCCCGGGAGCGGGAACGCTCCCGCATCCTTGCCGAGGCGAGGCCCGACGGGCCTGGCCCCAGCAGGGAGACCCCACTGCCTCGACATGCGCGAGACCACCAGGTCGACCCCGGGCCGACCGCTGGGAGGCCCCCAAGTCCGGCGATCCGCTCTTCTTCCTTTCGCTCGGTCCCGCCGAGGACCGCCCCGGCCTGAGTGTCCACCATGGACATCCTTCGGGCCTTCCGGGTGTTCATTTGGAACATCCGGGGGTTTGGCAGTGAGGGTCGTCGCCGCCAAATCAAGGAATCTCTTCGCTTGGATGCGCCGGATATTGTCGGTCTTCAGGAGACGATTCGCCAGGACTTCTCCATCGCCGAGTTGGAAGCTTTGAGCCGCTCCAAGTTCTCCGGTCCCGGCTTCCCAGATCCGGCACTCGGGAGGATCCTCCGGGGCGAAGGAGGATACCTTCGAGGTTGATGATATGGACCGCTGGAATTCTTTGTGAGCATGGCGCCACCCATAGACAATCTCGCCTGTGTGGAGGTGATCATTGTCTATGGCCCCTTGACCATAGGAGGTCCGCCGACTTCTGCGTGAGCTCAAATCAAAAGTAGAACGGACGGTTATCCGGTGGTGGTCGCCGATTTTAACTGATCCGCTATGCCGATGATAAGAGCTCGGCAAATGTGGACCTCCCTAGGATGCGTATGTTTAACGATCGTGCATTGCCGAGCTCTCCGCGAGATCCGGCAGGGCGCTTAGATATACTTGGTCAATAAGCGGTGAACCCGATTCGCAGTGTTCTCGATCGCGTCTTTGTGTCGGTTGATTGGGAGGTGGCCTTCCTCTTTGCTCGCGTTGCGGCGGTCACTAGGATTGGGTCGGACCATACCCTCTCCTCCTCTCCTCTGAGGGGCCGCCCCCGTCTGAACCGCTTCCACTTTGAATCCTTCTGGCTGCAGAAACGAGGATTTGTAGAGATGGTTCGGGCTAGGTGGTCGGCGGCGGCCGCTTCTACCCCTCGGGTGTACTGTGCGGTGGATATCTGGCATCACTGTGCCAAATTATCCCGACAGTTCATGCGAGGCTGGGGGGCGAATTTGGGGGCGGACCTTAGGAATCAGAAGGAATCCATTCTGCGGGATATCCAGGCCTTAGACCGGGAGGCCGATCTTCACGGCCTCTCCCCTGAGGCCTGGTCCCATAGGTACTCCCTTGAGACTTCCATTATGGAAATTTACAAGGGAGAGGAGGCTTTCTGGCGTCAGCGGAGTCGCCAGAACTGGACGGTCCTGGGGGAATCGAACACGGCTTACTTCCATGCCATTGCCAATGGTAGGAGGAGGAAGTGATCGATTCCTTGCCTCTGGGAGGAGTCGCTGGAGTCCCTCGTGCACTCTCCTCCCATATTTATGCCTTCTAAGGGCCTTTTCTCGCCAGCGATCGGGTGTCTCACTGGCGCCCGACTGGGCCGGTGAGGCGCTTGTCTCCCGAGGAGAATGCTGGTCTCACTCTCCCTTCCTAGGGAGGAGGTGGAGGCTGCTCAAGTCCATGAAGTCTAGGTCGGCACCGGCCCCGATGGTCTCCCGGTGCTTCTTCCGCACGTTTTGGGCTCGATACCGCTAATCCTGCAGCTCTTCCGTGAGTTTTTCACCGGTACCGGTGATGTCCCGTTTGAACCTCGGTGTGATTACCCGATCCCCAAGGTTGTGGGGCCACGGATATCCGCCCGTCCGACACGGTGATTAACGTCATTCAACGCCTGCTCGCCAAGGTCCGTTATCCGCCTCGCCCGGTGATGGAGCGCCACCCATCCTCTCCAGTTCGCCTTCCTCAAGGGACGCCTCATTCATGACGACGTCCTGGCACTTCAGGAAATTATCCATGAAGTTAAGGTGCGTCGTCAGAAAGGGGTGTTCCTGAAGTTGGACTTTCAGAAGGCCTATGATCGCTTAGACTGGGCCTTCCTGAGACTCGTCCTGGAGAGGAGGGGCGTCGATGACCGCATGATCTGCTGGATCATGCAGTTCGTGAGGACTGGCACGACGGCGATCAACATCAACGGGGAGATCGGTCCGTACTTTAGCCCGTCCTGCGGGGTAAGGCAAGGGGACCCGATTTCCCCTATATTGTTTAACGCCGCGGTGGACGCCCTGGCGGAAATTTTGGATAGAGCCCAACGCTCGGGGCACATCTCCGGGGTGGTGGGGCACTTGATCCCTGGGGGAGGGATCTCCCACCTCCAATATGCGGATGACACCATGATCATGGTGCAGGGTTCGGACCGGGACATCATTCACCTAAAGTTCCTGCTTCTCTGCTTCGAGTCCATGTCAGGGCTGACGATCAACTTTGACAAGAGTGAGGTGGTGGTGCTTGGGTACCCCGAGGAGGAGCGCCAGCGGATCGCGGATGGGCTGAACTGTAGGCTCGCGGACTTCCCGATTTCGTATCTAGGTATGCCCATCAGGGAGACGCGTGTGTTGATCGGGACTGACCCCTTTGGTTGCTAGAGTGCGCTCGAGGCGGAACCACGGAGAACGCCCACGTCTAAGGGGAGCAAGTCCGTCGATTAACTCCTCTCTCGAGTCGCCCATGTACCATATGGGGCTGTACTACCGAAGGACACATGCCGACTTCGATAAGGAGTTGTCTAGGTTCTTTTGGTCGGCAAGGGATGGCCATCAAATACCACATGGTCAAATGGGCGGACGTCTGCCCCCAAGAGCTTAGGGGCATAGGTATCTGGACTCTCGCCGCTTTAATGTGGCTGATGTTAAAGTGGGTTTGGCGCATTCTTAGGGACGGCGGGCTCGCTTCACTTATCAAAGCCAAGTATCTCCGGGCGGCCTGAGCTTATGAGCGGGAGGCTCTCGGTTCTGGAGAGCCCTCCGGAGATTAAGCATTTCATCGGGCTCGGCCTCTCCTTTGGGGTTGGTTGCGGTCGAGGATTAGACTTTGGCTTGATCCTGGCTGCTCCCGATCCGTTAGTCTGTGTACCCAGCCTTTTGCTATCTCCACCTCCCGAGGCTCTTGTGCAGGAGGCCTTGGGAGGCCTTTGGGCGCCTTGTTCGGGCATCTTAGTCTTGGCGGAGGAAGCGGACCGCCGGCTGCCGCTCCCTCACAGGGCCTTATCGAGGCACGACTCGGCGTGGCATCTTCACCCCTCGGGCGAGTTCACGGTGAACTCGGCTTATCGCGCCCTCTTCCAGAGCCCTGAGTTAGGGTGGTCGGCTCCTCTGTGGAAGGCCCCCCTGCCGCTTAGTATCCGTATCTTCGTGTGGCAGCTACTGCGGGACCGGCTACCCTCGGGGGTGGAGGTGGCCAAGCGTAACGGCCCGGGCAATGGCTTGTGTCCCCTATGCGGGACGCCGGAGACCTGTGCCCATATTATGTTCACTGCTCGGCCCAGGCTCTTTGGGGCTTCGTGAGTGGCGCTAGGGCGGCTGGGAAGTCAGGAACTTGGGAGTTCTGCGGTGCCAACCGGGCCGGAGGAGGTCGCCGTCTCTTCTGGCTCGTGTTTGCGGCTATCTCGTGGTCCTTGTGGAACGTGCGGAATAAGATGGTGATTGAGAAGGTTTATCCGTCCCGTGTGTCTGACCCTGTGTTTTCCTTTCTTGCTTTTCTCCAGCAGTGGTCTCCCCTGGTGAGGCAGCGTGATCGGGCAGCGTTCGACAGCTCGATGCGTGCCCTGAGGTCGGCAGCGATCCCCCTAGCTGCACCGGCTCCCCCGGGCTCGGCGTCCTGAGTCCTCCCGCTTCCTCCTTGCACTTTTTGTTCTTGTTTTTGTTTGGGCGTGCTTGTGCTGTTGCCCCAGCGGATGTGTGGACTCCCCCCCTTTTTTTTTTCTCTTTTCGGTTGGCCTGGGCCATGGTGGTTGTTTGCTGCACTTTGTTCCTGGATGTTGCTTTATTTATAAAGCGGGGCGAAAGCCTGTTTCGAGAGAGAGTCGGGAGAGTGAGAGGCTGAATGCTCTTGTTTTGCATTACTACAAACTGATATAAGGAGTCCTATTTATAGGACTTGTGAGCTGCACAAACCAGCTCATCGATGGACTTAGATGACCTGACCGCCAGCTTATCCTGACAGCCGAACTCTATCCTGACATACTGCTATTTATCCTGACAAAAGCTAAGATTCTTATCGTGACATCTCTTGACTTACTAGCAGTGTAGATATTTGACTTTGGTGGCAGATGTTCACAAGCAACTCTCTCTTGCTAGTGTGAACATGCACGTAGTAGCAGTACTCGCATGCATGCACGTACTACATTAAGCAACAACCTAATTAATCAACAATTCTCCCCCTAATTAGTTGTTGCAAATCTTGGCAACGCCAATTCTATCTCGCATGAACTGAAGGCGACGAGTGCCTTAGTCGATGTCCATATACGCTCAGGTCGGATGAACTCCACAACAACGGAGCCCTTTTCGACGCAATCCCGGATGAAGTGATAGCGCAGATCAATATGCTTGCTGCGATCATGGAGAACCGGGTTCTTGCACAGCGAGATAGAGGACTTGTTGTCGATGAACAATTTGATAGGCGCAGCTTCTTGGTTTAGTAGCTCGCCAAACAGACGGGCAAGCCAAATCCCTTGGCATGTCGCCGTCGCTGCCGCTATGTACTCCGCCCGCGAAGAAGTGGCGACATACCTTACGAGATTGCCAGCTTACCGGACTGTCACCGAGGAAGAACAACACGCCAGAGGTGCTCTTCCTAGAGTCCACGTCGCCGGCATGATCGGAGTTGCTGAAACCGATCAGTGTATCACCGTCACCGCGGCGGTACACACACCCGTGGTTCAGTGTACCAGCGATGTATCGAAGAAGATGCTTCACCGCCGCAAGGTGATCGCCCGCCGGCGCCTCCATGAACCTGCTCAGGAAGCCCACGGCGAACGCAATGTCCGGGCGGGTATGAACCAGGTACCTGAGGCTGCCGATGACGCTGCGGTAGAACGTTGCGTCCACCAGCGTCTCCTTGCTATCCTTGCTCAGCTGACATCGTGCTTCCATGGGCGTGTGCGCAGCGTTGCAGCCCGCCATGCCCGCCTTGTCGAGCAGTTTGCTCGCGTACGCAGCCTGTGTGATCGTGGTGCGCCCAAGCTCCTGCTTTACCTCTAGGCCGAGGTAGTATCGGAGCAAGCCGAGGTCACTCATGGAGAACAACCGTTTCATCTCCTCCTTGAAACGGTGCACTTCTCGCTGCTCAGCACCGGTGATCACTAGGTCATCAACATAGACCCCGACAATCAACAGAGCATTCCCGGTTCCTCGTGCGTACACGCCGTGTTCCGTGACACTGCGCGTGAAGCCGAGCGAAGCTAGACTTGCATCCAGTTTGGCGTTCCACGCCCTTGGTGCTTGTCGTAACCCATACTAGGGCCTTGTGGAGCTTGTAGACGCCGTGTTCGTGTCCATCGGCGATGAACCCTGGTGGCTGGGACACGTAGACCTCCTCCTCGAGATCTCCATTTAGGAACGCGGATTTAACATCCATGTGATGAACCTCCCAGCCACGGTGTGCCGCCAGAGCAAGGATGAGCCGCACAGACTCGAGCCTTGCCACTGGCGCGAATACCTCCTCGAAGTCCACACCTTGACGCTGCACATAGCCCTTTGCAACAAGTCGGGCCTTGTGCTTGACGATGTGCCCATGCTCATTTTTCTTCACCTTAAACACTCATTTGAGGCCGATCGCACGGTGGCCTGAAGGGAGAGAGGTGAGAGTCCAGGTGTTGTTGTCGTCGATGGGCTGAAGCTCGTCTAACATCGCGCGGCGCCAGCAGTCCTCGCGTTCCGCCTCACCAAACGATGTCGGTTCTTCTCCGGCCACGAGATGCAACACCTCGTCCTTGAAAAACTGCTCCGCTAGTTGCGGTGTACCGGCAGGAGCTCCAAGCAGGTCATCGACGAGCCGAAACCGGTGTGGTGCGGTGGCGCTGTCTTGGGCGTCGAAGAGAGACGATTGCGCTGACGGGGGCGTCACGAACCGCACTTGAGTGGAGCCAGATAGGGGTATCTCAGCATCCTTGCTAGGCGTCGTTGTCGATTGTTCTTGCCGGGATGGAGACAGTGTGGCTAAAGGCATTACAGCAACACGACTGCTTGCGGGATTTGTGTCCCGGGAATGAGTCGTGGTCGATGTGGCCGCATGCGTGACGTAGACGGGGTACTCTACCGTGAAGGAGCTGCTTGTCGGGGACTCCCCGGGCACCTCCCAGTTCCACCGTGCCTCTTCGTCAAAGATGACGTCGCGTGACACGTGTAGGTGCTTGGAGACAGGATCGTACATCCTGTACGCCTTAGAACCCATCTCATAGCCGATGAAGACCATGGGGGTGCTCCTATCATCGAGCTTCTGCAGGTGCGGGCGTGCCACCTTGACGTGTCCAACGCAGCCAAAGACGCGGAGGAAGCGCACGTCCGGCTTCTTGCCGTGCCATGCTTCATAGGGCGTCATGCCGTCGACGCTCCTCGTGAAGCACCGGTTGAGGATGAACACTGCCGTGAGTACCGCCTCTCCCCAAAACAGGTTTGGCACCCGTTTAGCCTTGAGCATGCTACGCGCCATGCCCAGCACCGTCTGGTTCCGCCGCTCGACAATGCCATTCTGCTGCGGCGTGTACGGCGCGGTGAGGTGACGTTACGCGCGCTCGGCGATGCTTTGCGTAGAAAGTGGCCGGCGTGAACTCGCCGCCACGATCGGTGCGCACCACGCAGCTGTGCCGCACTCCACCTCGCCGCTGGAACTTGGCGATGGCGCGTGCGGCCTCGTCTTTGGAAGCGAGCTCCACCCACATGTACCTACGATCGTCGATCGGCGGCAAGATGTAGCGTCGGCCTCCTGGCGTTGGCGGCGTGATCGGGCTGCACAAGTCCCGTGTCTGAGCTCAGCGGCTTCTTGGCCTGTAGTGTGCCTTCTGCGGGAAAGCGGGCGCCGCTTCCGGCAAGGCACGCCTGGCACATCTCGTCGGCGTGCTCGATGTGCGGAAGACCGCGCACCAAGCCTCCACGAGCCATCCTCTGTAGTCCATCAAAGTGCAGGTGCCCGAGCCGCTCATGCCAGCGCCAGGCATCGGACACGTGACCCAAGCGCAGCACCTGGATGTCAGTGTGAACCGAAGTTTGTACAAGCGATTGGGCAACCGTTGTACCTTCATCAGCAGGCGATTTCGCTGGTCTCGCACACTGAGGATTCCACGACGTATGTGGATGTCATACCAGCTCTCGTCGAGCTGGACGAGGCTCACGACGCTGCTCTTGAGCGCAGGTATGAAGAATACCTCGGTGAAAGCGCGGTGATCTCCCCCGTCGATGGCAAACACGACAGTGCCACGCCCATGGATATCCACCACCGAGCTGTCCGCGAAACGCACGTTGCCGGTGACCGAACGGTCCAACTCAGCAAAGGCATCGATGGAGCCTGTCATGTGGTTCGTTGCGCCAGTGTCGAGGAACCATACCGCCACCTTGGTCGCCGCCATGGGCGGTGACGATGGCCCTTTCCTCGTTGAGGAACACTTGACCACCGGTGCGTGCCATGGTGTTCTCGGGCGTTCGAACACCTCCTCGGCCGCGCCATCATTAGTCCAGGGCCTTCATCTTCCTCGGCCCGACAAGATTGGCGGCCGGCGATCTTGCCGCTGCTTCATCCCGCTGCTTTTTTCGGCATTCATGGGCCCAGTGGCCCTTTTTCCCGCAGTACCGGCAGTTGTTCCTGCCGATGTTGTTGCCGGAACCTTGCGTCGGCGCGGTCTGCTTCTGAGGCTGCCCGCCCTTTCGCCCATTTTGGAGACGGCCATTGCCGAGGCCATCCCCTTTGCCGCTTGTTACGCCTCCCCGCGGTTGTCTCTTTCGCGCCTCCCACTGTTCCTCAATGAGTAGGAGCTGGCCGCTGGATCTACCTCCTTGATCATCGTCCAGTCGTTCCTCAACGGCTCGGAGATGGCCAACAACCTCCTCGGCGATGGCGTTCTTTGGGTCGAGTGTCTCGATGAGAAGGCAATTTGAGCGAAGCGTAGGGACAACAGAGAGGAATTTTCTCACAACCTTCTCTTCGTCGACCGAGTCGCCGAGAGAGCGCAGAGCGGACGCGATGTTGGAGATGCGCATCGCGAACTCGTCGATCCGCTCGTTGGCCTTGAACATGACGGTTTGAACTCGGTTCGAGCAGCGACACGCAGTCGCGCACGATCGTTCCCACGATCGAGGCGGATTGCCTCCTAGGCCGCTTTGGCGCTCCCTTCCCCACGAGCATGCGGTGCATCTCCGATGGGGTAGAGCGAGCAGCGCGCCAACGCCGCTTGTCCTCCCCGCGAGGTACGGTATCGTCTCGATCGCTTCCCGAGCGACGCCGCTGGAGGTTCACCTCCATCACCATCGCCCAGTTGGTGTAGTTGGAGCGCGTCAACATCGGGAAGGAGAGGTTGGTCCCGCTGCCTCCTCCGGTCTCGCGCACCACTTGTTGCACGACAATCTCGCCGCCATTGCGTCGCACCTTGCTGCGTCCACGGCTCGGCGATCGTCGTCGCTGCCCGGACGGAGGTGTCACGGATTGGTGTGGCGGTGGTGTGCCGTTATTGCCTCTCCCATTGCCTTGCGACATGGCTACTAACTTGGCTCTGATACCAATTGTTAGCTTCCAGGACAGGAGATGTACACACGCGAGAGAGACGGAGCTAAAGCTCTAGAGCTGAACTACTCACGCTTGCACTTGGACACACGCACACACACGAGTCGGGAGAGAGTCGGGAGAGTGAGAGGCTGAATGCTCTTGTTTTGCATTACTACAAACTGATACAAGGAGTCCTATTTATAGGACTTGTGAGCTGCACAAACCAGCTCATCGATGGACTTAGATGACCTGACCGCCAGCTTATCCTGACAGCCGAACTCTATCCTGACATACTGCTATTTATCCTGACAAAAGCTAAGATTCTTATCCTGACATCTCTTGACTTACTAGCAGTGTAGATATTTGACTTTGGTGGCAGATGTTCACAAGCAACTCTCTTTTGCTAGTGTGAACATGCACGTAGTAGCAGTACTCGCATGCATGCACGTACTACATTAAGCAACAACCTAATTAATCAACAGACTAGACCTGGATCGAGGTCGTAGGCTGAGTAGAGGCAACGAATGGTGGCATGGTCGCGTCGAAGGAATCAAGAAAGTGGTGCATCTGGGCGAACTCGGGCATTGGGGGACGGCCGGTCGGTTGACCCGGCGACGGCGGGAGCTCGGCCAGCTCCTGATTGGGCTCCCTTGACGTAGGAGGTCGGGGTTGTCTGCGGGCGCGGAGATTCATGGCGGCAGACCAAGGATGATACGTATAAATTCTCTTTAAACTAGACATATCTAAAGTTATACATATTTAAATTACACGTATCTAGATATCACATACCTCATGTATACGTACCCTGCATATTGTTCTAATCAAGGTATCGTGCTTATTACCCACCTCATCTTTTAATGGCTAACAAAAACTGTATTTTCCTGCATATACTTGTTGAGAGTATGTAGATTGGGGACCTTGGGTATGTAGTGAACTTACCTAGTATCCTGGAGGCAAAACAGAGGTCCCTTTCGCCATCGATTTGCAAAGCAAGCAACCAAAAATTCATCATGCATGTCGAATGGTCCATTCAGCACAGCAGCAGTAGTCCATTCTTGTTTTGCTTTGGCAGCTGATGCAGACACTCCACTTACTCCGTGATCGATACATGTATTATTCTCCCCCATGGACAGCGCCATAGACATTCTTGTTTTGCTTTAGCACCATCAGTCTTCCATTATCTCGAACACTCGTCTAAATGCCTGTCATTTTACCAAGGAACATCTTCTATTATCTCCAAGGAACATATAAATTTGTGTCATTTTACCATCTTCGTCTTTCATTTTCTCCAAGGAACATCTACTTGTGTGCCATTTTACCATCATCTTTCATTTTTCTCCAAGGAACATCTACTTGTGTGCCATTTTACCATCATCTTTCTTATACTTGCTTCTCCGCAAGAGAGGATATATAGAAGGTGACACTCAAATCTCCAGTTTTATCAGGAATCATGTTTGTTTTGCTTTGGCAGCTGATACAGACATTCCACTTACTCCCTTCATCGACATGTACTCTGTCACCCACACGTGGTGATCTAACCTTGCCAATTTGATACTCTCATAAAGAGCAAGCTTTAACCTGTCGAGTCTTGACGAGGACTCTGTGCGAGGTTTGTGGTTGTCTGGACTTCCAATACTACTTTACCATCATCTTTCATTTTCTCGAATACTCATCTAAATGCGTGTCGTTTTACCACCATCTTTTATTTTTCTCGAAGACGCATTTGCGTGTCATTTTGACTATCATCTTTCATGTATTCTCTTTTCGGCGACAGAGGATGTGTAGAAGGCAGCACCCAAGTCGCCAGTTTTCTATTGGTGTTGTAACTTGGTGGTAACTAGGAGCTTACATTTCTGGAACGCACATCCAAATGCATGCCATTTTTACCACATATCATGTTTGTGTGGTCAGGAAAGTCAGCTGTGCCATGTAGGGTAGGGCCTGTGTGTGGCTATTTAGGTGCCCTCGTCCTATCCACTTCACTAGTCAGATTTTGAAGTGCCAACTTTAGTTGATGGTTAGGTGCCCACCAACCAATCATGGTCGACCAATCTGACCTCCCTTTCTGAAGGCATGAAAAGCTCGACTGCAGGTGTGGCTATTTCTTCCTGGAATGTATGATTGCTCAGCTGCAACCTCCTCCTTGATACCTCTATTGATATTGTATGGTCACTATATAGCACTGCGCAAAGAGAGAGACTAGCTAGCAAGCTATATAGAAAGGCAGCCAGTGAGCATCTCCAGTCTGAGAATAAGGGTGGCTGAGAAGATGCAGGACTGGGCAGGCGTGTTCATTCCGCTGGTGCTGTTCATCCTGCTCTCCCCGGGCCTCCTCTGCCAGATCCCTGGCAAGTGCCGGTTCGTCGAGTTTGGCAGCTTCCACACCAGCGCCGTGTCCATCATCGTCCACACCGTCATCTTCTTCTGCTTCGTGGCAGTCTTCCTCATCGCCATTGGGGTGCACATCGACCTCGGCTCCTGATTCATCATCTGTGTGTGTGTGTGTGTGTGTGTCTGTTGTTTGTGGTGCTCTCGACCCATCAGCTCAGCATGCGTCTGAGTTCTTTCGCCTGGGCTTGTTTGGGTTCACTGACCATAAGTTGTCCGAATGTTTAGGTGTTCTTCAGTTGAGTTCTTGGGTAATAGCATCATCGTTGCCTGTATCGGTGTATATGCCTCTCTCGTTAAGAATGAGACTGGTTACTCGTTTTTAGATAGATTCACTCACTTGTGTGAATAAAGTTGTGTTTGATGTGCCCTGCTCTGCTCAGACTGTTTTATGTGCTTTAAAAGTTTTATTAGGTGTTCATCTGTTCCTTCATGTGTTGTAGTATCATCACCGCTGACTGTATCGGTGTAGGCCGATGTGATCAAGAACTACACCGGTTCATGCATGGCTTCTAGCTAGATTCAGTCATCTGTATAATTAAAATTTTGGTTCCAGTTTCTGACCCCTACTTTATGCAGATGATTTGCATTTCTTTTTGTGGGTCTTTTTTTCTTCTTATTAAGATGTCTGGATTCGTTGAGAAGTGATGCCGCTAGAGTGAGATGGAATGAGAGGGTTTCGTGTGTGGAGTCGCATCCAGTAGTGATTATTTGAGTGGTGCAGAGAAAGGAACAAAGGAGAATCCAAGTCCAGCTGAGATGACTGTGACCTCATACTGAGAGAAAGAAAGAAAGTATTGGTCTATAACTACTGATGAGCATTCCGTCGGCCAGTAACTGAGCTCGGGTTGGGTGGGCTGCATCTGTCTTGCTACTCTAGCTATTGTATGCTTGGTCTGAAACAATGTCATTATTGGCGACAAGTGAGCAATGCATCTCGTTTGTCGACAGTAAGCTGCTGACAGTGACATATAATCTGCAGACATATATGCCAGTCAATTGCACAGTAGCTTTCTGTAGTACACAGAGGCGAGGTGATGATGTACTAGCTACCTGGAGATGCAGCAGAGCCTTGGAGCCTCAGAAACTGCGATGGATGCGTTTTGTCATCTAGGTCCACGTTACACCGGCATTTGCCTCTTGTCAAGAATTAAGCTGTTTCCTTGCTTCTGGCTAGATTCACTCGCCTCTGCTCTGTATATAAGTAAAGTTTGGTTTTGTGACTCTTACTCAGTGAATCTGTCTGAAATGCTGCTGGACTGACAAAGCAGGTCGTTTTACAGTGTTGGAATAAAATGAGAGACGATTAGTGCTATTTTTCTCCTTGTCTTTGACAGAGACTAGGGTTTTGTGTGGAGTCGCATGCAGTGGTGAGGATGCGAGTGGTGCAGGAATCCAAGTCCAGCAGAAGTAACTGAGCACATTCGTTTAACCAGTAACTGAGCCTGGATTTGCTGGCCTGTAGTAGATGTAGCAAGGATAGTTTGGTCTGTTCTGTGGAGTCGCGGTAGTGAGGATGTGGGTTGCTGCAGGGAAAGGAAGAACACAAGTCCAGCTGAGTTGAGTGTGACCTCGTACTGAAAGAAACAAATAACTGATGAGAGCATTCTTCAGTTAGTGAGCGTGCACCTTGTCTGTCGACATAATCTGCACACGTACATGCCGTATGTTTCCTGCTTCCTCTGTCAGTCGGTTCAGTATCCAGTGGAGCGAGTTCTCTGAAATCTTAGGTGTTCTTTTTTTGCTCCAGTGTAGTACAACTCACGTTGTCGGTGCATGTCTCTATGATCAAGAATTAAACCGCTTACTTTTTTCGAATAAAAGATTTAATTGGTTACTAGCTTCAGATTATTTGCATTTTTTCTCTTTGTGCCCCTACTCTGTTCAGATTATTTGCATTTCTCTCTTTGTTTAGCTTGTTTGCATTTCTCTGTATGATCATGTTCTTTAAAAGTCCAGGTGTTCATCTGTTCCTCCTCCTTGTGTTTGTGTTTGTCGTTCTTCAGTCAGTAACTGAGCTTGGATTTGGTGGACTGTATCTGTCTTGGCTACTCTCCCTAGCTACCTACTTTACTTGCTTAGCTGTTCCTTAATTTTGCTCTCCATTTGTGGTGTAATACCAACCACTGTCTTTATCAATCAGTAGCTGTGATTAAGGATGAAACTGTTTACTCGCTATACTAGTTAGATTCACTCGCCTCTACAAATAAAGCCTGGTTCCATTGCTGCTTATTCTGTTATTCGGACTGTTCTGCATTTCTCTCTCCGAAACTATTAGTTCTAGTTAGTCTGTAGCTGATTTGCATTCTTCAGTCAGTAACTGTCTTGGCTAATCTACCTATAGCTAGCTAAAACTTGGAATCCCACTCTCGTTATCAGTCCGTCGCTGTTACCAAGTATGAAACTGGTTTCTTGTTGTATTATGTATATAGTTCGCTCACCTCATAAAGTCTGGTTTCACTACCTCTACAAATAAAGTCTGGTTTCACTGCCATTCGGATTATTTCTGCATTTCTCTCTCTGAAACTATTGCGATGCTGCGTACTCCTCGCGAGAGATGTATCTAAATCCGCTTGATTGGTCCGAAACTGGCCGAGTATGTTTTGAATGTAACCGATGAGCATTCTCCAGTGTATACCCAGTCAGTCAGCCAGTCACTGTAAGCTTTGATTCGGTGGACCGTAAGTAAGCTGGCTACTATAACTAAGCTTGCTGGTGTAGCCTGCCATTGGTTAGAAAGTAGCAACATTAAGCTGCTGACATTGACATCTAACCTGCGTATGGCACACACTGACAGGTTCAGCTTGGTGTAGCAAACAAGCTTCAGGTAGTCTGTAGCTGGAGAGAAGTGAGACTGCATTTCTCTCTCTGAAACTATCAGCTCCAGGTAGTCTGTAGCTGATTTGCATTCCAAGTCCAGTTTGTCAGACACCGATGAGCGTTATTCAGTCAGTAACTGAGCTTCGATTTGAATGTATCTGTCTTGGTTACTCTACCTAGCTACCTAGTTTTACTTGCTTTCGGTAGCTTGACACTGCTAGTTGGAGAGAAGTGAGACTGCATTTCTCTCTCTGAAACTATCAGCTCCAGGTAGTCTGTAGCTGATTTGCATTCCAAGTCCAGTTTGTCAGACATTGATGACCGTTCTTCAGTCAGTAACCGAGCTTGGATTTGACTGTATCTGTCTTGGTTACTCTACCTATCTACCTAGTTTTACTTGCTTTCGGTAGCTTGACACTGCTAGTTGGAGAGAAGTGAGTGAGGATGCAGGCAGGTAGGCTGCATCTTGTTTGCCAAGCTTAATCTTCTCACTGTGACATGCAATCTGCACATCGAATATATACAGTAGTAAGTAGCTGGAACAATCACATGTTCAGCCAGTGTAGCACAGAAGGCAAGATGATCATCGAAACAGAAGTGATCACCCAAACTGCAATGCATATACCTTGCTAACAAAGCCTGATCCAGTATGTACATGGAGATGCTCAGATGCAGCCTTGTAGTCTCAGATGTTGTAGCCTGCCAGAGCATGCGTCTTTGATTGTCAACATTATGCTACTGAATCTGCACACACAAACACACACACACACATATGCTACTCAAAATATACACTAGTAAGTAGCTGGAACATCACATGTTCAGCTTGGTGTAGAACATTCAGTTGAGTTGTTCTGCTTAGGCTTGTTGGGCCTTTTTTTGTCTGCATAGTATAATTTATTAAGCTCTTGAAAGGTTTAGCTGTTCCTTAATTTTCCTAGCTACACTAGTTAGATCCACTCACCTCTACGAATAAAGCCTGGTTTCATTGCTGCTTATACTGTTATTAGGACTGTTCTTCATTTCTCTCTCCGAAACTCTTAGCTCCAGTTTGCCTGCTGACATTTGTAAAATTGTGATAATAATAATAATTGATAATTTTACAATGAGAGAATACAATGGTTTATATAGGAGAGGGGGGGAGAGGAGGTGCAGCGCACCGGCCTAAACCCTAACTTGATATGCAAGTAAATATAATCTAACATCCCCCCGCAGTCTCAACCGTGGGCTCGACAACGTTGAGACTGAAACGAATCTCTAAATGGTGTAGCAAGTCCTTTGGTAAAAATATTCGCAACCGGGCCAGAAGGCACATGAAGAACACGCACTTCTCCCAAAGCGACCTTCTCTCGAACAAAATGGATGTCAATCTCGATATGCTTTGTCCGCCGATGCTGAACTGGGTTTTCGACATGTAAACAGCTGAAATGTTATCACAATATATCATCGTGGCCTGACCAATAGGTCGATGTAACTCAACAAGTAATCGACGCAACCAAACTGTTTCAAAGAATCGCGTGAGCAACAAAGACGGTACTCAGCTTCATGGACGAAGCGAGAAACCGTGGTGACGCTCAAGACCAAGAAATTAAATCATTGCCAAGAAAAACACAAGGTATCCTCAAGTGGATCGACGAGTGTCCGGACAACCAGCCTAGTCTCGCATCGAAATATGCCGTCAATGATGTGGGTGATGAGTGATTGATATGCAAACTATGATCTAATGTACCTTTGAGATATCTAAGTATGCGTTTGACATGGTTAAAATGCGAACTCTTGGATCATGCATGTAAAGACAAGCTTGCTGGACAGCATATGATATTTCTAGACGGTAATGGTGAGATACAAGGGCTCCAGTTAAGCTACGGTATAGAGTCGGATCAGGAAAAATATCACCATCCGAGGAAAATTTAGAAGAAGTATCTACAGTGTACGGGTGGTTGACAATCTAACATTCCAGCTGGTTAGAGATCAACAGAAATCGACGTTGAGAGGAAAAAGACCAAGAATCACGAGTGACAGCTATACCTAAGAAGTGATGAAGGGAACCTAGATCAGTCATAGAGAATTCAGTTTGTAGGAGAGAAATAATATGAGTGAGAAAAGTTGTGGAGGAGGCAGTGAGAACTATATCATCAACATAAAGTAGGAGATAGGCGACCTGGGTGTTAGAATGGTAAACGAAAAGAGAGTAGTCAGAACGAGAGGGAATGAATCCTATAGTTTGAATAAAGGTAGAAAAACGTTGAAACCAGGCTCGGGGTGCTTGTTTGAGGCCATAGAGAGATTTTTGGAGAAGGCAAACGTGATCAGGAAAAGAAGAATCTTCAAAACCGGAAGGTTGTTGAGAATAGACGACTTCGTTTAAGGAACCATGGAGGAAAGCATTCTTTACATCGAGTTGATGAATGGGCCAGGAAGAGAAAACAGCAAGACTAAGAATGGTTCGGATGGTGCTAGGTTTAACTACTGGAGAGAAAGTTTCGTCGTAATCGACACCGTGTTGTTGAGAGAACCCACGACAAACCCAACGCGCTTTATACCGAGAAAGAGTGCCATCAGAATGAAATTTTTGACGGAACACCCACTTTCCAGAAACAACATTTGCATTAGGAGGTTGGGGAACAAGTTGCCATGTGTTATTGGATTGGAGTGCTTGAAACTCATCGCGCATGGCAGCGGTCCAGTTCGGATCAAGAAGAGCAGATTTGTATGTTTTGGGAAGAGGTGAGAGAGTTGGAGAAGCATGAAGATTGAGGCGTGTTTTAGGAAGTCGAAAACCAGACTTGGCACGTGTGCGCATGGAATTGTCGTTGGTAGGTGCGATAATGGGAACGGCATGTGAAGGAGGAGTCTGCATCCCAAGGCAATGAGGAGGAGGACGAAAAGATGAGGGGCAGAGGATTGGGTAGTTTGATTGGCGAGGGCAGGAGTTTTGGGGCGGCGAGTGTTACAATCGCGACAAGAAGATAACGAAGAACGAAAACAAAAACACAGCAAGGAGACACAGATTTAACGTGGAAAACCTCTCCAACAAACAGAGGAAAAAACCACGGGCGCCCGGCCAATAAACTTCACTATATCGAGGAGTGTTTACAAACGCCGGGATTTCAGATGCAACTCTCCCAACCGGGGCTTACAAGGGGTTTATATATCGGTGGAAACCTAGGTCTTCACGATCCAGACATCACATGGCGTCGCCCGCACACTTCTACGTGCGCCCGTTCACAGTGTGGGCTTTTAGACTCGTTACACTCGGCCCAAGCCTCCGGCGATGGGCCTCGCTCCACTCGTCAGAAGTTGGCCTATACTTTGTAGAATTTGGATCAACATATAACAGCGAGCGTAAACGTGGGTTATGGGAGGTCGAGACACGGGTGCTGATGGGTCTGTCGGGGCAGCCGAGTCGGCCGGGGCAGGGTTAGGGACTACCGTGGCAGGAGAATCGGTAGCGGTATGGGGAACGAAAAAGTGAGGTTTTATGGAATTGGCTGGGCGAGGGGTGGATGTGGTGGGAGGAGATGTAGGGGTTCTAGTGGCGAAAGGAAAGGTGTTTTCATCAAAAGTGACATGCCTAGAGATGTGAATGTGACCGGTCACAAGATCAAAACACCGGTAGCCTTTGTGTTCATCTGAATAACCTAGGAAGACACAAGGAATGGAACATGGAGAGAGTTTGTTTGGGGAAGTTGCATAGACATTGGGAAAGCAAAGGCAACCAAAAACGCGAAGCTCAGTGTAGTTTGGGTGAGAGAGAAAAAGGGAGTAGAAAGGTGTGGTGTTTGGGTTAGTGCTAGATGGTCGAATATTGAGGAGATAGGTTGCGGTTCGAAGAGCTTCAGCCCAAAAAGTGGAGGGCATAGATGATTCAATGAGGAGTGTGCGAACTATGTCATTGATGGTGCGGAGTGATCGTTCAGCCTTGCCATTTTGTGGGGAAGTGTAAGGGCAAGAGAAACGAAGGAGAATGCCATGTTGGAGAAAGAAATTACGGTTTGAAAAGTTGTTAAATTCTTTTCCATTGTCACATTGGATAAATTTTATGGGTAAAAAGAAGTGTGTGTTAACATAGGTTTTGAAGTTGATAAAAAGTGAGTGGACATCAGATTTGTTGCAAAGTGGGAAAGTCCAAACGAAGTGTGTAAAATCATCTAAAAGAACTAAGTAGTATTTGAAACCGGAGAGACTCACAGTTGGAGAGGTCCATAGATCACAGTGCAAAAGTTCAAAGGGATAAGTACTATGAGAAGTAGAATGCGCAAATGGTAAACGAACATGTTTTCCTTGTTGACAAAACTCACAAACGGAGGAATTATGAACCTCTTTATTACAAGGGATCGAAAAATCACTAAGTAGAGAGGATAAAGTGGCTTTATTCGGATGGCCTAAGCGTTTATGCCATAGATCTACGGAGGCGAGCATGGATGATGGAGACGAGGCCGCAGGAGCGCCATGAACAGAGTAGAGGTCGCCAGAGCTATCGAAGCGAGCGATCTCCGCCTTGGTCATGAAATCCTTTACAGACAAGCCAAAAGGGTCAAATTCGACGGAAACATAGTTGTCTTTGGTGAAACGACGAACAGAGATTAAATTTTTAATGAGGGCTGGTGCAACTAAGACATCTTTAAGTAGGAGTGGTTTGGAAGTGGAAGATGCAAGGTTTGTATGACCGACACATGAAATTGGTATGGAGGAACCATCGCCTAATGTAATGGATGAAAAATGAGATGGTATGCAAGTTGACAGCATAGTATTCGATGAAGACATGTGACTAGAAGCACCAGAATCGAAAATCCAATCGGTACCGAGTTACCTTGAGCAGCAAAATTATTCATGGCTCAGAGAACGCAGCTTGGTCCCACTGGAGAGGGAGTCGGTGCAGATTGACGGAGGTGGACGCAGTGGTGGCGGTGCAGCAGGAGTCGAGTACATGGTGTATGGCGAGTAGTATCCTCCAGGATTATAAGTGGCCGGTGCCGAAGGGACATAAGGACCCATAGCAAAGGGCATCGGCAAGGCATAGGGTGCCGGCGATGGTGCAGCATACATGGGCGGTGAAGGAGTGGCGTAATGAGCTTGTGCAGGGACCCGTGGTGCAAGGAGGCCAGGTGAGCCTGTATGAGGATGCACGCCGGGCTGCCACGAACCAGTATAGGCAGGTGGCGCGCCAACAGGAGAGGACGCGGTCCAGGGCATTGGCCAAGCCTGAACCATGCCACCAAGGGTCTGAGAAGATCGCCAAGCTGGTGTCCGCAGTGAGCCGGTGGTGGTGCTTGGCGGTGGAGGAGTCGGTTGTTGGAGGAGGCCGTGGCAAAGCATCGATAGATAGGCCGGTGCCCCTATAGTTGGGGGCGCCAACCTGGCGGTGGAACAGCGCAAGCGGCCGAGGCGGTAGCGGTGCAGGAGGTCGTGGAGCAAAGATTGGCCCGAGTAGACTCTTGAGTGGTCATGGCGCGTCCGCCCAGAGAGCATGGAGCGACTTACCGCAAAGGAAGGAGACGGCCGTATCATGGGGATGAAGACCTGCTTGTCGGGTTACCGATTGAGGCCGAGGAGGATCTTGATGAGCGTTTGTCTCAGCGGGATCACCGAAGTTCACGGAGTTCATCGGCGATGGTCTGGAGGCGGTAGTATACCCCATGGGCAAGTCGCCTGGCGGTGTTCGGCTCCGTGTTGAGCGTGTTGACACGGCGTCGGCGTTGTCTGAAAAAAGTCGACGGAGGCTGCCCAAAGGGCGGTGGCTGGTGGTAGCCTGAAAATGAGATTGAAAATCTCGGTGCTCACCACTGGTAGATCCACGTATCCCAATGAGATCATCCTTGACCCAGCGGGGATCCGAGGGAGACGGCGGGATGTTGGGGTTGACGTGCGCCAGGAGGTTGCAGCGGCCCAAGTGCACCTCAAAAAGATGCCTCCAATGGTAGTAGTTGTGTTTGGGGAGATCTAAAGTGATGGGAATCAATGGGGTAACGTTGGAGATTGTATCGGTGAAGTTGATGGTGGTGGCGATAGGAGGTGGGGAGGATGAGGTGGATGGTTTGGCAGCCGCGACGGCGGCCATGGCGGCGCGCCACTCGAAGAACCCCGGAGGGGGCGGCGGCGGCGGGGTGGGAGGCGTGGGAGCCATGCCCTAGAAGCTAACCTTAATCTGATATCATGTAAAATTGTGATAATAATAATAATTGATAATTTTACAATGAGAGAATACAATGGTTTATATAGGAGAGGGGGGGAGAGGAGGTGCAGCGCACCGGCCTAAACCCTAACTTGATATGCAAGTAAATATAATCTAACAACATTGACATCTAACCTGCGCACACACAATACAGGTTCAGCTTGGTGTAGCAAACAAGGCAATATAAGATGCTGAGAGACAGGTGTCTTGTAGTCCATGGAGATGAATGCAGGCTTGGAGTCTCAGAAGCAAGCTGTGTGATGGACGCGTCTTGTTGTCCAGGTCCACTTCGCACCTCAACTCGTCTGCTGCTGCCGCTAGTGACAATTTCAAGCCGGCTGGCCGGCCGGCCCTCCCTGGACGGCACGGTACGGCACGGCAGACGTAACACTATCCTCATCGTTGCCGTCGTCGTCCTATATATATTCAGATGCTGGCCGCACAGGAGCACAGAGCAGGGGCTACATCCATTCCATCCATGGGGTCGGGCGACTGGGGGCCGGTCCTGATCGCGGTGCTCTTCTTCGTGGTGTGCACGCCGGGCTTGCTCTGCCAGATCCCGGGCAACGACGGCCGCGTCGCCGAGTTCAACAGCTTGCGCACCAGCTACCTCGCCATCTTCGTCCACACCGTCATCTTCTTCGGGTTCTGCGCAATCTTCATGATCGCCGTCGGCGTCCACCTCAGCTCCGGCTAGCCTAGCTGTCTCCTCTGTTAGACTGTTACTTCTCCTTATTCATGTATGCTTGGCTCTGGCTGATGTTTTAGTGATCAGAGCTAGTAAGGGCCAGATAGTGGGTCATCTGAATTCTGCTAGTATCTTATTGCCAAATTGTTCATCACTTATTTCATCCTCTGGTTTTCTTCTTCTATCCTGTATGCATGCTTGGTTGCCCTGCCCCGCTGTTTTACAAGCCGTAGGTAGGCAGAGTAAGTGGATCATGTGCTTCGTGCTCAAGGCCAAGGGATTGAGATTGCTTTTATATTATATTTGCTCGTATTTTGTGCTCGTTACAACTACTTACATCTGAGATATGCTGTATTGTGGTCAAATTTGATTTTAATCAATTGGAGCGAGACGCAAAAAAAAGAGAGAGAGAAGGGGGTAACAGGTGCGGTGTCTGCAGAATGAGTTTTATTATGGTGAAATTTGAATATGATGACTTGGTTTGGAGTCACACACACACACACACTCGGCAACCTTGCCTCCTATATACAAGTGTGATGTTTCCAGTATGCAGTTGAGCTGCACTATCTGAATGTTTAGGTGTTCATTCCTGTACAGCACTGTATCACACACCGGATATATCAGCAGTAATGTTTAGGTGATCGATTAAGGATGATACAGGTTCGTTGGTTATATTTAGATCCGTTTGGCATAAATAATGAAACAGTTGAGATGACAAGTGAAAGAGGTTTTGTAGTTACGGTGTCCGTCAGATAAAAACAAGTTTGGTCCATCCAATTCCAGCTGAGCTGAGCTGATCTTATTTGTCAGAACTAAGCTTCTAGCAGTGACATCTAACCAGCAGAGTTCCAGCTTGAAGCACCTCGTTTTGCTGCCCTCTTTTTTTCTCAGAGTTGGCCTCAGTTTTCTATGAATTGAATTTGTAAGAATGGCCAGATGCAGTTTTAGAACCCCCAAAAACAAGGAAAATAAACCATGTAGATTTATCAAGGGAAACATTCACAAGAACCATTTGTGTTTAGGGTTTCAGTTAAAAATAATAATAGCAGTGGTGCGGCGGAGATCGACATGATTCGCTTCCAAAACCTGGATTCACAGATCAAGTTCACATCCATCTCAAACTCGCTATGTTGCAGTCAAATGTGCAACCACATTCAACATGTGGTCGATTTAAACAAAACCACAGACAAGACACCATAAAACATGTGATTTCATCAAGGGCGGCATTCACATAGAACCATGTATATATTTGGGTTTCATGAACCCGAGTAACATCTCGGTAAAGATAAAACAGCAGTACAAAGCAAAACAACATGTTCCAGTAGTACCAATACTTGGTTTCTTTTTTACATGTCTGCAGCCAGCCTTCCTTTGAAGACACAACACACTGACTGGAACCAACAGAGCTTCATCAACCATTGCACTGGACTGCATCTTCAAGGACAACAACCGGCAGAGAAATATGTGGGTTGTCACCGGCATCCTTCACAAGGGGTGTTGCCTTCTGCTGCTGCTGCTGTTGTTGCTGCAGCTAGGTGACGAGGCCATCTTCTCATCGACGTACTGCGCGAATTTCACCCTTGGACCCTGAGTTCAGAAAAAGGGACACACTTCAGTTAGCTAACAGACTCCAGTGGGTTCTCATGGTGAGAGGTAGAGCAGCTACTACTCACGGGGATCTTGCAGTGCGCATTGAGCTCTGCCTGCATCTGCCGCCAGCGCTCCCTGGCCACCTCCTCCACCCGCGACGACCTCTGGCAGGCTTCTTCAACCTGCTCCTGCTGCAATTTAGACAAAGAAATCTTCTTTCAGTAACATAAATTTTGAACACAGACAGCAGATATATTTGCAAATGGCTGTAACGCTTCAGGCGGCTAACGTCTTCAAAAAGGATTTGCATCCACTCAATACAGTTAAAGGGCAAAAGAGAATAGAAGCTGACAGTGCACATATCATGTTTCAGCACGTTGCAGTCCCAGGTTCCAGTTTAGTGTTCAAAGCCAGTTTCCTAACATGTTCTGCCAGTATGTGCTCACAAGTGGCACACATAAAAGGAATACAGGTAGCGCCATGGGAGAGCTCAAATTAGATATAACCATGATCAAGACTGCAGCTAAGTTTCAAATGGATGTGAGTGACAACCTGAATCCGCTGTCTAAAAAGAAAAAAACTGAAGTTGCTGTTTCGATCAGCCTACAGTACAGTTACATGTCAAGTTTTAAGTGATGTTCTTCGTATTTCAGCGCACATAATAATTAAATTAAAACAAGCATCATAGCAATAAGATAGTATTTCTCAGTCATTTACGGAAAGAAAAATGCTAGTCTACAACTTCACCACAAGGGCAAGAAACTGAGTGAAGTGCCAGTGAATACACTTACTTGGCCAGAAGGCTTCTCTGCAAGACTCCTCAGGCTCACCACCTCCTCCAGCAAGTTCCCAATTATATCATCCGCCTCGTGCATCTGCTTCCTGGAGAACTCGAAAGCTCGATCAGCACGTAGCCTGAACACACTGCAGTCAAGACACATGCAGATCCCCTTGCACCCCATTGTATGCCTCTTGAGTATCCCTTTCTTTGGTGAAAGTTTCTTTGGAGAAAGGACTCGTTTCTTCAGAAAAGAGATGCCACTGAAAGCACCAGTGACAGGGGAAAGTTTCTTGGGAGAGAGGCATTGTTTTTCCAAACTAGGAGAACCACATGGACGCAGCATGGGGACTTTCCTCAACCCTGATTCAGCCTGTGTAAGACAATCAGAAATTTCCTCCGCTGATAAGGATGCGTCACTAGCACAAGGCTCAGAAGGCTTGCTGATCACTCCCGCATCAAGCAGTAGGCTATCAGCAGTAGCCACAGAATCCTGCCTCTTGTCCACCACTACTGTGTTGGTAGGGCTAGCAACAGCAACATCAGGACATTCTGAGTTCTGGCATTGCTGTACTTCAGAAAGTTCAGCATTTGCTTGTAACTTCTTTGGGTCACATAGCTGAGGCTGGTCTTTCAACAGAGATTCACCCTTGTCTGCACCAAGTTCATTTGCACCATCTCCATCTGAAGAGAATACTGTTTTCTGTATTACCTCTTTCTCTGTATCACCTTTCTGCAGAGATACTTCAGAAACAGCAGACTGAAGATCTCTGCCATCAAGAATAGAATTCTCGTCCGATTTTGTTGCCTGTTCTTCCACTACTCTTTCAGCTTCAGCTACATTGTTCTCCTTAGGCGAGTCTTCTGAGACAGCAAGCTGACACTGTCCACCAGCAAGGACACCATCCTTGTCCAAAGATAACACGGCTTCTGCTGCAACTTTCTCCACTTCAGCTGTACCACCGCTGCCAGGAGAGATTTCTGCAACACCAGACTGAAGCTGTCCATCATGTCCACTGGTTATCACATCACTCTCGCCCAATGCCAATTGTTTCTCTTCTGGAACCGTTTGAAACTTGGCCCTGTCTCCATCCTGAGAAGAGATGTCTGGCACAGCAAGACAGACAGCAGTACACTAAGAAAACTGAACTCTAAAAGACTCACTCTAAAAGAAGACTCACGAATCATAACCAGGGAAACACAGCAATTGACTTACCATTCTCCATGATAAATGGCAGCATCCTCTTGTAGCTAAATGAGTTTCTCTGATGAACAAGCCTTGACCTCGTGCAACGTGTAGGACACTGAAACAAGCAAAAGCAAACATGAGCTCATTGTTAATCAGGAAATGCTATTGATCTCACTTCAATAACAGATGGAAAATAGAAACACGGTATCAGGCACTCACCGGCTTGCTGCCTGCAACATCACCAGGTACAATCTTGGTTTGCTCTTTGACACTGTCACAGGGATCCTTCATCCCCTGATCTCCTCCAGCCTTGGCAACAAGCGGCTCTACAGAATCCGTCAGAGCAGACTTCTCATCTGACTGTGATGCCTTTTCTTCTACTGTTGCTTCAGCTCCAGCTAGATCTTTTTGCCTAGGAGAGTCTTCTGATATAGCAGGCTGGCACAGTCCACCGACCGGGACAGCACTCATGTCTGATGTTGATTCACCCATCTCTGAAGATACTAGGTCTCCAACTGAAACCAGCGCCTCTTCTTGGGCGACTCTCTGCACCTCAGCAGTATTGCCTCCATCAAGAGAAGCCTCCACCACGGCAGACTGAATCTGTCCAACACAGTTTCCATCTGATACTGATGCCACTTCTTCCACCACGGTGCAGACTTGAGCTCGGTCGGGTTCTTCAGGAGAGATTTCTGATGTGATGTGTTCCTCTTCCGACACCCTGCGAATCTTGGCCCTGTTGAGGTCCTCAGAAGAGACTTCTGATACAGAAAGCAAACACACTGTCAGAAAACCTAATTGGTGAAAAGAAATGCCATGAAACCACAATAAGCTGAGCAAGGCAGTGGGCTCACCGTTCTCAGTGAGGAACGGCAACATCCTCTTGTAGCTAAACGAGCTTGGCTGATGGACAAACTTGGACCTTGCGCAGCGGGTGACGCACTGAAACAGGCAGAAACACAGATGGTCTCATCACTATGCTATGGAGGAAATGCAATCAGTCATGCTTATGTACAGTTGCAGGCGCGAATCAGAGATCGCAGTGTCAAGAAACTCACCGGCTTGGTGGCTACGGGGTCGGCAGGGACAACATTGGCTTCTTCTCTGACAGTGTCACAGCAATCCTTCATCTCACGGTCTCCTGCAGTCATGACAGCGGCCTGCTCCACGGAATCCACGGGAGCGGCCTCCACAGGAGCAAGCGGCTCCACCGAATCCACCGGAGCAGCCACGCCTTGGCTCCCATCCACGGATGCGTCGACCAAACCAGAGTCAGATCTGCCCAGCACCTTGTTGGAAAGGGAGACCTTGGGTTCTGACGGCGCGTCCTTGCCGCCTGAGATGTCTGAACCTGTGAGCCCCATCAGTTAGCACAGGAGAAGAGATTCGGAGCGGAGGAGGGAGGGAGGGGGTTGGGGGATGAGTGCGGTACCTGTCTTGGCCCCCATCTGGTTCAGGAAGGGGAGGAGCCGCCGGTAGCCGAAGGAGGCCGGGTCTCGCACCAGCTTGGACCGCGGCAGAATCTGAATCCGTTCAGAAACGAGGTGAGACCGACGCGGGGGATCGTAAATGGAGTCCTACTAGATGAGACGCGCGAGGTACGGTCTGTAGAACGCGGAAATTAGGGTTACTCACCGGCTTCCTCTCGCGGTCCTCGGCGGCCGCCGCCGCGGATGGCTCCGGCGGGGTGGACTGCACCTGGATCTGGACGGTGGGCCCGGGCTTAGCGGCGACCGCGGCGGGGGGGTCGGGGGAAGCGTAGGGCGGCGGCGCGGAGGCCGGGGGCACGACGCGGCGGATGCGGAGGTCCTTGACGGGGGCGTTAGCGGAGGCGCCGCCGTTGTTGCCTTCGAAGAGGTGGTGCAGGAGCTTGGCGTGGCGGCGGGAGACGACGCCACCGCCGACGACCGGCGCGGGCGGGATCTGCTGGGCCGGCATGGTGGACTGGCGGTGGCGGAGGCTGCGTGCGCGCGCGCCTCTGGTCGGGGTCGGGAGGTGGCTTGGCTGGGTTTGGGAGAAGGAGACGGGGGTGTGGGGAGAAAAGGAGGGGATTTGGCGGGGAAGCCGCGCGAGTTTGGCGCCAAAACAGGTCGGGGGCGGGGCGGCGCGGGGAGACTTGAGGGGTAAAATCGACTGTTTTTTTTCTATTTATTATTTTTACCGGGAAAGTGTGAACGCCTTGCCAATTTTTGAGGGAAAATAAAAAAAACATTAGAAAATATACCATAACGGTAAAATGTGTTCACCTCTTTTGGAAATTTTTGTAGACTCCATTTTTAAGCTTGTTTCTTTCTAATATGGTCCATAAAAATAATAAAAATATTTTATTTTCTTTTTTCCGTAGCTATCATGTGTTCTTATTAGATCAGTGCGCGTGGTATGCGGCTAGTTTGATCTAACCGTTTCACGTCTCGCCCGTGCGATCGGGACGCCCTACCCTAGAGCTACCTTCGTTTCAAATCCTTCTCTTTCCTCCATATTCTCGTACTCAGACTTACACCATTGTTGCTTTTGCTACAGATAATCTAATTGCCACAGATGGTGGCTTCTATTTTGACATCGACGAATAGTTGGGGTTCACAGGTAGTAGCGAGGACTATGGGATGAATATCGCTTATGGTTATAGCCTCTAGGCCCTTTGTTAAGTTTGTTGTGTAGAACAACCTAATTTTGTCTATGGAGAGCCTCTGGTCGGCGATGAGATACTTCAGCATCTGTCAATACAAATGCAAAAATTGCATGACCGATACTTAAAAGCTGCAAAGAAAGGGCGAGAAATGATCATAGCGAAATCAAGAGGCCCTCGATAAATCTCTCCTCAATTGCTATTGTCTATAAGTAATTAATTTATTTCTGAAATTAAGTCTCTAACTCAGTTTGTTTAATTCATTGCATATAATTATTCTCACTATATCTTTTTGTATGCTATTATGCAGAATAAAGATTTTGGAATATAAAAGAAAGAAAATCTATTGCATTGAATTCATTGACCCAAAACAAGTTAATTCTGCTACGCTATAGATGAAACCCGTAGAGACAATGCGTAACTTGCTAAGGTTTATAAAGGAGCAAAAAAATTGTAAGGAAATACTTCAGGTTAGAGCGTTACTGCCTTATGCATATTCACTTTTGCTTACTCGATGTTAAGTGTAATTGATAAGTTACTAACGTATATAAATATGTGCAGTTTTCACTCGATTCTGCTAAGCATTGACATTGACCGTGGAAAAGTTAAAATCACGGATCTATTAAGGAAAAACATGGAAGAGTACCACGACATGCTTAATATGTCCCAAAAGTAATTTCAATCGGTCTCTTTCGTTCATTTTTTGATATATCAAATAATTAATAACTCACTCGTTCGTTTTCTTTTCTTTGTCTGATAGTGTTTGAAAATGGTTCACGAATTTGGTTTCCGGTCAATAGCATGAGGAGCTGAGGTTTAATCCGATCCCAGCAGGTCCGCACATCTCTTTAATTCTATATTCAAAATAATTATTATGATTGATTATTATTTGATTGAATTTTTTTCTTGTAAATTGCGCGAGACAGACACACGGGACTAATTTATATGGATACTATGTTTACGAGTTTATTCGCGTGTCAACTATTGAGCAGTATGTGGAATTTATTCAAGTACGTAAACAATATATTCATAATTTATTTTATTACCATAATTTATGTTGAGTTCCATTCATAATTTTTGTTATGATGATTTATATATTCATACTTATCTTCTTCTTTATAATTGGATGCGATGCGGAATAAGCTCCTACCACAGGACCGCCTAATAGCAATTTAAGAGGAATTGAGGGATTTTTTTTAGGGGATCATATCCCCAAATGGAGAATACAATATAGATAGAGTCTAAAACATTTATGTAATTTAACGATCTCCATGTAATCAAATAGATGGGCTTTAGTCCCGGTTGGGACTCTTACACCAAATTGTATATATATGTATGTATGTATGTATGTAAGAGAAATTGTATTATATATGCATCAACGTGTACAGTATGTAGTAGCGTAGAATATGGATATGAAAACTTGTTTAAAATGAGAAAAAAATTGAACACAAAACACAAAATGAAAAGGAAAACACAAAACCCTAAAGCCTCCTGTAACGGCAACCGATTGCCCCAAAATGATGTCGCGGGAGAACACATTTAGTCCCGATTGGTGATGCCCTCTAGCCCAGTGCACTACACAGAGCCACGTGGATGGCCTTTTTCTCCGGTTAGTAATACAACCAGGACTAAAGGGTGGGCTTCTAGCCCGATTTGGCAGTCCCGGTTGGGCAACCAGGAGTAAAGGCTTATTTACTACCAACGATCCATGAGGGGGTGCAAGTTCTCAACCAAGGTGATGGTCGTGAAAATAGTTATCTTTTCTTCGCGTTTAAATCGCATTTTTAGTCAAAAAAATGATCAAGAATCTCTCTAGCCTTGCTACTAATGAATAATTATTGCAAAACCATGCAAACCTTTGTTTTAAATTATGTTGTGCTTTTCAGGTAAAATCAGGAGCATTTATTGAAAATTATGACGTTTCCTACACAACCAAGTCAACTAGCGTCGAAAAGAAGCCTTATGGAGGCTTAACGATCTACGGTACGAGCAAGGACCGCCCGTACAGCCCTCCGATACCAGGTGGTGATGACTCCATCTGTTATCGTCGTATTTTGGCCAAAGACGGAGATGGGCCGTGATCAAGATGGGCTTGGAAGATACGTATATTCAACGTGTTGTTGAATCGGCCTTGTGCGTGGATTTGGGCTAGATTGCCCGTGTATCTTGTATCATAGTAGGTTTCGTTTCAGTTTAGGTTCCGTTTCAGTTTAGGTAAAGATAGAGTTGTAGAGTTATTCCAAAGATAGAAAGTCTCCGGACTATAAATATGTATCTAGGGTTATCAAGAAAAGAGGACAATCACGTTCACAACAAACACAATCTCGGCGCATCGCCACCCCTTGTTTCTAGGGTTTCTTTCGGGTAAGTGTCATGCTGCGATCTAGGCAGTATCTTTACTTATGCGTTATTTGGTGTTACTCGTACTGAAGCCTTTTTGATGGCGAGTAACACTACTATCATAGATTTGTTGAGGCTAGCATCGGTGCTTTTCGTTATAATTATTTATGCTACCTCTAGTTACCTCGCTACCTTTGCACCTTTTCCCAAGTGCAAGGGTAGCATCTTGCTTGATCTTTATTTAGCTGATTCGATCCGTTATGGTTATGCCTTGTTCGCCAAGGTTTAGTTTGATATCTACGTAGTCGCCTTGCAAACGGGTTGAACGATCCGATGTAAGGACGTGGTTTACTAGTTCTAGAGGAGTTGTTCGCATTGACTTTACGTCGGTTGTTAGGCCTCCTCTAAGGTTAGTTTTCTATCATCTTTTGTATCTACCGGGCTCAATTACGTGTAGGGCGTTCCATTCACGTGGTGAAAACGTTAAACCGTCGAGATCGATTTAACCTGTAATGATCAAGCAAAACCCCATGTTATCGTAAATCTAATGCAGAACCATGGGATAATCGGCACTAGGAGCCGATTCACAGGGAAACCTGGGGGCCGGTCACGGCTCGACTTTTATGTATACTTGTTTACCATGCAGAAATCAATGAGCAATCTTCACCTTCGACCAGGTATAGGTGGCCTCGAACCAAGTCAGGACGTGTGCCGGAGTTTTGCGGGCCGTTGCCCGAGGGACCAGGGCCCACCAGCAGTTCTGGGAGCCTCTCGGCTCTTCGTGTTGCTCGTCGCTGCTCGTCAGTGAGTTTTGGCAGGCAACACATTCTGGCACGCTCGGTGGGACATTCAACGACATCGGCATCAACATCCGACGCTGAGATGGGGGATAGACCAGTCACGTACGACGAGCTGCCCGATGAGCACAAGGCGAAGTATGACGAGATCAAAACTCTCTTCGAAGCCGACCTCATCGGCTCTTTTGAGAGGACCCGTAAGCATGGCATCAAGTGGAGGGTTCTCACCAGGGTGCTCTTGATGAGGTGGATCTCGCTCTTCGAGGAGCGCACTGCAGCTCTGCGACAGGAGGTCAACTACATGGTGGCTCATTCTCTTCACCGCCATTCTGAGAGACTGGTGAACGCTTTTGAGCGGATCGCAGTTCGCGTAGTTCAGGAGATCATGAAACATCGATTCTCCGACGGGCCTACTTTGGGGACTCACCAGGAGAAAGACCGCTCGAGCCAGGCCACCTGCCATTCACACTTGCAGCTCCGAGCCTTGCAGCCGCCAGACGTCGTATACAAGGTCTGAGGCGAGCGATTGCAGCTGTTTGAACCACCTAAAGAAATCCCACATGGATATGTGTGCACCACGTGTCGGACCGCAATAACGACACGCACCAGCAGATTGCAACCGCAGATTTCATTTCAGCAGAGTTCCGGAGTGGGTTTTAAGCGTTCACGGAGCAACGGCGACCGGGATGGACGCCGACAAACAAAGGCTAGCCAAGTATGCCATGGAACGAGTCATGAGAATCTAGCCCCTCAGCTCAAACAAGGAGCAAATCCGTACCATCTTGAGAGACCAGTTCGCTTACGTGTCAAGAGAAGGACAATCGGCTATTCAAAGCCGTACCCCATGAGTTTGATCTGATCCCGCCGCCTCCCAAGTATCGGCCCACGAGTTCTCAAGGTTCACGGATCGAAGGATCGAGCTCGATCGAGCACGTGAGCCGATACCGCACATTGGGCATAATTCAGCATCGGATCAGCCGCGTAAGGTTCTTTGCGCAATCTCGACAGGACAGCTTTCGGATGGTACACCTCGCTGCCACGATTCGATTCGGACGGAAGCAACTGGAAGAAGCCCACATTCAGTATCATTCGTGAGGCTACCGAGGCAGCATCGCACTGGCGCGAGTCGGTTGGGCGAAATGGCAGAGTAGTACATCCGGTAACCGGAACCGTCAAGAAAGCGTTACTCAGCTCGTTTAAGCGAGAAAGAAGCGGTCGAAAGCGGTGTTGGGTCTCTCGGCCATCAAGGATCCGCTTTCGGGTGTACAACTCGTTGGCACACATGGCCCGGCCGACAATGTATGAGTACGCCACCACAGTTGTACCAAGACAAATTCAAGCGTCCGAAGGCCGTCCGATGCGTCACCAAGAAGATGATCCTACACAAGACCGTGAAGTGGCCGAATGGGCTCGGGGCAGATCTATCCTGCAAATGGGTGAAAGCGAAGGGCACGCAAAGGGTTCGACTTTGATGTGAGCAAAGCGAGCAGATATTCGATTCTTCTTTGAAGGAGAAGCGGTGAGGTTGCGAAGGCCACAAAATCCTATGGCTCGAGAAATGAGCAGGAGACCATACCAAGTGGCATCACTCGTTCACCCACACCACCAATGATTGCAAAGAGCTACGTCGCCAAATCAAGCGGCGATAGAACAAGCCGTCTGATCCTTGGGCGATTCGCCATGAAAGTGGACACTAACCCATTTCCGGCGTCAACATGGTAGAACTCGATCGCTCCATGGCGTCACCGGATTTCTCGTTCGGTGTTAATATGGCGGTGGGTACCACCATGACACGTACAAGGAGGAAGGTGGTCTCGGGGCAAAGAAAGAGAGGAGGCTGGTCCATGCGACCGCCCAGCCACAATGACGGTATTTAACAGAGGAGCAGTGAGGAGAGTGCGGTATCGAAGCCACGCCACGCATCTCCTTAACAAGTCGGCGTCCAAGATGACCAACGCCGGCCGACAGAGACGACGAAGGATACGAGCACCGCTAGGGACCGTCAAAAGAAAAGGAAGGCAGACAAACATTGGGATTGTCCTTTCTTCAAGTATTCTTTGGGACGCGAATGAGCCGATTGCCTACAATCGACAAGCCGGAATGCGGACAGCGGAAGGAGGACACGAGGCCGTTTCGGTGTTCAAGCGTCTAGGGCCTCCCACCTCGAGCCGTTAGGAGTCCGCTCGAGCAAAGACCGAGAAGCCAAGGGATGACAAAGAAGAAGACAAATATCACCGTCCAAGATGGTGTCCCGGACTCGAGACATACCCAAAAGCGTAGAGTGCGGCTGCGTAACGGAGGAAGTCAAGCAGATATCCACGCTTTAAAGAAAGCACGGCCCGATCCGCGTTAAATTAAGCAGACCTTGGAGACGGAGACCGCCGACAAGGAAAGAGTGGCGCCCCAAACCAGTAAAAGCCGATGCACAGACATCGGCTGGCACAAACATGGTGTTCATACTTCCGTCAGAATTCTGCGCGCCAAGAACCAATGAGCTACCAGTGGCACAGTTCGACTGCGGCCCACGGCCAGTTATCTTTGAGAAGCCACGTGAGAAGGGTTACAAACATCTGAAAGCCCTGTACCTACGAGGTTACATCAATGGGCAACCTGTCGAAGATGTTGGTCGACACCGAGCGGCGTCAATATCATGCCATACTCCATGCTACGGCGTTTGGGACGCCCACTGCGGATCGATCAAAACCAACGTCACGTTAAGCGACTTCAACGGCCGACTGAAACAAGGCATCTTGAGCGTGGATCCGACCGTGGGAAAACCATAACCACGTCATTTTTCGTCGTGGACAAAAAGCACCTCGCTGTCTTGCTAGGGAGAGATTGGATTCACGCTAATCGCTGCATTCCGTCCACGATGCACCGTTCCTAATACAATGGGATGGAGATGAAGTGGAGGTCATCCATGCGGATGATTCTATCGAGATCTTCATAGCGGCATGAACGTCTGGGAAGCGAAGACCAAGAGCCGATCTCGAATCGTCTAGACGGCTGTGGCGCATTGAAGCTACAAAAACGGGTGAGGCTGGTCTTATCCACGGCCTTACAGAGTAGAAAAGTCCACGATCATCAGGTGTACGGCGATCCTGCGATCGGCCACAAAAATAAAAGCAGCAATCATGCGACAAGCGGATCATAGTCGTAGCGAGGAGATGCCCGCCATTGTAAAACAATAAGGTGTAAACCGCCCTTGACTAATGCAATCAAAAAAAAGGGCGATTCAGCAATCGCCCAAATTATTTTGTTATCCTCACCTACCGTTTGCCACATGTTTAGCATCGATTTGACAGTGTGGAAAGCTAGGGTATGGGTTTACATCCGCTGATGAACTGGAAGAAATCGACATTGGTCCTGGGGATAAGACACGACCAACATTTATCAGCAAGAAGTTGGATCCGAGTATGCGGGGTCCCATGATAGCCCTGTTGAAAAAATATCCGCATCGCTTCGCTGGGACTACACGGAGATGCAGGTTAGACAGAGCATCATTGAGCATCGACTCCGGCAAAAGGATTTCGGCCATTTCAGTGAGCACGAGATGAAGGCGAAATTCGGAAGACGCCAAGAAGGAGGTCGAGAAAATGTTGACACCAAGTTAATCAGGCCATGGTATCTGAGTGGATTTCTAGTATCGTACAGAGAAAAAGGATGGCGTTGGCGTGTTGCCATAGATTTTCGGGATCTCAACAGAGCTACCCAAAGGATGAGTATCCGATGCCGTGGCGAACGTTAATCAATGCAGTGCTGGTCATAAGATCTTGAGCTTCATGGATGGCAATGCGGTTACAACCAGATTTTATGGCTCCGGAAGACATACACAAGACGCATTGAGTCCCGTGGTCGATGGGTTGTTTGAATATGTAGTCATGACGTTTGGATCAAGAATCTTTGGCGCCACGTAGCAAAGGGCCATGAATTATATTTTCCATGATCTGATCGGCAAACTGGTGGAAATTTACATCAATGACGTGGTGGTCAAGTCTGCTTCAGCGCAAGGACACCTGGACGATCTGCAACGCGTTCTGGACCGAACAAGAAAATTCGGGCTACGGATGAATCCAAAGAAGTGTGCCTTCGGGGTGACGGCCGGTCAGTTCTTGGGTTTTTTGGTCCATGAACGTGGAATTGAGATCGGCCTGAAAAGTCAGGAGGCAGTGCGAACAATGAAGCCACCCACCACAAAGAAAGAACTGCAGTCTCTCATCGGCAAGATCAACTTCGTCAGAAGATTCATCTCTAATCTGGGGAAGGATAGAGCCGTTCATGGGACTAGTAAAAATTAAATCGAGGAATTCTTTGGGGGAGAACAACAACGATCCTTGACGAGATCAAAGAATATCCGACAAAGCCGCGGTTGGTTCCACCGCAATGGACGAACCGTTCTACATTTACTTGTCGATGGTAACCGTCCATCGCCTCGGTCATGGTGCAAGTTTATGATGGGCTGGAGCGAGTCATATTTTACATAAGCAGAAGGATGCTGGACGCAGAGACAAGGTATCCTTATATCGATAATTTGTGCCTCTGCCTATTTTTCACCTGCACCAAGCTGCGCCATATTTTGCTATCAGCAGAGATTGTCATCATATGCAAGTCGAGCGTCATAAAGCACATCTTGTCGGCTCCTATGTTGAAAGGCCGACCGGGCAAATGGATGTTTGCATTATCGAGTTTGACATCCGGTATCAACCCGAAAGCGATTAAGGACGAGCATTGGCCGACCTTATCGCTGAAAGGATCAACACTAATATAGCGGCATTGTCTATCTGGCGTGGGCTATGTTTTTCGACGGATCGGTTTGTGACGATGGGTGCGGCATCGGCATGCTACTCGTGTCGCCCCGGGGGGCAACATTTTCCTTCTCCATCGGGTTATCTGCCCCTCGCACCAACAACGTCGCTGAGTACGAGGCGATCGCAAGGGAATGGAGTTGCTCATGAGCGGGCGAGCGGTGGAAATTTTGGAGACTCCAAGTTGGTGATTTCCCAACTCACGGAAGAATACAAATCAGAGCGAGTCCCTCTACCCATTATGGCTGCCCGCGAGCTGATGGCAGTTCGGACATAAACTTCACCGGATCCGTTCGCAGAATACAGAGGCAAATGATCTTGCACAAATGGCTTCAGGCTACAAGGATGTAGCAGAAGGAGCCGATATTCAGGTACAGTTCCTGGAAGCTGGCGACTGGAGAGCCGATATCTTCAACTACTTGAAGGATTCGGCTCGGGGGGCACCTAAACGGATAAGGTACAAGGCCATGAAGTATGTGCTTATTGGGGACGACATGTTTTACAGACTCGGAGGGTTATTGCTCAAATGTGCAGAAGCGGCCGAGGCAAATCGGCTCCTACACGAGGTACACGAAGGCGCTGTGGAACTCACCAATCAGCTCACAAGATGAAATGGTTGATCGAGCGATCGAGGTTTTATTGGCCCACCATGCTCGAGGACTGTTTCAAGTACTACAAAGGGTGTCAAGCATGTCGAAATTTGGGAAAATTCAGATGGTACCAGCGTATGAACCCCATCATCAAGCCTTGGCCATTCCGAGGTTGGGGCATGGATATGATCGGCAAAATCAATCCTCCATCAAGCAAAGGCCACATGTGGATTTTGGCCATCACCGATTACTTCACTAAATGGGTGGAGAGGCTGTCGATGAAATCAGTGAACTCAAAGATGTTATCAACTTTGTGAAAGAACATGTCATCCATAGATTCGGATTCCCCAAACTATCACGACCGATGGAGCTCGGTCTTCATTTCTCACGAGTTTAGAAAGTTACGTGAGGACACGGGGATCAAGTGATCGGATCATCTCCATACTATGCTCAAGCAAATGGGCAAGTGAAGCATCCAACCAGAGCCTCATCAAACTGATCAAGAGAAAAGTCGATGAGCACCCTAGGCGTTGGCACGAGGTTTTGTCAGAGGCGTTATGGGCTTATCGCATGTCATGCCATGGAGCGATAAAAACCTCGCCATACCATCTAGTATATGGACAAGAAGCCGTGTTGCCCTGGGAAATTACGGCTGGATCGAGACGTGTCACTTTTCAGAACGATCTAACGACTGAAGAATACGCAACCCTGATGAGTGACAGTGTGGAGGATTTAACCGAGCTCAGGCTATGGTCACTGGAGAAAATCAAAGAGAACAAGGCCAAGGTAGCTCGGGCATATAACAAGAAAGTGAGGCCAAAGGAGTTCCACGGTGGTGATCTGGTATGGGAAGCTGTGTTGCCATTGGGGACTAAGGATGCAACATATGGTAAATGGTCTCCAAATTGGCACGGACCGTACAGGGTCGATCAAGTTTTAAGAGGAAACGCATATATACTCGAGGAGCTGGACGGCGTAAAATTCCCAGTGGCGGTCAACGGTCAACATCTCAAGAAATATTTCCCAAGCATGCGAGACGTCAGACATTAAAATGTGGGGGCCGATACATAAAATCGGCCAAATAAAAACAAAATATATAGCCGATGCACGGTCATCGACTCTAGAGGTTGACATATGTGACAAACAGGTGCCAGTTTACACATACGAGCTACTGAAGAAATGCTTCGAAGGCGTGGAGGGCGTCAGCACGGACACGATCCACCTCGGCGATCTCGGCTTCGTCGTCTTCGTCCTTGCCCGTCACCAGCTGCTTGTTCAGGGCACGTATTTCCCCCAGATCGGTCTTCATTTGAGCTTTGAGGCTTTACGCTCGTCTTGAGCAGGCGATGGATTCTTCTTTATCACGAATGAGCTGTTTAGTCGCCCGGACCTTCTCTTTAAGATCTTCCAACTCCTTTTTCAAGGATGCGAGCTCGGCGACACTGACAGAGGTGTCAGTTTTGGCATCCAGAGACGCCTTTTTCTCGTTGAGCTGCTGGCATCTGTCTGCGATATTGGCTTTCAGTGGGAGTTGGGCGCGGCGCAGACTGATCCTCTCACGAGCTAGCTTCACCCTTGGCCCGTAGAAAGACAGGGTTACGACTGGCCAAAGCTTCACCTGCAATGCTACTGGGAGCTGGTCCTTTATTTCAGCCAGGACGCTCTTCACCTCCTCAGAACCCTCGATCAGCTCTTCGATTGGGGAGGACAGCAGGGCTTTGAGACGCTGGAATTGAGGGGGAACACCCCTGACTCGTGGTCCATCAGCAACAACGGAGGGAGTTGGTTCTATGGATTCAGGGTCGAACGACAGCAAACCTGAAATATCACAACTCTGGCAGCCAGAAAAGCGTCAGTATACATCCAAACGTGTAAGGATGAGCCGAAAGAACCTAAACGTACCTCTCCTAAGATCGAGGGGATAGCCGATGAGGAGACCATCGGTTTGTGTGTGGTCGCTGACGGCTTGGCCAGAGTGGTAGCCGTTTCATCTGCACCTTGAGATTCCCGGATCCGGCGTCAGACCTGCCCGGTTTCTCACAAGACATCAGTCGTCTGCATGAAAGGTGTTCTTAGCCGGTGTAAATAATCGGCAGACAAAAGGAAACAAGTAGTAAGAGTATGAAGGGTGGTGATTTTCGAAACCTCCTGGCTCGACGAAGAAGCTTGTAGTCCTTTGCGAGTTCTCTTGGGACCCGCAGTTGGCCCCGCCTCGACTGGCGCTCGGGGGGCAGCAGGTTCAGGAGCCGACCTTTTCCTAGAAGCCGATGGTGGTGAATCTGGCTGGTTCGGTGTGATGGTCCTCTCAGAATCCGTTGGGCCTAGTTCTCCTCGATTGGTCTGGGTATCCTCACTGGAGGTGTCTTCGACGGAAGCCTGTAAAAGAGGAGAACCAGTAAGCGCGAGCATGTCTGCAAGAATGGAAGAATGACAAGGATCGACCAAGGCCTGAATTAGCTTACATGCGAGCTGTCTGGAGAAGGGCTCCGGCGCCTCAAGGTCTTCCTAGCAGCTACCTTCCTCACCATCGTTCTGGTTTTAGTCGGAACTCGAGGGGCAGCTGACTTAGGAGCTGCTGGTTTCTTGGAAGCCGATTGTGGTGTTATCGGCTGTTCGCATTATGACCTTTTCGGTGGCGAGTTTTTGCAGAAGAGGACCACAGGAGCTGGCGGAAGAACTCGAAGGGGGAGCCATCGCTGTGCGTAGGCTCAGGGCCATCTTGTTGCTGCAAAGAGCAAGAATGGATTAATAAAAGGATCAATTGCAAGCTGCATCAAGGAAATTTGCAGGTAGTGGTACCTGTTCCACGGGGATGTCATAGTCAACATCGAGCTGTTTCAGCAACGTTCCCAGAGCTCTCCTGAAGGCGTGAGTCTTCCACATCGACCACCAGTCTTCAAAGCCGTCGGTTGATGAGGCAAAGGTGAGGTCGTTGGGAATTGGGATGGTCAGAGCATCAAAGAAGGAATAACACCTTTGGCTGGTGAGAAGATCAGGCAGGTCGGCTCTGCTCTCCGTAAGGTGATGGAGAAAGAAGTAGGGGGCTACTTGTCCAAGGCCGAATTGGCGAGCCACTACGACTGGCTGGTAGAATTCATACCCGGGTTTGATTATTCTGTTGGACGTACTCATGCCAACTGGAAGGAAACAGGGACGAATCACGGTGGAAAAGAGCTGCCGAGTGCTAGTGCCATCGGCAAAATTGTCCAGCCTGAAGGAGAGTGGATTTTCAAAGTGTTCTGATTCCTCCATGTAAGGGAAGAAGGTAGGGTTGTCCAGGCCTTGGAAGAAAGTGTGAACCACTTGGATGCCTCTGAGGGGTCGGGCCTGCTGGCAATCGATACAAAGCTTGGCCATAGCTAGTGCATCGGATCTGCTTCCTTTACATCTGGAAAGGTGCAGCTCGCCAAAAGGGGAAGTTTGGGATGTGATTTTGGAAATACAATGAGCCCATAGCTGAATAAACCACCAAGGACCACTGTTTTGACTGCTATGCCGAGAACAGCTTGAGACGTCAATGGAGGTATCGATAGACCTCTCCAAGAAACAGTTTGCCAAGGCCAAGTTGAGTACCTTTGGCGGTTCATGGGCTAAGGAGAGATAGTTTTGGTTGGAGCAGGGAAGGGCCACAGAATGAAATGCTCCAGGAAGTTGAGGAAGGTCAGTATGTTCTTTCTCCGAGAGGCCCTTTGTTTTCATATGGCGTTGGAGGTAAGCACCCAACTCGCATCTGTTTTGGAAGACAGTTTGTAGGGGACTTTGGTCAGTTTGAAAGCGGAGGGCTGGGTGATGTAACATCCAGACCTGGTCATCACCACGTCTACAGCAGGTTGGTGACATAGGGCCATGGCGAACATAAAGCGATTCGAGCGTCGGACCGGAAATAGCCGATGGTTTTGAGAAGATTCTCGTGTTTCTCAAGAGGAGACAATGATAGATGCAAGGCATCGGCTATTCCTAGTTTCCCATTGGGATTGGTAAGCTCTAGCTACCCTCTTGAACCAAGAAACCCAATGTTCGGGGGATTAGGCCAGCTCAAAGCGATCGGCCCAAGAGTTCAGATCTAGGTCTTGGCTTACGAAGGATTCTATTTGCTTCATAAGAAATCGATGGGCAGGACTAGAATCTGCATCGAGGCCAAGACAGAGGAATTTGGGAGAGAAGGATGCGGCAGGATGTCAAACCTAGAAAGTTTAATGGTGGAATAAAGGCATTAATTCTGTGTGTTCCATTAAATTCTAAACATCGCGTTCAGACTGCAAGGGGTAGGCGTACCTTTAGACCGGAGACCTCTGGATTGGTGTTGGACGATTCCGCCATCTAGTTTGCCGGCGGAGATGGATCTATGCAGTTGAGGATTGAGGGTTCTTGTTGCTGTGAGCTCGATCTGGTCGGTGGGCAATTGGAGATCTAGGTCGCCCTTTTTGAAGAGGGTCACAGGTTACCGTTCGAAACTAAGAAGTGGCCGTTTAGGTTTGCCTAAGTATGCGACTAAGTTTGACCTTGTCAACGTTTTTTTGGGAAAGCCGATGTGCATCGGCTCTTTGAGCTATGGCTTGGTTGACTGTGTGAACGTAACAAGGTGAAAGCCGATACGTTGCTATCGGCTTCTGGAGCATCGACCTATTTTTGTTATCGGCAAAATTAGGGCGACAAAAGCAGTCTTCGAGAGACGGATTTTCATTCATTCAAAAGCTGATTGCTTACAAAAGGCCGATTGATTACAAGAGGGAGCCTACTACTACTACTACTACTACTACTACTACTACTACTACTACTACTACTACTGGTTCCTAATCTAGGCCGAGGTCGTCGTCGCTGCCGTCGCCGCCGTCTTGTTCGCTGTCCTCGCCCATTGCCGTCTCGCCGCTGCTTCTTGAAGAAGCAATGAGGGCCTCCTCGTCTTAAATGGCCGTCTTGGTGTCCTCGCTGGACCCACCGCGGAAGCGCTTGTGGCGGGTACTGCCGAGGAGGTGTCCTCCTCCGATTCCTCCTCCTCGTCGGAGGACTCGACGCCCCAAGACCAAAGGCGTCGCTGCTCTCGCCTCGTTCCCGTCAACGAGGAATCAGGATCTCCTCGCCGTCAGTCAGGGACGCATCGTCCTCCGACCAGACGGCGAAATCCCAGTCCCTTTCGTCCCACCATCGTGGGGCGAAGTCTTATCTGCCGCCGTGGCGGTGCTGGCGTCGGCTCTCGGTCACTGATCGAGTTGGAGGCTTGGGAGGACAGGCCAGAGGAAGCAGAGGAGGCCATGGCGGAGAAAGAGGGTTTTTTCGGCGGAGGAAGAGGGTTTTCTGGCTACTGGAGGAAGATGGGGACTGCGAACTGCTCAGACGAATTTAAATAAGGGGAATAGTAGAGAGGCGGTTCAATGCTATAGTGGTTTCCCAGAATGTGCTGCCAAAATCGTCAAATCATGCACTGCGAAGGAGTTGAGAAGACAGGACATCATGATGAAGGGGTAGCGTGACGATCCTGCTTCGCAACGATTCACAACGCAACCCGATACAAAAAAAGGGGAGAAAAGCAGTGGTTTTGGAATTATTATTGCCAAAACCAGGGGGGCATGTGTTATCGCCGTATTTTGGCCAAATACGGAGATGGGCCGTGATCAAGATGGGCTTGGAAGATACGTATATTCAACGTGTTGTTGAATCGGCCTTGTGCGTGGATTTGGGCTAGATTGCCCGTGTATCTTGTATCATAGTAGGTTTCGTTTTTTTAGGTTCCGTTTCATTTAGGTAAAGATAGAGTTGTAGAGTTATTCCAAAGATAGAAAGTCTCCTGACTATAAATATGTACCTAGGGTTATCAAGAAAAGAGGACAATCACGTTCACAACAAACACAATCTCAAGATCGCCACCCCTTGTTTCTAGGGTTTCCTCGGGTAAGTGTCATGCTGCCTAGATCGCATCTTGCGATCTAGGCAGTATCTTTACTTATGCGTTATTTGGTGTTACTCGTACTGAAGCCTTTTTGATGGCGAGTAACACTACTATCATAGATTTGTTGAGGCTAGCATCGGTGCTTTTCGTTATAATTATTTATGCTACCTCTAGTTACCTCGCTACCTTTGCACCTTTTCCCAAGTGCAAGGGTAGCATCTTGCTTGATCTTTATTTAGCTGATTCGATCCGTTATGGTTATGCCTTGTTCGCCAAGGTTTAGTTTGATATCTACGTAGTCAGGCCTTGCAAACGGGTTGAACGATCCAGTAATACGTAAGGACGTGGTTTACTAGTTCTAGAGGAGTTGTTCCGGTAATTGACTTTACGTCGGTTGTTAGGCCTCCTCTAAGGTTAGTTTTCTATCATCTTTTGTATCTACCAGGCTCAATTACGTGTAGGACGTTCCAGTTACGTGGTGAAAACGTTAAACTGTCGTAGATCGATTTAACCTGTAATGATCAAGCAAAACCCCATGTTATCGTAAATCTAATGCAGAACCATGGGATAATCGGCTCTAGGAGCCGATTCACAGGGAAACCTGGGAGCCGGTCACGGCTCGAATTTTATGTATACTTGTTTACCATGCAGGAAATCAATCGGAGCAATCCTTCACCTTCTTGACCAGGTATAGGTCAGGTGCATCTCGAACCAAGCCAGGGCGTGTCGGAGTTTTATGGCCGTTGCCCGAGGGACCGAGCCCACCAAATAGCCTGGAGCCTCCCGGCTCTTCGTGTTGCTCGTCGCTGCTCGCCGGTGAGTTTTGGCAGGCAACACCATCATGTCAAATCCTACAACTTTCCTGAAGGTGCCTATATATTTCGAGACTCCACGCGCCGCGCAGAGAGCTAACATTCTTAGATGCATCACAACACCACCGAAGGAGATCCACCACCATAGTTCATCATCTCCATGTTTATTTGAAAGGATAATGGGGTCTAGAAAGACCCCGATGCAACATTCATTAATTAAGTGGTGGGAACAAATTTACACACAGACCCATAAACATTTTGAAGGGCTGTGTTTTTACAAAGAGAACACTAGGAAAGAAAATAAAAAAGCAATCAAATCCCTGTTCTCCTCCACCGACGGCGAGTCTCCAGCTCCGACCACCCTTCCGCCATCGGGGACGAACCACTTGGCTTCGGGAGGGCGCGGAATGCCGGTGCTGAGCTCGGGGAGACTCCTTCCTGGAGGTAGAGAGGACGCATCTCTTGCGTCTGAGAAGGCCATCAAAACGGCCAAATATCGCGAGGGCGTTCTTGCCCGCCGCGTGATGTGCTCGATATTGCTGCATGCTTGGTTCAACTGCACCCCGTCGCCAGTCGCCGCCGCAACTTCTCCCCTCGCCACCAAGGCCGGCCAGAGAAGCTCGATGAAGACCCGCAGCAGGAAACAACCAACCGGACGAACTAACCTTATGAAGAAAGCCATTGGAGATGAAGAGAAGCCGCGGACCCGTATCCGTCCATCGGACCAGCCTAGTGTGGTCCTTCATCTCTAGCCGATGTGGGTTCCGGTTAGAACGAACCCACTTCAAGCTTCCAAGCCGCCGCTGACACCCAGCGACCCAAGCGCCATCCTCCTCCACGCCGCCACCAAGGCGGAGAGGGAGGAACGCCACTGATCGCGGATCCAGCTACAGCAGCATCACTTATTTGCGAGGCTTCCGCCCAAAGCCCAAACCAAAGCAAGCTCCCACCTCGGGAGTTGACCGGGCCTGAGCAAAGACGGCCACCCTTCGCCGTGCACGAATGCCGGGGGGACAGGCCTGACGGCATCTCGGCAAACACCACTTGGGTAAACACAAAAATCATCTCCATGTAGGGTTCACAACATAGAAAACAAAAAAAAATCCTACGACGGGAACTATAAGTTGTAGGGGTTCGTAGCATGGAAAACAAAAAAATTATACCGCATGCACACAAACAAGCCAAGATCTATCTACTGTAGGGTTCGCAGCATAGAAAACAAATTTTTTCCTACGATGGGAACATCTAAGCTACTAGATACAAGCAACAGGTGGATATACATCCATAGAATACATATCCTCGAAGACCGAATAGCGTTAACGAGGTTGTACTCGTGGATGATGTAGACGAACGCTTGCCGATCTCAAGATCGTGATGAAGTCCGTCTGGTCCAGCCGGTCCAAAGACGATCAAGTCGATACCTCAAAGCGTGGTGCATCCGTGATCGCACACACGTACGGGTACCCGACAACCTCCGTGTCTCGCTCGGTGAGCAGCGGAAGAAACAAATCCTTCGAGAAAAAGCCACTGAACATGTATCTCACGATCCGAGACCATGGGGAAATTCTAAAGGAGAGAGATCCTTCATGAGGAGGTGTGCTTTGAGAGGAGGAGAGGGGCCTTTATAGGGAGAGGGGCACCAAGGGGCATGGCGCCCAGCCATGGGGCTGCCCCACCTCTTCCACATTCATGTGGGTGGAGCTCCCACTCAAAATGAAAAGCCTCCACTCCCATTAAAAAGCCTCCACTCAAAATCCACTCACATGCATTAAATTTCCACCAAATTTAATGCAAGCTCTCATTTAAATAAAACTCTTTTATTTATTTATTCAGAATTTTGTTAATTACTTTAATTAACAAACATTTACATAAAACCCTTGCAACATTTCAATTTCACATGCGAACCCGGTTTGACAATTTCAGCAAAAGCAGTTTGATTGTCTAGTGAAATAAATTCCTGCGCTTTCTTTTTCTTTTTCTGGCATATCATTTGCTCTGAATGGTGTCGGTATCCCTTAAGTGTGTCACCCTATGGTTCGCGAATAATGCGGACATGATCGAAACCCTTCTCCGATCAATAATCAGTAGCGGGACCTGGAGATCCATACTGACTCCCACACATTCAACGATGACTTCTGTGATCGTGTGAACCTTTTACGCTAGTATCTTAATCCCTTTGTTTCACGATATATTACATGTCCGAGATTCGATCAACGGTATCTCCATACCTAGTTTGATCTCGTTACCGACATGCACTCTTTTCTCGTTCCCGTGATATAACATTCTAGTGATCAAATCACTTGCTTGCAAGCTAACGAATGTGATATCACCGAGAGCCCAGTATATCTATCCGTCATCGGGATGAACAAATTCCACTCTTGATCCATGGGTCTCAACATAACACTTTAGTAGTTACGAAGCCATCTTTATAATCACCCGATTCTGGTGTGACGTTTGATGTCATCGAGAAACTCTTCCGGTGTTAGTGATTGACATGATCTCATGGTATAAGGATTAGGATCACTTCGTAAGTTGTTATAGCAATATAAACTCAATGACTTTGATCATAATGTTATACTTCGGATGAATGTTCATCACATCATTACACTAATGTTGTGACCTCGTTATTAACAACATACAATGTCCATGATCAGGAAACTTTGATCATCTTGTTAATCAACGAGCTAGTTTATAAGAGAGGCATAACTAGGAACTTCCTTTTTGTTTATTAAACACACATGTATTAACGTTTCCGTATTAATACAATTATAGCATGCAAAATAAACATTTATCATAAACAAGGAATACAATAATAACCACTTTATTATTGCCTCTCGGGCATATTCCCTTCATCTACTAGATTGTAGCAACGAGTCGATAGAAGCACTCACCCTCGAAGATTCCAAAGCGGTTCATGAGAGCAGATTCTCGTGGGTGATGTAGTCATACACTCGCCGATCTCAAGATCGCGTAGACGATCCTTTCGGCGATGCGTTCCGGTAGCGCTTCCGCAGTCGGTCACACGTTCGGTACTCAATGAAGACCTTCCTCTCCCTTGTTCCAGCAGGCAGCGGAGGTTGTAGTTCTCCCCTCGTGATTCCGACAGCACGACGGCATGGTGTCAGAATTAGAGGGAAGATCCCGCAGGGCTTCGCCTAAGCCGGTGCGAGTTATGGTGGATTAGGGTTTCCCGGAGATCTAGGGTTTAGACGACCGGGAGGAGGAGGTGTCGGCGGCTGCTAGGGCGGCGGCGACGGACCAGCGGCGGCGCGACGGGGCTGTGGCGGCGACGACTCGTGTGCAGGGAGAGGGGCTAGGGCTTGTGTGCTTTGGGGCAGCCCCTCCCCTCTATTTATGAGAGGGGGGCAGCCTTGGGAGGGGTGGGTTTGAATCCAAACCCAAACCCAAGTTGGATTGAGGAAGGACTTGTTTCTTCTCCCACTAGGAAACCATTGTTCCAGTTTGACTTTTCAAACTCCCGTTTGACTTTCAATTTAGAGTTTTAATTCTCTATTGCAAATGCACACACCATGTGACCTAGGATATGATCCAATCATTCCACTTACCCATGACACATTCATGGACCATTCTCCTTCCGGACCGGTGAACCTTCTAGACCCTTCTAGAACCTCTCCGATGAAAACATCGGAAACTTTCCCGAACTCTGAAATAGGACTTTCCTTATATGAATCTTATTCTCCAGACCATTTTGGATCTCCTCGTGATATCCCGGATCCCATCCGAGACTCCGAACAACATTCGGTCTCTTTCTCACCATTCCATAACTACTCAACAACATCGAATTCTTAAGTGTGTCTCCCTACGGTTCGTGAATTATGCGGACATGATCGAGACACTTGTCCGATCAATAACCAATAGAGGAATCTGGAAATTCATATGGCTCCCACATATTTCTACGATTACTTTGCGATCGAATGAACCACTTATATACGATACCAATTTCCCTTTGTCTCACGATAGTTTACTTATCCGAGGTTTGATCATCGGTATCTCTGCATACCTAGTTCAACCTTGTTACCGATAAGTACTCTTTTCTCGTTCCCGTGATATGTGATCCCTTGTGAGTCAGTCACATGCTTGCAAGCTAATTGGATGACATTCCACAGAGAGGGGCCAGAGTATATCTATCCGTCATATGGATGGACAAATCCCACTCTTGATCCATGTGCCTCAACACATACTTTTCGAACACTCAATGCCACCTTTATAGCCACCCAGTTACGGTGTGGTGTTTGATGTCATCAAAGCATCTTTCCGGTGATGGTGATTAGCATGATCTCATGGTCAAAGGAATTAGGTTACTATGTATCAGAAAGCTTATAGCAAATGAACTATATTAAATGACTTGATCTTTATGCTACGCTTATCTATAGGAGTATGTCCATCACATCATTCTCCTAATGATATGACCCTGTTGTTAATAACATCTCTATGTTCATGATCAGGAAACCATGATCACATATTAACCAACAAGCTAGTTTAACAAGAGGCTTTACTAGGGACTCTTTTATGTTTACAAATCACACAAGTATTAATGTTTTCAGTTAATACAATTATAGCATGGTATGTGAAAATTTATCATAAGCATGAAGATATGATAATAAACACTTTATTATTGCCTCTTAGGTATTTACACGATTGCTAGTGGTCAACTGATCTCTCGATCTGACACTTTCAGGTCCATGTGTAATTGCATGTCTTTGCGTCTCTACGCATCACTCATTCTCTAATGAGATGGCTTTGTATAAATTTGGTCCTTTGGTGAGACCTTTAGTTCTTTGGGGTTAAACATGTTGATAATATTGTCGTACATTATATCTTTCATAGTATTATCCCTGTTGTGAACTACACCTAGTTTGATAACAAACTACTGGACACAAATGCCCTCTTTTGCTGCTATAATAGCAGTCATATACTTAGCCACTTGTTGTAGTATCTATCACAATGTCTTGATTTTAGAACTCATCCAAATCCAGTATGGAACTTACTTTCCATTATATCGTGCCACCCTTAGTTTAGATTGAGATAAACTTAATTTATACTTTGTGACAAAACTAGTATTAATGTAGTACTTTTACAATGAACTAACCATCTATTTGTCACTTCTACAAAATAATATATTCTTAGTTCTTCCAAAAGATCATAAGATTATCCTTACTATCGTCTAATGATCATCTTATGAATCATTCTGGTATATGCTCATAACATTTAGAGCATATGACATATCTGGATTTGTACATATCATAGTATGATTGATATAAATACTCTTTGTGATTTCATACATCAAGTATCAATCTATACTTGAATCTTTGTTTCACTTACCAAGTGTCAATACACTTGAATATATCATCAATATTGAACTCATTCAATCCTTTATGTGTGAAAGGAACCTTTCTTGTAGTTTCTATATTGAACTCATTCAATATATCATCTATATACTTTCGGCATAACCATATTAGTGTCTTAATCTATCTATATAGATATTGATGCCAAATATTTGGGTTTTGCCTAAATCTTTCATCGGGATGAAATTCTTAATATGTGTTAATAAAAGATACATCATTTCTAATTAACAATATGTCTTCCACATAATGTATTAGAAACATGTCTTAGCGCTCCCACTTAATTTCTTGCAAATGCAAGCATCTTCATTATCTCCAATGAAATTAAACTCTTTTAACAGTTTCATCATAGTGAAGATTCCAACTCCGCGATGCTTACTTCAACCATTGAAGTTTGCATATGCTTTTAGCATCCTTTGAATTAACAAAACCCTTTGGACCGTGTTATGCACACGTTTTAGGTAACAATTCTATTAGAAGAACTTGTTTTGTTTATTCAACTACCACATAACAAAATTATATGTAGTTGTTGCTACATTAATCCGTCTAGACTAAATATCGCTATGAAAGATCAAATCTTGCCATAGTCAACCGTTGAACATTGTTGTGAACTCTTTCCCAACATATCGACTATTTCATAGATGTGAAAACATCCATGTCTATTTCTTTATATATCCAAAAACGACTGTAAGGTCGCAAACCTTTTCAGAGGGTCTTTCAAGTTCAAAGCTTGATTTCTCGCGCATGGAACTATCACGGATTTTATGGGTTCAAGCCATTTGACGAAATCAGTTCCCATCATCGCTTCTTTGCATGTAGTCGGTTCATTATTGTCAAATAATGATTCAACCATCAAATCTTGGTATTTGATTGTTTACCCGACCTAATAGGTTCAATAGGAACTTAGACTTTCATGACCACAACCTTTGAGGCACGTGAGCCATGAGCATTGTTGTTGTCTCCGGAACACTTTTCGGTGCTGCGCACCTTTGCATATATAGCTAAGGTTCTTTTAACCTTATCAAAGTTCTATTGTCCCCCCACTTATCTTTTCACGAAAATTTCCTTCTCAAAGAAACTTGACGGCAAGCGGGAGGAGGACCAGGAGAGGAGCGCCACGAGGGCAAATGGCTTCAGGCACCGCCAGGCTCCAGGAGCGAATTGACTGCTACCGTGCGCGTATCTGGTAGAAAAATTATCCCCTAATCTGAGTGATTCATAGACTAATGGATTTGGTAGCAAAATTATTGCCTAATTTAAGAGTTTCACATCGGAAATTTAGCCGATTTGGGTTAATTTGCCGGGCGGGATATGCTTGAGCTATCTATCGCTGGACGAAACAACGCTGACATGTGGTATGAGTCTAGGGAGAGAACAACCTGAGGTTTTTTGCGGGTGAAGAACAACCCGAGGTTAGGGACTACAAGATTGGAATATACAATTATGTTGTTTTTTTAAAAAAAATGCCTACATGGCATTAGTCAATTTAGTCAAACATATCCAGGGTTTATTTTAGACCGAGATTCAATAGTTCAGGGTACAAACGACAGGGATTTTGACTTCAGGGTTTAAATCGTCGGAGCTCTATGAATTCAAGGTTGAAATGGACTTTTCCTTAAATAAAACTCTTTTTTTATTCATAATTTTTTTAATTAACAAACATTCACATAAAACCCCCCTTGCTAGTATTCAATTTCACATGCAGAAACAATTTCAGCAATTTCATCTGAAACAATTACGGTGTCTAGTAAAATAATTCCTGAACTTTCTTTTTCTTTCTCAGGCATATTATTTGCTCCAAATGGTGTCGGTATACCTTAAGTGTGTAACCCTACGGTTCATGAATAATGCATACATGATCGAGACACCTCTCCGATCAATAATTAGCAGCGGGACCTGGAGATCCGTGCTGACTCCCACATATTCAACAATGACTTCTGTGATCGTGTGAACCTTATACGCATATAACTTTATTCCTTTTGTCTCGCGATATATTACATGTATGAGATTCGATCATCGGTATCTCCATACCTAGTTTGATCTCGTTACCGACATGCACTCTTTTCTTGTTCCCGTGATACAACATTCTAGTGATCTCATCACTTGCTTGCAAGCCAATTAATGTGATATCACCGAGAGGGATCGGAGTATATCTATCTGTCATTAGGATGGACAAATTCCACTCTTGATCCATGAGCCTCTACATAACACCTTCGTAATACTGAACCCACCTTTATAGTCACCCTGTTACGGTGTGACGTTTGATGTTATCAAGGTACTCTTCCGGTGTTAGTGATTGACATGATCTCATGGTCTAAGGACTAGGATTATTTCGTATGATGTTATAGCAATATAAACACAATGACTTTGATCGTAATGCTATACTTTAGATGAATGTTCATCATATCATTCCAACGATGTTGTGACCTCGTTATTAACAGTATCCAATGTCCATGATCAAGAAACCTTTGATCATCTTGTTAATCAATAAGCTAGTTTATAAGAGAGACATAACTAGGAACTTTCTATTTATTTATTAAGCACACATGTATTAATGTTTCCGTATTAATATAATTATACATAAGAAATAAATATTTATCATAAATAAGGAATAAGATAATAACCACTTTATTATTGTCTCTCAGGCATATTATCTTCACTCCATCCTCCATCCACTCCATAACCATAGTCATCATCTTGTACTTGAGATCTCCTTGTGAATTGACGACCATTGTAAGAATGTTTGATTTCAATCTAAGTATTTTACACAATGTTTTCGAGTTGAGGTGAAACCTTGCAGCAATTATGTGCATCTAATTCATGGGAGTATGGTGTGGTGATTGAATAGAGATTTGTATATTTGTCTCTTGTCTCGGTCTGTGAACTTATAGGTATCCAAGATCCCATAGATTGATAAAGGCTTGAGGTGAGATGAGTGGTGAACGAAGATTTCATGTAGAACCCAGTGACAACAAGGGGAGTACGGTCTTCATTTAGGAATCCATTTGGAAGTAACAACAACATCCCTTCTTAAGACTTTGATTTGTATTTTACTTAATAATTGTTATAGCCCGATGCTTTGTGGTATAACGGTTGGATCAAATGACTATTTCTATGCTTGTGTCTCGCGGGGTCTTTAGTATATTTGGATGTGCTTCCCATAACCTCTACCTTTGTTAAATCATTTCAAATGAATGTGCATATTATTATCTTTATCCCATAAAATGTGCAGCTGTAGGTGAATGTTCAACCCTAGCCTTTCTCCATCCATTGCAACAACCAACGATTAAAAGTAAACTAGAAATGTCTGATAAACGTAAGATATAATGAACAAACAAGTCTTGTAGACGTGCCTCATTTATTTTCCATTTAGCATTGTGTGACACCCCCGGGATCAGGGCTAAACAAATCCCAGATCTCCGTCTGAAATAAGCTTAACCTAGAACTCGAGAATATCCAGCGAAGAATCAGTAACACGACAGTGACCCTACGACACAAAAATTTATTACAGCAAGCTCATAACTGAGCAGAGAACCAAGTTATTATAAGCAGAGATCACTGACCACAAACATCAAACAACGGAAGGCAAATTATGCTATTAAGTATAGCAAACTTAACAAATGGCCTAAGACGTCCAAGCCCATAGATTCCAGGCTGCCGGCCGGGAACCCCAAGCTACTCGTCGATGTCGATGTATTACCAAACTAATCTTCAGGGAGCACTTACTCTGCCAAAAGTATCAACAAAGCAAGGGTGAGTACAGGGTGTACTCCGCAAGGCTTATGGCTGGTGGAGTTGTTTTGCATAAAGCCATCTTTCTTTATAAAACAAGAGGAGGAGAAGAATCTCGGCTAATCAGAGTATTTTAAAAGGGGATAATAGAGCGACATCTCTGAAATATTGATAATCATCTTTTGATATCCACCAGATCATCATCATCTGAACTAGGATCACCCCCTCGTACCCATGAGGAAGCATCCTTAACAAACATTAGTTGCCAAGTTTTACGATTAGGTTCATGTTCTCTATGATCTCCCATTCGTTCCCAAGTCGTCCATAACCGTGGACATGGCTTTTCGAAAGATTATTACCCTGCAGGGGTGTACAACTTTACCCACACGTACCAACCTACTCTTATTGCCACTTGACACACTTCGTTGGTGTGATGACAGAGGGTGTGGTTGGACACGACCTTTACCTTGCTTTCGCCGAGACCATGAGTCACGCAATAAGTATGGTTCCGCCGTAACAGGTCAAATCGCGAAGTCGGTACTTAAATATGTGAGGCGAGTTTGGTTTACCAGGGGCGCCATCTACCCTAAGCAACCTCGGCCACGATTACCTACATGTTATGAATGCACCTGCACCCGACAAATCTTTCAAAGGGTTTTCTATGCATATGTCGAATGGAACGCCTGAACTATGTGACTCATGGAATCTACTAGGCGAGTTAGTCAATCATGGGGTCCCCATTTACCCCGTGTGGTTGTACGCTCGTCTTGGTTCAAGAGGCAAGAACCCAATGTCCTAAGGGTGGCGAGCATGGGACTAGAAAAACCACATCCCACCGTGGCCTCCCATACAAGCCTTAGCATGTTTAATCCCATATCACTGATCTCATCTTACTATGTTCTCCTGTCATACTAGATTCTCTACATCTAATACATCATCTGGATGGACCAGACTCAGCAGGTATGCATGGCTAAGCAGACAAAAATAAGAGCTCTAGCAGTGCACACAAGCCAAACCTAGTTATCCTAGGAGTAGTGGATCAGGTAATATAAGCTCAAAGGGAGTAATGCAATAGATAGGATACTCTATCTATCGATAAAAGACCAAAGTAGAATCGTATGCATCATGGTAGGAATTGAAATGCTTTCGAAATCATAGGATTATATCATGGTGGGGCTATGCTTGCCTTTGCCAGTTGATAGCAAATAAGTAGATCTTCGAAAGCCTTCGTCTTGATTTGATTATTGTTGGTCAAGTATTATTCGTCGATCTTCAATGTTTGATGGTCTTGTCCTCGGTCTTCGATCTCGATATCGTATTCTATCGAAAAGAACGAAACACCGGAAAGAAAGGAAAACAATCATCAATGGCATCGATGCAATGCTCAAACAAGAATGATGATATGACAAGTTGAATTGCATTGAATTGAAACCCTAAAACATGCTCGGCAGTTTAATCGGGGTTTCGAGGGTGAAAACCCTAACTCGAAGAAAACTCCGGAATCACCTATGAGGGGTTACTATGTTCTTCTAATCAAACTTGTCATTTAAGTTGCTCAACAATGCATGATTATAGCTTAAAGAGATAGGTTTCATTTTTCTGAACATTTTGGTATATTATTTGTATTTTTATGATTTACAGATTAAAAGTTATTGAATTTACAATATTAAATCAAATTCTGGAATTATTAAACCAATTAAAAGCATTTATCACACAAGATGGCACAGGATGACGCTACTAGGGTGGGGGTATTTTCGTCTGAATGAGGCTAGCCCTAGTCACTGACTGCTGGGGCCCTAGGGCCACGTAGGCTTGCCACCATGGCAACCTTGCCCAAGGCCACCTCACTGCCACACGGGCGCCACGTCGAGGACACGCAAGCGCCACCTAGGCTCGCCGGAATCCACGTCAGATGGAGACAAGGAACGGCGCTAGGGGAGGATCTGGGAAGCGCGGTTGGTCTCGTTCGAATCAGGCTGCAAAGCAAACCTAACAAGGGCGGCGCCGATGTTTTTGGGTCACCGGAGACGCGGCTACGGCGATCGGCGGTGCTTGCAGGTGAACGGCGAGCGGCGGCTATAGAGAGCTAACAAGCGAGTAAGGGTGCCTGGGGCACCAGAAGCTCACCAGGAGCAGGATTGTGGTGTCGGCGAAGCGAGGCGAGACCTTGAACAACGTCAATGGCGACGGTGGCCGGCGACGGGCTCGGGGAAGATGAGGTCGTGGGCGTCGGTTGGGGGCACCCCACGTTAATTCCGTTGGCGAGGAGGAAGATGGCACCACGGCGGAGCTCAAGGCGACCTCGGCAGAGCACGGGGAGGCCGGAGATGGCAGGACGCCGACGGTCTGCGAGGCTAGGGTTTCGGGTCTGCGAGCAGAAAGAAGGGAGGGGAGAGCCAGGGGAGAAAGGGAGCCAGGAGAGGAGAGAGGCATGCGGGGATCGTCCTTATCCTTGCCCAGAGGGCGGCGCGACGGCGGCGGGCATCTTGGCGCCGGCGGTGGCGGTGTTGGCGACACGCAGCAACTTCGGGGAGAAACGCGAGGTGGACGACGACGATTGCCAGGACAAAGCGACGATGATTGCCAGGACAAAGCGGTACTGGGCCCGGGTGGGCTGGCTTGGGCCAAGTTTGGGCTGCAGCAAAGGTTCTGAGAGGGAGAGAGATAAGTTGGGCCGTGGCCTGGTTCAGCTGCTGCTCATTTTTTTATCAGAATATTTTCCATTTTCTGTTTTGCATTTCTCTTTTGTATTTTGAATTCAAATACTATTTTGAGTAGTTTGAAATTACCAGAGATTTTATGAAATATATAAAATTACTGTAGGGGACCTTTTAGTCCATTTGGGCTCCAATGTTTTGGTAGTTTTCAAAATTCAAAACATTTGAACAAGTTTCAAAGAGGAAGGGAAAGATAGGGTTTTAGGGTTTTGTTTATTCTTCTTTAATGCAAAGTTTAAAGAGATGATGCTCATGCAATGCACAATCAACCCTAAATAATGATTATCTAAAACTGGGGTGTTACAGCTCTATCCCCGTTACGAGAATCTCGACCCGAGATTCCAAAGGTAGGAAGAGAGGCAGAGGGAGAAAGAAACAAGGCCACTCTAAAGATAAGAGGGAACACACTAGACAACACACAGAGTATCTCATGGGCAACTCATGGATATATTGTTCAGAAACAACTCTGAGATGACGACATGAAACACACCAAGGTAACAGAGGAAACAAGAGGAGATGGTTTGAAGTTGTTAGATAGTTGGTCTTCATAAGGATTGAGACCATGGAACTTACAGGAGATTTTGAAGCTTCTGAACAGGAAAGCTTACAACAGAAGGAACATAACCACAAACTTCGACAGGGAACCTCTACTAAACGACTTAAGTAGAGATTTTAGGTTGCACATATATGGATCAAAAAAACCAAGCTGTTGAACTACTTTTGACACAGAAGGGTCACTCTTTCATGCAACAGAAGTCTTAAGACGGAAAGGTGTTTTGGTGAAGGGAGGACTCGTAAGAGCCACAAAGAACAAGTAACAAGAGAAACTCCTGATTACCAAAATATTTGTCACTCTTGAAATTTGGTTGAGAAAACGAAGGGAACTCTTTATTCATCCAGGACTATCAAGATCTTTGCCAAAGATCAGGATATCACTTTACACCACTAGATGAATATTTAAGAAGATTCCTGATGACATGAGAAGAAAGAAACTTCATTCTCAGACTTTAATTGTTTGGCACAACAATGATTTCCAACATAAAATGGTCTGGAGAATTGACCAAGAGACATTTAGAAACACTACTTTAAATGTTCTTCTTGATGTTCGAGAAATAAAACACCAAGTAAAGGTCAGACTTCGGAGACCAAGGAAACCATAAGCACAACTCCTATAATGAATTATAAAAGAAGCCTCATGAAGAGTGGTTGTTACTGCTGATTTAATAGAATATGACAATAGGTCTTTTCGGCTAAGTGTGTCAACCATTACATCAATCTTGCCAGATTTACCAAGAGACCTATGTCAAAACCTTGAGGAACACCAACCATCATATCTGCTTGAGATTCAAATTTGGTTAGGTGGTATGATCTCAGCATGTCCGAATAGAAAGTTCGCAACATTTACTGCAAAGGTAAAGTTACTAGATTCTCAAGATATGAACTACAGTGTGAAGCTCCAAAAGACTGAGCTAGATTGCTATACCCATGTATTTAGAACTTGTCGAGAGACAACTGCACACACATAAGGTTCTAACAACAAAACACACATGTGTCCTTAGGGAACGAATCTAACTCCACTCGAATCCACGGCGACATCCTTCAACGTTTGCACATGAACTAGAGAAGGTCACTTCTAACATCCAGAACTCATACTTTGAGATGACTCAAAGATGGTTCTCGAAAGTTTCCAACATTAATGCCCAATGTCCCATATGAATACAATCTATCATGGAGAAGATGAGGATGTCATCGATGGGCTCAACAACAAACTTATCAAGACACTCCAAAAAGATGGACTCACATGTTGCTTGAACAAGGCAAAAGTATTAGTCAGACCAAAGACATGAGGATGTACTCAAGTGAAACATCACAAGTAGAAACACCATCAAGATAGTCCTTGGAACTGAGTTTGATTTAACGATAACCCAAATCAAATCAAAGGTGGGGGACGATAACATATCCACAAGGAAATACTATCTAACTTCAACACGAACAAAACTAGACATCCCTTTAAAAAGAAACAGAGTCAGATAAAACTTTTGTCTTATAACTCTCCAAGTTGTTGTTTAAGCTCATCCAACTAGTTCAGGGGTATCCAGTAGGGATCCTTGGAGAAAATAGCAGTTCAGAGAACTTACTTGCTCAAGAACTTGACAACACGATCATGTGGCAACACGGCGATACTTCTAGAAGACATCCAGAATATCACGAACCACCGATATATTACTTAGTCGAGAGTAAACTTGCTTGGTAAGGCAAGCAGACATAGTCTCGGAGCTTTGGCATGAGCCTAACTCTTTGACTAGAGAGGGTGCACCAGAATAGCGGACTTGGTAGCATAGTCAAACTTCACTTAGTGATAGGGTTAACCAATCACGCTAAGAATGACGCAAATGTCCTTGGAGTTCAAAACAATAAAAATTGCTAAGAATCTTAGATGGCCACATTATTGCGCACACACAACACTCACGAGCGCGAAAGCTCGAGGAAGGTTGGTTAACAATGTGTGAGAGAATCACTTCATTAAGGGGTCATAAAACTCAGCACGACCTCTTAATACAAAAGAGTGTGATACTTTAAGGTAGAACAGACAGAGGCTAATCAGTGCTTCTTGATCTGCGGGTTACAACACTTTGACCTGGTCCTAGATATGACGAGGTACTGGAGTTTGTTTCTCCTAGACATCCCAAAATGGTTTGTCATGACGGACCACAAGAGTATCTTGCATCAGAAGACACCATGCAAATTTACTACTTGGCTACCAACTGGTAGACAAAGGTCGGAAAGCAACAAGGGAAAAGGAAACATGCTCAGGATGGAATCTCGATATGTGGATGCATAGATTAACAATCTTCCGAAAACCAATGCAGAGAAAGGGTAATGTGTCGCAGAGTCACGAGCATAGATACGAGACTCACGAGGAGTACTCTTGTCGTGATCTATTTTGTTCCATTAAAGAACATCTGCCATAGCATGTGGTAGGGGAAGTCCTTCATTGTCACAACTCAATCACGACAAAGACCACAAGCTTGAAGGCTAGAATTGTAATACCAGCCATCCCGAGGTAATGTATGAACATTAACAACAGGGGTCAAGGGAATGGATCTTGGTTTAAAGATCAGCTTCATGTACAAGATTCACAACACCAGAATCCAACACAATCAGGGGTCTTAGGTTCAAGTCCAAGGGTTAAAACCCAAAGAAAGAAGTAACTACTACTTGAGTGACATAGTGTACACTCAAGATAGCATTCACGAGGTAGCTTCCAAGAGAAGAAATGACTTCTGAAGTACCAAACAAACGAAAAGGGGGCACACGAGGCAGAAGGAAACCTCGAAGCCTAGAACAGAGATCTGAAGATCCAATAATATAATATTGTCGGCCATAAGATAGAGAGATCATGATAGAAAGGAATCTCTCAAATGAACAAGAGCAAAGGGGAACAAAGAATTCACAACACACACAACTCTAGAGAACTCAACACTAGGTCAATTGGTTGAGAAACGGCATGCCAAGAAGGCACCTAAGCTTTGAAAGACTAGAAGAGATATCAAAACTTTTCCAAAATCAACACCATATAAGATAACCCAGAGTTAGAGAGAAAATGGATAAGGAGAAAAAGAAGCATACTAGAGTTTTTGCAAATACTTTTCATCTTTGAAATAGTTTTCACAAACACTAGACTCAACATTGACCAATAGCAAGGTTTTCCTACGGTCGGTACTGCTCTGATACCAAGAACTGTGACACCCCCGGGATCAGGGCTAAACAAATCCCAGATCTCCGTATGAAATAAGCTTAACCTAGAACTCGAGAATATCTAGTGAAGAATCGGTAACAGGGCACTGACCCTACGACACAAAAATTTATTACAGCAAGCTCATAACTGAGCAGAGAACCAAATTATTACAAGCAGAGGTCACCGACCACAAACATCAAACAACGTAAGACAAATTATGCTATTAAGTATAGCAAACTTAACAAATGGCCTAAGAGTCCTGAAGCATAACGATGACGTCCCAACCCATAGATTCCAGGCTGCCGTCCGGGAACCCCAAGCTACTCGTCGATGTCGATTTAGTACCAAACTAATCTTCATGGAGCACTTACTCTGCCAAAAGTATCAAGAAAGCAAGGGTGAGTACAAGGTGTACTCCGCAAGACTTATGGCTGGTGGAGTTGTTTTGCATAAAGCCATCTTTCTTTATAAAACAAGAGGGAGAGAAGAATCTTGGCTAATCAGAGTATTTTAAAAATGGATAAGAGAGCAACATCTCTGAAATATTGATCATCATCTTTTGATATCCACCGAATCATCATCATCTGAACTAGGATCACCCCCTCGTACCCATGAGGAAGCATCCTTAACAAACATTAGTTGCCAAGTTTTACGATTAGGTTCATGTTCTCTATGATCTCCTATCCGTTCCCAAGTCGTACATAACCGTGGACACGGCTCTCCGAAAGATTATTACCCTGCAGGGGTGTACAACTTTACCCACACGTACCAACCGACTCTTATTGCCACTTGACACACTTCCTTGGTGTGTTGACACATGGTGTGGTTGGACACGACCTTTACCTTGCTTTCGCCGAGACCATGAGTCACGCAATAAGTATGGTTCCGCCGTAACGGGTCAAATCCCGAAGTCGGTACTTAAAGATGTGAGGCGAGGTTGGTTTACCAGGGGCGCCATCTACCCCAAGCAACCTCGACCACGCTTACCTACCTGTTATGAATGCACCTGCACCCGGAAAATCTTTCAAAGGGTTTTCTATATATATGTCGAATGGAACGCCCGAACTATGTGACTCATGGAATCTACTAGGCAAGTTAGTCAATCATGGGGTCCCCATTTACCCCGTGTGGTTGTACGCTCGTCTTGGTTCAAGAGGCAAGAACCCAAGGTCCTAAGGGGGTCGAGCATGGGACTAGAGAAACCACATCTGTGGCATCCCGCAAAACCACTACTAGAAAATCGCGTTGAATTTGTGCATTGCATCGTCATCATCATGCATTGTTCGCATAAAACTATGTTCGCAAGCCCGTTTTGTTTTCTAAACGCCCCGTCTCTTATTCAAACGCCAAAATCCAGGTCGCCGGAATATTTTGTTTTGCCCGATATCGGTTTGCAAAAGTATTGTTTGAAATAAATAAACATTTAATTATTTTTTTAGCGGGGGCAGTCGAACGGGCCGTTTCGACCCGAACGACCACCCCAGAAAATATATCGGCCCACCCATTTTCTAAATCTACCAACTAACCTACCCACACCCCCTGGCCACCTCACCCCCTCCAATCTGTGACCGCCACCTCACTCCTCTCTCTCTCCCTCCCCCAATCCCCTTTTGCCACCTAGGCTAAACCCAAACCCCCCTCTCTCCACCTGGACAGCACACACCCAACACAGGCCACACACGCACTCAACACCACCCCACACTCCTCACACTCTCAGCCCAGGTGGCCCCACCCGCAGCCACCCGTCTCCCCACCGACCTGGCCCCATCAAGACGTTCGCGAGCGAGCCCGCGCCCCCCGCTTTCTTCTTCCTCCGCCCGTTCTCCTTCCACCACCACTGCTGTTCCTCCTCCTCTGGCCGCCCGACTGCATGACGCGCCTTGGCCAGAGCCCAGCACTCCCACCTCGCAGATCCTCCGACGCCCAGCCTCCGCCCCACAGCGTGATCTCCGGCCGCCCGGCCTTCCCGCCTGCAGCGAGCCTCCACAGCGCCTCCACGCCCTCCTCGCCAGCTGCCGCCGAGCGCCGGCCGCCTCCTCCTCCTCGTCGCCTCTCCTCGCCGACGCGCTGCGTGCCTAGCTCCTCCGGCGCTGCCTCAAGGCCCGCCACCAACCTCCGCGACCCGACCTGCCCCCACTCGGACACGAAGGCCGCCCGCCACTGCTCCCGCCACTAACCGCCCGAGCCTGCCGCGCTCCGCTGCGCCGCCTAACGCCTCCTGCGCCCGCTGCCCGCCAGCGCGCACTCGAGTTCGCCTCCTGCCTCGCGCCCGGCCCAGCCCCGCAATCAGAAGCCGCCTCGGTTCCCGTCTTTGGCGCGCCCGGTCTGCGCGTCGCCGCCGAGGCCGAGCCCCACCGTCGCTAGTGGCCCAAGCACCGCCCAGGAAGGCCGCTCGGCCGAGCTCGTTATCGCCCGCCATGCCGCTGCGCCAACATCGGTCGGGTTTCGCCTGTGGTGCCGAACGGTTCAGGAGCCAAGAACGCCAGCAAGACCTCCAACATCGCCGGGATGTCGCCGCAGTAGCACTACCGGAGGATCACCGATGAGAACTCCACGTGCAAGATCTACCGAAAGTCGAATCCGACGCCAAGCGCTACAACGACATCGAACCGTCAAGTCAAGTTCATCCGCGGACAAGACCGACAATTGCGCGCATGATAACCCAAGAGCGACATGAGGCCCACAAGATCTCGCTTCCGTTGGACCGATTCGTACCGCACTACGCCAAGTGCTCCTTCCCGACCAACCCCAGATCGGACTAGTTCACCATCGACCTCGAGGACGCCTGCACGGAACAACAAGACCGTCACACGGACGCGAACCCCAAACCCCGATGCCCCGATCCGCAGACCGATCCGAAGCGCCAAGGCCTCCGACATGGAATCAACAAGATCATCACGAAACGCCGAGTACTTCTTCCCAAACGCCATGATCGTCAACATGACCCGAAGACCCCAGACGCGACAAGACCTACCTCTGTTGTCCGAGAACGCTCCCGCCGATCCCGATCCGTCGAACCCTGGACCCCGAGACCGACCCCGGACCCCGAACCCCAGAACCTCAAGTCCGTCGAGACCCCTCAATGTGTGAACCTCTTCCCGAAACCCTAATTTCATAATATAATACAATTGTTGCACAACAAATCGTTCATCTCGCATGCATATCATGTGGTTTGGGGGCCTTATGCCGATTCACCTAATAATTAAATATGGGGCCCATATGCGGGCAAATCTAGCCTTATGTTGGCCTCATTTAAATTTGTGTAGCGAACCCGATGCTATCTTTTGCCATGCTAAAACAACATTTAAATTGCGGGGTAGCTAGACAACATGAACCATCTAAATAACTGTCGGGGCCCCGGTTCCGCTTAATATGACCTAATTGCATCACACCTTTGCCATGTCATCCATCATACATGCATCATGCCGATCTTCTGCCGTTGTGTTAAATATTGCATCCGGTGTTCTTCTAGTGTTTTGCTTCTTCGCGGATAAGGCCGTTGAGTTGATGTGAGCTTCGCCCCGATCTTCGGTTGAACCCTTCGACAATGTTTTCAGGCGAGCATCCCCCCTTTCTACCTATCTTACTTTTATAGCATTTATTCCCTCCTGTTGATCTATTGCTATCTGTGTTACGATGCTTTAGTTTCCGTACCTGTGATATACCGTGCAGCCCTAAATTGCCTTGGACACATCCTATTACCTGTTGTTTGGTAGATAGTTGGACTTGCGCGTCGTAGTCGCTTGCTCAAGTACTGTTGCGTGTCGTCAATTGCCACAGTTGTTGATGTATTGCCGCGTGTTGATGATGGAGGTGATCCTAGTTTTACTTATCGTTCACTTTAAATACCTGTTTAACAACTAAAATTGAATAAGCAGAGGCATCGGTGGGTGATAGATAACATTTGGTTTCCGAACGCCCACTTGTGTCCCGTAAGACCCCGAGTACTTGATACCTGTTCCTTGATTTATCGCGCTATCCACCTCCAGGAGGTATATGGGACCCCCCTGAGCCAGAGCTTGATTCAGTCTTATTTCTTGGGGCCACAAACTAGTTTGAGGTTTTATTTACGATCCTGTACTTATGCCATGCTACTTATGTATTTAAATTTGCGAGGAGCACACTGCATCGCTTAGGATCGGGACACGATTCCGCTGTGTCGACAAGCCCAGCCACACACTTTCGGTTCCCGATCGTTCACGTACCATACCCAAACCTTGAGTCCGTCTCGAGCTTGCTTACTGCGGGTAGACTCCAAGGGTGGCCCTGAAATATTTCTGAATCTGTGATTGTTCAATGTGAAAGCCTCGTTGGGTTTTGATTTGGTTTTTCCGAGGTTGATCGAGCGTGTTGCTATTGGTGCACCCCGCCGGTAAAACTTTCTGAAAGCCGTGTCCGCGGATATGGACGACTTGGAGCACAATATCTCGATCATAGACAAGCATAACTAAAGTTTATTGCTATAATTTGACTTTATAATGACTAGTAATCAGCTTCACTATAATGGAATGGCTAATTAATACTGCCCACAACTGCTTGTTTGGCGTGTCGCTTGCGACCATTGTACCTGACTAGTAAGTATTGCAACTACAACGGAATGGCTGAATAAAAGTACCAACAACTGCTGGGTTTCAGGGTTATCTCATGCTAATTGTATCTGACTAGTAAGAGTTGCCACTATAACAGAATGATTAACTAAAAGTGCCCACTGCTTACTTTATCAGAATGATTATCTAAACCTGACTAGTAATTGCTGCAACAATAACTGAATAAATAAAGCTGCCAACTGTGTGAGTTTCTCGGTTGACTTCCTCGATCGGTGTCGAGGGGGAAACACCAGGATGGGTTTGTTTGATGGTAGTATCATGTTAGGATCCGGATAGGTCATTCTCACCCCTCTCTGATAACCGCCAGTTGTATCGAGTCTCTATAGGTTGTTTAGTGCATCTTTGCCACGCCGCTTGATCCACCATACCTCGTGGCGAGGACCGAATTCTAGCCTCGCCGTGTCTTGGCCTCGATCGACGCCTCCTTATTTTCCTTTGCCCTTTGTCGGCACCCCTTTGTTTAAGCAGGTTTTGAGATCGACGCCAAGTTAGTGGTTACCCTTCCGCTTGGCCCGGCAGGTTATGGACGCCATTGGTTATTCTTCAGGGCTCTTAGCCCCATTTGCATCTTGTCCGTAGTCGGACGCTCTATCATTTTCAAGGTGATTTGGATCTTTGTATATTATATCTGTATTCTTGACTCTTTGAGTCGCTGTTATATATATCCGTTCTGTGGGTCCCATCGAGGACTGTTGTGTAATGTTATTACTTCGTTTTCCACCCGCACGAAAGTGCCTGGTGGGCACCTTTGAATCGTTTTTATGCGGGTTTGGCGAATTTTGCTCAAACTTGCATAGGTCCGATTCTGAGGGTGTTACAACATCCCACCGTGGCCTCCCATACAAGCCTTAGCATGTTTAATCTCATATGACTGATCTCATCTTACCACGTTCTCCCGTCATACTAGATTCTCTGCATCTGATACATCATCTGGATGGACCAGACTCAACAGGTATGCATGGCTAAGCAGACAAGAATAAGAGCTCTAGCAGTGCACACAAGCCAAACCTAGTTATGCTAGGAGCAGTGGATCAGGTAATATAAGCTTAGAGGGAGTAATGCAATAGATAGGATACTCTATCTATCGATAAAAGACCACAGTAGAATCGTATGCATCATGGCAGGAATTGAAATTCTTTCGAAATCATAGGATTATATCATGGTGGGGCTATGCTTGCCTTTGCCAGTTGATAGCAAATAAGTAGATCTTTGAAAGCCTTCGTCTTGATTTGATTATTATTGGTCAAGTATTATTCGCCGATCTTCGATCTTTGATGGTCTTGTCCTCGGTCTTCGATCTCGATCTCGATATCGTATTCTATCGAAAAGAACGAAACACCAGAAAGAAAGGGAAACAATCATCAATGGCATCGATGCAATGCTCAAACAAGAATGATGATATGACAAGTTGAATTACATTGAATTGAAACCCTAAAACATGCTCGGCAGTTTAATCGGGGTTTCGAGGGGTGAAAACCCTAACTCGGGGAAAACTCCGGAATCACCTATGAGGGGTTACTATGTTATTCTAATCAAACTTGTCATTTAAGTTGCTCAACAATGCATGATTATAGCTTAAAGAGGTAGGTTTCATTTTTCTGAACATTTTGGTATATTATTTGTATTTTTCTGATTTACAGATTAAAAGTTATTGAATTTACAATATTAAATCAAATTCTAGAATTATTAAACCAATTAAGAACATTTACTACGCCAAGATGGCATGTCGACGCCGCTAGGGGGTATTTTCAGATCAATGAGCCCCATCACGATCAGCCCTAGGGCCACGTAGCCTTGTCACCATGGCAACCTTGCCCAAGGCCACCTCACTGCCACATGGGCGCCACGTCGAGGACACGCAAGCGCCACCTAGGCTCGCCGGAATCGACGTCCGATGGCGGCAGGGAACGACGCTAGGGGAGGATGTGGGAAGCGCGGTTGGTCTCGTTCGAATCAGGGCCGCAAAGCGAACCTAACAAGGGCAGTGCCGCTGTTTTTGGGTCGCCGGAGACGCGGCTACGGCGATCGGCGGCGGTGCTTGCAGTGAACACGTCGGCGGCCATGAGAGCTAACAAGCGAGTGAAGGGTGCCTGGGGCACCAGAAGCTCACCAGGAGCACGATTGTGGTGTCGGCGAAGCGAGGGGAGGCCTTGAACAACGTCAATGGCGACGGCGGCCGGTGTCGGGCTCGGGGAAGATGAGGTCGTGGGCGTCGGTTGGGGGAACCCCACGTTAATTCCGTTGGCGAGGAGGAAGTTGGCACCACAACGGAGCTCAAGGCGACCTCGGCAGAGCACGGGGAGGCCGGAGATGGCAGGACGCCGGCGGGCTGCGAGGCTAGGGTTTCGGGTCTGCTCGCAGAAAGGGAGGGGATAGCCAGGGGAGAAAGGGAGCCAGGGAGGAGAGAGGCGTGCGGGGCTCGTCCTTTTCCTTGCCCAGAGGGCAGCGCGACGGCGGCGGGCATCTTGGCGCCGGCGGCGGCGGTGCTGGCGACACGTAGTAGCTTTGGGGAGAAACGCGAGGTGGACGACGACGATTGCCAGGACAAAGTGGTACTGGGCCCAGGTGGGCTGGCTTGGGCCGAGTTTGGGCTGCAGCAAAGGTTCTGAGAGGGAGAGAGAGAAGCTGGGCGTGGCCTGGTTCGGCTGCTGCTCCTTTTTTTTATCAGAATCTTTTCCATTTTCTGTTTTGCATTTCTCTTTTGTATTTTGAATTCAAATACTGTTTTGAGTAGTTTAAAATTACGAGAGATTTTATGAAATATATAAAATTACTGCAGGGGCCCTTTTAGTCCATTTGGGCTCCAATGTTTTGGTAGTTTTCAAAATTCAAAACATTTGAACAAGCTTCAAAGAGGAAGGGAAAGATAGGGTTTTAGGGTTTTGTTTATTCTTCTTTAATGCAAAGTTTAAAGAGACGATGCTCATGCAATGCACAATCAATCCTGAATAATGATTATCTAAAACCGGGGTGTTACACATTGTTTTTCAAGGTTCGATTAAACCTAGATCTACTAGAAGAAAAAGTTAATGTATTACATCCGATAAATCCGGATTGAAAGTATCACAAGGCTTGATAAGGAGAATAAGGGATGGGATGTACATGGATCCATGGAATGCCCAATGGATCCCTCGTGACGGGATGCTACGTCTGTTGTCTGTTGAGGCACCTGAGTCATGTCACGCGGAATTCATTGACCCAGTTTCGACGACAGGGCGAGAGGACAAGCTAAGACAGTTTTTGCTCCCTAGGGATGTGGAGTTGATTCTAGAGCTTCGATCGTATATGCACAAGACAACATAGAGACTTCGTCAGGTCGGCAATACAAGATGCTTGTTACAACACGTGAAAAGCAAGAGGCGACATGCGAGTTGATGATTGTTACAACACGTGAAAAGCAAGATGATTGTACCATATTCCGCTATGTGTGGGCTTTGGTTGATGGGGAGGTAATGGAGCACATGCTGCATATCACGGAAGAAAGAGGGCGAGGGAGTGGCTAGAAACGATGATAGCTAGCTACACTCCGCCATGATGATCAAGTCAAGGTTTTGTGACCTTATGGGAAGTGGAACTGAATGTCATGGTTCCATTCCAGGTTCCATCTCCGTGTTCGGTTGGACCGTAAAATGGCATGGAACGGCTCTGTATTGTGTTTGGTCGGGGCATGGAATGGTTCCATCCCACCGCTAAATATTCCACTGATTTCAGCCTAAACTTAATCTTTTGTCTTAAATTCTAATTAATGGTGAAAATCGGGATACGCATGGGCCAAATTGGGATAGGCAGATGAAAAATCGGAATAGCCCGGGCCAAATCGGGATCGACAGAGGCAAAATAGGAGCTACCCCCGCCGCCGGTGGCGTGCGTCGCATTGCCGCCGCGCTGCCATGCCTGCTCTGCGTCGCACCGCCGTCGGCCTGCATCGCGCTGATGCCGGCCTGCGTCGTTTCACGCCCTCACGCTTCATCTTCACGCGCACACTCTGCTAAGCTGGCCAGGAGACACGATTAGGATAGGCTAATTATTTTTATGTTAGAGAGTTGCGCGTGTTAGCCAGTTGTTTCCCGACGTTCCACCGATTTGGCGGAACAGGTGTGTTCCGCATCTGAAGGGAATCTTCCCATTTGTGGAACCACTAGGTTTCGTTCTTCTCACCTAACCGAACACAAGAACGGGCTACGGGTTTGGAATGGTTTCATTCTGGTCCACCTGGTTCCACGAACTGAACACACCCTAAGAGAGCACAAATCTGAGATGGTTTCTCGTTCCGGCTCTAAGAATGACTACCTCACACGGTCCATAATCTTAACCGCGAAAGGCGATCCACGAGAAGATTTTCTAGAGCCCGCTATATGTGCATGTTTTCACCCGGAACTTCATTCAGGATCTTTCCCAGGCATCTGTCACCGACAGGAATACTCGGGCACCTGCTCAGACGAAAGAAGCACCAAGATGGATCCCACTGCCGCCAGGTATGGTTAAGATCAACGTTGATGCGGCAGTAGGCAAGAACGTTGGCAGGGGCGTTGTTGAGGCAGTGTCTAGAGACGAGCAATGTTTGTTCCTGGGTGCTTCGGCAATCATCTACCCTGGGAAGACACAACCACAAACGCTGGAAGCCCTCACGTGTCGAGAGGCAGTCGCTTTGGCGTATGATTTAAACGCACGATGAGTGCAAGTAGCAAGTGACTGCAACAATGTCATCCTCAGCCTGGAGCAAGGGACGAAGGGATTCTATGCACACATTTCCTAGGAAATAAACGAGTCAGTGAAGGATTTCAAGTTTTTCCGTTTTGTTCATGAGAGTAGGAGATCAAATAAAGAGGCCAATCTGTTGGCCAGGAGTAGTGTGCTCTTCGAGCACGGTTGCTATGTATGGCTTTTGCACCACCAGATGGTGTTTGTATCCCTTTGATCATTGAGTTTTAATAAAGTTGGGGACACCTCAAAAGAAAAGCTTACTCTCCAAGTGGATATTTATTGTACTCACCGGCAGTAATTAGCTCCACAAAAAAACCACTGTAATTAGCAACAACAAGCTTGTAATTGATCTCGGTAAATCACCTAAAGTAATTCCGGAGCTCCAAGAATTACAAACAAAAAAGTGTGTTCTTCTTGTATAACCCACATCAATTTAGAAGTTTGCTCGGTTCTCGAGACAAAAATTTATTTTGTGACAAGCAAGTGAGTAATCTTCTTTTATTTTGATTAAAGCAGAGTCGAGTTATGCCATGACAAAGTTAATACATAGCTCAAGTCCAACAAAAAAAAATCAAAAGATAACTCAGGCTCAACTCCAGCTTAAGTTAATAATGCATACATGAAACAAGTTTCCCAATCCTGAACTTGCCGATAGTCTAATATCAATATACATAGTGCAAATATCTAAAGAATATCAAATCATTAATATATGAATTTTGTGAAATAAAATGATACAATTTTATTTCTCAAATTTCTCGACGGTCCGTACCAGGTGAAATGTATGAAATTTAGTTGGCTTATACATCAAACAATCCAACCTCAATGGGTCTGGTAGGTCGTAACAGTTTCGCTTTGTCTTTTGCTTCTGACAGCATGATCTTCATGGCGAAGAAAGTTCCATCGTTGTTTTTTAATGATACGGCGACCACCGAGATCTACACAAGTTGGATTACGTGTTAGTTTCATGTTCTTGAAGAATTGATAATATACAAAAGAAGGATGATACAAATATGTGGTTACCAAATACATGATGGGCAAAGTTGTCAAATAATTTCATCATCCAACAAAAATATGTATTTATTTAACCACATTTTAATTTCTGTATACCTACTTGGTTAGTTCAGTACGTATGAACTCCATTTTTTACGCAGTTCAATTTCTTATTCTTGTTTACTTACAACTTTCACCACCATAACATACTATTATGAAAAAATAGTTATAGCAAGTTCCGAAGTAAAGAAGAGACACGAGAGGAAAATGTCTGTTACCTTGTTGATCCCTTTATACATCCAAAAGCATAAACTTCTCCAAGGTTGAAAGCAATTATGTTCTCAGGCCTTCAAAGGTTAGAGAGGTCATGCACCGGTTAATTAAAGAAACACAAATGATAATACTACGTATATCTAACATAGTCTTGCACACATGGCAAATAGAGCTTTATGTGTGGCTATAAGGACAGAACATTAAAGCAGTACATACGTGTAGGTAGTCGAGTCCCATATGCGTACGGTCCCGTCTAGTGAACCTGTCATTAGCAATGGAAGTTCTGGGTGCAATTTGACGGCAGTGATAGGGTCTTCATGCCCTTCTAGCATATCAACATGCCCTTTGATCCCCAATGCCCATATCTAATTCAACAACAAATAAGAGCACCACATATAGGATATCATGTTTGTCAACTCTTAGGTAATAAATAAGATTAAGTATAAGTGTATTCTTCAGTTACAAGTGTACATGTTAGAAATGTACACCACCTGCGCCATCTTGTCCTCACATCCCAAGATCACATGTTGCCGCTTATAGCGTGTAAAGTAGTCAACACATAGCGGTTTTCTCGCATGCCCATCCAATTTTAGCGTGATGATTGTACTTGGGTCATCAGAACAAATACTCCAAATCTATCAATTATCAAACACGATTATTGTATGTGCACATATCCAATATGAAAAATACATTTATTAGACACATAGGATTTAAAACTAAAAGAGGAATTGAGGAAAGTTAAACCTTGACTGTGCCATCATAGGAAGCACTGGCAAAACTGTCATTGTTCTCTAGGTTAAACGTCACTTGTGTCACTCGGCCAGTGTGACCCGAAAATTCTCGTTTGGGTTTCCAGTTGTTGCCCCAATCCCAAAGCTTGATCAGGTGATCGTCATCCTCGGATGAAGATAACATGAGTGGAGATGTTGGATGCACAGCCAAGGTTGTGATGCAACTATCATGAGCATCGAAACTATGGACGTCCTCATTTTCGTAATTGTACACGAGGATGCATCCATCGGGATCACCAGCTATGATGCTTTTCTCTCGTGCGATAAATTTAGCCACATGAACTGCAAATATCGGACAAAAAATATATATACATATGTACCAGAAATAATAAAACACACACTTATTATGATATGTTAGCATCTATATTGTGAGGTATGAACAAATAAACATGTGGGACTAATTAATCAAATGGACAAAAAAAGTTAAGCATTCTTGCCTGGCTCATATGGGGTTAATTGAAAGGAGTTCAATGCTTCCTGCATCCCGGAGATGTAACTTGAGTCAGTTGTGAATATACGTATGCATGCATAATATAGAATTGTTGATGTACCATTGTGCGGTAATCCCAAACACGAAGGCTCCCCGCCTTATTCGTTGTCATAATCCTGCATATATCATTGAGTTGGGCATTAGTAGGTGATTAATTAGTGTGTGGGTTGAATTAAAGGACGGATGCACTCACCATGGCTCCGTTGGATGCACATCTATGGACGAAACAAGTTGAGCGTCGGGCGTGGATATGATCTGAAATTATAAAGATTCAAGGCCGATCAAATTATAAAGATTCAAGGCCGAGCAGTGAAAGCTCTCAAAATGCAATCGTCAATTAGCAAACAAAAACCTGAAGGAGAAATGAGCATGCTAGCGTATATTCCCTTCTAATTGTAATCCTTTCTACTCCCTCTGATCCATATTAATTGTTATTGGATTGAATGTATCTAGTACTAAAACATGTCTAGATACATCCATATATACGACAAGTAATATGGATCGGAGGGAGTAGCATTTCATCTAGAAAGGCTTACACTTAGAAACAGGGATAGTATAATGTTACCTGAGAACGACATGATGTAGTAGCTTGATCTGCTGGCGGGTCGCATATAGCCTTCAGCATCACCTCTTGCATTGCATCATCCTCTCTGTCAGTACTGGCCGTCGACTCTTTAGCTTTCTTAAAGAAGTTATCATACTTGATGTAGTCTTTAGCAGCATCCAGGAGGTCGTATGCGCCCAACATGATGCCATACAATGTGAAGAAGTCACCGCCATTGTGCGATGATGTCGGTGGTGGCTGCTGCTGCTTGTGCTTACTGGGCATTGTGAGAGTGAGGGTATAGGCACACCGGGGTGGCACGATGCCGTAGAGTGGCTTCTTGGTCAAGTACCTCTTTGGGTTGCTTGCCACAAGCTTGAACGCGACACGGTCGTCCCCCTTGTTCTGCAGCTGCAGCGGGCAGCAGGAAGTGGAAGCCATGGACACCTTCTTCTTTGTTATTATTGGTACTACTTCCAATGACACGGCTGACGGGAAGCTGAGCTCCAGGGGACTGACGTCAAGCAACTGATCCGAGGCCAAGCCAAGTTGTAATTGTGAAGTCAAGCATTGTTCTGTTTCTTCGAGCATATGTATGATTTCCGCGATGGAGGGCCTTTTATGCCTGTTGACGTCCACGCAGTTCACCGCTATCTTCAGGCATTCCTTGACTTGCTGGCAATATCCTGTAACTGATGTGCCCTTCACTGTTTTGTGTAGTCTCTTCCTCCATCTTTCCTGTGTCTGCGACCCAAATTGGATGGAACTTAATAAGGTATACATACATATATAGTATCACCCAAATTGATACACAACAACGTAGACACGACCAATTGATGCTGGCTTGTAGAAGAAACTGCATAGACGACATACTTACCAAATCAATGAACTCCTGGGAAGGCATATCGTAAAGTTCCAAGTACTTTTCCCTCCCTGTCAACAGCTGTAGCATAATGATGCCCAAGCTGAATACGTCGAACTTTTTTGAGATTAGTTGCATGTTAATGAATTCCGGCGGAAGGTATGCACTGCATAAGAAATATTACAATTGTTTTCAGCGTAAAGCAAATGTATCAACCACTACAAAACATAATAAATGAGTTCACAGATTATGTTAGGGGCATTGAGCTCACATTGTCATCCCCCTAGGCCATGACCTATAGGTGCTTCCTTTATCAAAGATTCTATCCAAACCAATGTCACCTATCTTTGGCATCATCTTCTCATCCATCAGTATATTTCTAGGCTTTATATTTAGGTGATAATATGGAGGCTTATGTTCATCATGGAGGTATCTCACACCCTCAAACATGCCTTTAATTATGCCATACCGTGTACGCCAATCCAGTCCAGAATTCATGTCTGTAAAAGTAAACAACTCGATAACACCCAAAAGTAATTTTATTGAAGAGCATTAATTAGATGATATTGTGTTATTGGAGACAGCCGATCAAACTTTGCATGCCCTTTCTTAAACACTTGTCTAGGAGGTGTTAGATTATAGTGGGTTTAAAAAAGGACACTCTCTCAATCCAAAGAATGGAGATGGGGGATTTTTGTTTTAATTGCTTTCCCAATCTAAGTTAGATGGTTTTGAGTGGATCCTTGTACGTGTTTATCGAAAGGCCCAAGATGCACACAGATCTGATTTTGTGTTAATTGCTCGCAAGGAGTTGTGAGTCTGAGACGCAGCCTATGTTGGTAGGAGGGGACTTCAACATAATCAGGAGATTAGAGGAGAATAATAATAATAATTTTAATGCAAGATGGACCTTTTTGTTTAATGTGATTACTATGAGTGTTGATTTTTGAGAGATTGATCTCTTTGGTCAACAATACACTTGGTCTAGTAAAAAAGATACTCCTACATTTGAGAGTTAGATCATGTTCTAACTAATATAGAGTGGGAGAAGAAATTTACTCTTGTAGAGGTACGTGGTTTAAGAATCCGTTTTATTTTTATAAGGGCTAAAGTCACTTTTTTTTTGCTTTTTGACCCCATATTCTACGGTGGATCGCGTGTTTTGACCCTTACGGGGTCGGATCTTGCATCGTTACTAACTGATTCAGGAGAGGCGGCAAACCTCGGTAATAAGAATCATTTCTCGTTTGAGTTATGTTGGATGCGCTAGGATGGATTTTATGAAATGGTAAAGGATGAATGGAATGCCATTACATGTGGAATTTCACTTGTAGAAAGATGGAAAAATAAGATTTGACATCTAAGACGGTTTTTATAAAGCCCCAGGACCAGGTGCCATATCGCAGATGGAACATAATAAAGCCCATTGACCATATGTGTTTCCTCTGGAGTTTTACTAGATATTTTGGAAGGTAATCAGGGAATTTTTTATGGCATTATTTTCACCCAATTTCAGGTGGAGACTTGCCATTATATGCGCTCAACTTTGGAATTATTATGCTCTAGCCTAAGTAAGAATATGAAACTAGTATTGAGCAATACATACCAACCTGTTTGTTAAATGTTAACTTCAAAAAATTTAAAAGGAGGGAAATAATAGGGAAACTGAAATTGTTCACAAGGTAGTTCGACCCAGTCAATCCCCCTTAATACCCAGGAGAAATATTTTAGTGGAGGTAGGGTCCATGTAACATTTCATGAAATTCATAAGAATAATTTGGACAAGGTCCTTTTTAAAATTGACTTTGAAAAGGTGTATGATATGTTTAAATGGTCTTTTCTTGAACAAGCCTTGCGTATGAAAGGATTCACACCTGAGTGGTGTGAATCGGTTGCAAGATTATTTCATGGCGTTAGTGTAGGTATTAGAGTGAACTATGATATTGGTCATTATTTTAGACGCTAAAGTGACAAGACAGGGAGATCCATTTTCTCCCTTGTTATTCAACATAGTGGCTGATATGTTGGTCATGCTTATTGTTGGGGTAAGGGGGAGGGGGGGGGGGGGATAGGAGGTTTGGTACGCCACCTTGGTGGTATATCCATTTTGCGGCATGGATACGATACTATTTTATTCGTGGAACACAACTTAGCGGAAGTCGTAAATATGAAGTTAATTTTATCCTTCTTGAACAACTCACCGATCTAAAGATTAATCTTCGTAAGAGTGATATATTTTTTAGGTAAGGATAAATAGGAGGTTGAGGTCAATTATAGAAGCATCTTTGGATGTGATGTAGATGCTCTCAATTTTAAATATTTAGGCATACCTATTCATTATAAGAAGTTTCTTAATGAGTGGAAACCGATTGATGACTGCACTGAAAGAAAGCTAGGTTCCTGGATCGACAAGATGCTCCCATATGGGAATAGTCTTGCGCTAATTAATCCGCTTTTGACCAGCCTCCAATGTTACTTATATCCTTCTATGGAATACCAAAAGGGGTACTGAAAATAATGGATTTTATAGGTATAGCTTGTTTAGGTAGTGTGATCATCTAAATAATTCGTATAGACTAACAAATGGAACATTATTTGCTGGCCTAAAGGCCAATGTGGGCTGGCAAGGTACTTCATAAAAATAATATATGCTTGCTTAGAAAATGGCTTTATAAGGTACTTTCTAAGGAAGGTTTAAATCTAATAAAATAATCAGATTGTTTCAAATGGCACTTAACTCCAATAGGGTGTTCTCGGTGAAGTCAGTGTATGCTGATTATATAAATGGACACACTAGATTTCTTGGAAAATATATCTGGAAAGTAAAGGTCTCACTGAAAACAATAATTTTCATCTGGTCCTTTTTTTATAAGGAAGTGCTTACTACTAAAGATAACCTAGCTAAAACACGATGGAATGGGTAATAAAAATGTGTCTTTTTGAAACAATTGACCATCTATTTATTTCTGATTCCCTTGCATGCCTTCTTTGGAGAGTACTGCAAAGTCTCTGTGAAACTATCGACCATCTGTTTATTTCTTGTTCTCTTGCATGTCTTGTTTGGAGAGTACTGCATATCACTTTTAATATTCCACCACCGTTTATTGTGACTAGTATGTTTGAAAACTAGCTAAATGTTGTAGAGAAGAAAACAAAATCTCGAATTCATGTGGGAGCTTGTTCTTTAGTTTGGGCAATTTGGAATTATCAAAACAATTTAATTTTCAACCGAGGTCTCTAAACAAACTTTTTGCAGGTTATTTACATGGCATCTTCTTGGATTCACATGTGATCCTTCGTCTTTGCTGCGGAGCAGCAAAAAGCTATGGATGTTGGATGCAATCGATTAATCGAGGTAGTATGGGCTATATTCAATCATGGTGGCTGGTTAAATGCTAATAGATTGCAAGATGCAGAGGGCTTTGTGCTTTTTATTTAGATGGCTCATTCATATTGCCACGATGAGTGATCCTGGAGTTGTAAACTTTGAGACTATAAAGAATGCTATAAGATTAAGATTATTGTGTACATCCTTCTGATGCAGAGGCCGGGCCTATGCTCTCATTTTGAAAACAATATTTCTATTTTTTTTAAATGATGGAGAACTAATTGATTATGCTACATGCTGTGGTCTCAGATGTATTACCTGGTGAAATGTAGTGCTCAAGGGATCCACTTCGCAAATACTCGAAGCACATTACCGTATGCCTTTCTTCAGAAAATACAAGTTGCCCCTTGTGCATTACCGGATGAAATTCTATTTCATTGCAGTAACCAACTATTTGTAGAATGTTTGGGTGACGAAACCTGACGAGACTTGCCATCTCTACTTGGAATGCTTTATCATCAATTCCTTGTACGGAACGGAACTTCTTCAAAGCAATGACTTGTCCATCTTTGTGAACTCCCTATTCATTAATTTGAATGTTGATCGTTGTAAGATAGTTGATTATTAACTTGACCAGAGGCGTTATGGAATTATTTTGATGGTTTTTGTAAAGGCTTCTCATACCTGGTAAACACTTCCATACACACCTTGACCAAGTAGTCGCGCTTCAGAGAAATTATCCGTCATCTCTTTTAGCAAGCCCAATGACATGACCGCTGGCCGATCCAGGATGCTAGTAGCTTCGCCGTGACCTTGTAATTCAGCAATTATAAGTAAGAAATCTACTCTTGTTAAATAGTACAGTACTAGTCGCGTATTCTAGCTCTAGAAAATTAAAGATAAAATAGCTAGCTAGCACTAACCTGAAGAAGGCCAGGAGTCGATTGTGACGTTGTTTATATCGGAATGAAAAGTGGATTGATCTCCATTGTCTTGATTGGGCTAGATATATGAACAAAAAACAATTAGAGGACGGTCATTTTATTGTACACTTCCATCTATTCACCCCGACCATGAGTGCTGCTGCCTCGCCTTTCACTCTACTATTTCTTTGTCATGTCCACACTAGAAAAAGACGTGCATTAGCCGTGGATGATCCTATCTCCAAATATAGGCATGTGTTAGCTATAGATGACCAAACACTAAGTAAGGTGCATGGTAGCATGTGTTTCGAAAACGAGGCCAGCATGCAATTACGTATACATGGGCCTATTACCTGCACCATGATCTGTTCAAATGTGATTCCTGATAAATGTAAATGCTATATGTAATTATTGACGTCACCTGTTCATTCTCTATCCCTTGGTCACCTATCATTGCTTCAGTCTCGTTCAAACTAGAAACAATTTCCTGTATAGTTGGTCTTTCTTGTCTGTTTGGCTTCAGGCAATGTAATGCCATCTCAATGCACCTTTTCACCTGGTTGCAATATGCCTCGACCGATTTTTTACTCACCGTTTCAATTAGCTTTTTCTTCCAATTTTCGTGTACCTACAACATTGAAATTAAAGCTAGAACAATAAATCACAAAAAGGTTAAACACAACACCATATCGATGTTAAAATTGACAAACAGAAAAAACTTGTTCTTACAAGCCTAACAGCTTTCCGGGTCGTCAGATCAACAGTAGAATTATAGCCTTCGTGTCCGGTCATTATCTTTACAATGATGACACCCAAACTAAAGATGTCAAATTCTCTCGATGTTATCTGATGCTTTATGTACTCCGGTGGCCAATATCCTCTGCATGCCATTTATGATGTACAGGTGTTACTTACGGACGTGTTGAAGATTCTAAACAAAATAAATGTTGAGATTTGATGCATTGCTAGGAAAACCATTAACCAAGAGAGGGACATGATGGTTTTTCTTATGGATACTTCAGCTGTTCTGCAGCCTATCTACCTACTCTGGCCCATATAGCTCATCAACCCAAGTATCTAGAATTGTATACATATTGAGGCTGATATGAAAGAAACCCTAAAACATAACGGCTGCTTCCTTGAGGTTAGCCACACCTTGTCATCTACATGGTATGAGAACCACCGCCAACAGAGGTGGAGGCATTGGCGTCAACAAGGGCGACTATGATGGTGCTCTTGTAGTGGCTTGTCCAAGAGGACACTCTATCTTTAAAATTGTATATTATGTTTATTTCACGTAAATTTTGTCTTACTTCATAAGTAGAGAAGAACATAATAAAACTTAGAAATGATATAATTTTTTTTGTTTACATATCTTATAAAAATACGACGTAAAATGCGCATTTTTTGGTGTTTTTACACTATAATGACCCATAAACTGTATTTTTTGTCAATTTTTTTATTTGTGCTGAATATATTAACACAATTATTTATATACAAAACATATTTTTTTAATCTAACAACGTAAAAATATGTTGGGTGCAAAATAACTTTTCTACACCCCGAGTGGTGAATAGGGTTTCTATATATATAAGAGGTGTTTTAGAAGATGTTTAGGGTTTTCAGAAGGTTGTAGACCATACTTGGCAATAGACTCAAGTGGTTTCTATTCAGAGTTTGGCAAGTTAAGCAAGGTTAAATACATTCTGAACAATTTGGCAGGGTGTTTTAATTAAAAAATTAGGCACCTTAAAGAATAGTTGTGAAGATTTTTTAGCAAAAAACCTATGGAATAAAATATGTTGGCCATAAAATAATGTCAAATGTGGTTTTACTACTCAATTCAGGGCCAGAGCAACAAGAGAAATAAAGAAGAGAGAATAACTAGAAGTTGCAATCCATTAGCCGATGTTAACGTAACTGACAAGAATGCAACTGAAAGGGAGGTATCCAATAGACATTACAAACATAACTAGTTCATGAGGAAAGCGGCAGAATACTAATGTACCATGTCATCATGCTCTACAATTCATCTTAAAGCTATGGATTCGAGCGTGTTGAAATAGAACAATTAATTGATGAGTATATTTCATGGCCAAGCTATGTGCAACATATAATAAAATATACTACCAAGGGCACATGTAAATGATTAGAAAACTTTCAACCCAGGGTATAACCTTGAACCGCCAATTCTTAGGAGGCCACCTAAAAGGTCTAGGAATCTTATGATCAAAGTCTCCGGTGAAAAATGTTCATGTGGAGCAACGGAAAAAATGCAAAAGGTGTGGAGCATTTGACCAGATAGAAATGCTTACAGTGTACCGACAGCACTCATCGTCTTTGTTGTGTTTTCTTCACCGAAGAGCTTTGACGAACCGAAATCTGCGATTTTGGGCTCCATATTCTTGCCTAGAAGTATATTATCTGGTTTTAAGTCGAAGTGCATTATAGGATCCACTCTCTCACGGAGATATTTTAGACCCTCACACACCCCTTTGATTATACGGTAACGTGTGCGCCAGTTAAATCCTGTGGATTCATCTGTAGAAAAGCAAATGAATGAGAGTCTTCAAGAATGTGAACTATAGAATATTCTCTCTACTGTTAAGTAAAATGCACATGGGAAGAGTGCGCTGAATTAACTACCAGTGATATGCTTGTGAAGACTACCACCGTGTACATAATCAAAGCAGAGGGCCATACGAAGGGTTGTAGCAGTAACTTGTTTTCCTTCGAACACAGCTGGTTGCTCCACCAATTCATTGCAGAAGCCCACTAACTCCACAATATTTGGATGCTTAAGTCCACTAAGATTGTCAAACTCTTTCTGAAATTCTGTATCTTCTGACCCAATTAAAGTGTTATGTAGTACCTTCACGGCAATCTCTTGACCATTTTCATGAACACCCTGTCCAGCATGTCTTCGTGTTAATACTCGTCATTCTTAATATGTTATAGCAATAATGATAATGTAGGAATGTAGAAACTATAAACAATATGATTTACTATATCTAATAATCTTAGGTATACATATTTCCAAAAGATGTATGTTGAATATGACGGCGTGCTTCTAATAAAACATGATAGCACATAATAATGTAAATAACTACACTATGGCTATATTTATATATGAAACAAGCTAGGTTGCCCGCGGCACAGGCGGAAACCATAACCCCCATGTGGCCATGTCCCCCGTTCCCTCCTACGCCTTGCCGCCATCGGCTCACATCACCAAGAACAACCCACATGCGGCTGAAGGGGGAGGAGCTATTCTTTTGCTTCGGCCATAAGGGGCAAACTTGTGGGTTTGGCGCAGCCTGCCCCCGACGCTGCACCGAGGATTACCAACCGTCACATGGAGCATCGAACCATCGTCCTTCGGCCCATGACCCCATGTCGACCTAAAATCCTAGATATATAACCCCTTGGAACTTCTCTCACGCGATAATATGCGTGATATCGGATATAACATGAAACAAAGTAGAAGCAGACCACCACGAGAGCAAGATTGGAGGGTAAGACACAATCGGAGTCATCTCAGGTCGCATCTCTCTCTCACCTCCATCAACTTATGGTGTGTCCATGATGAATAGGAGTTGTGCACCTCCGGATTGTGGGTTGTGGGGTAGTTCAATCAAAACTATATGTGCCTTTATTGATTTAGCTACATCCTCTGTTTCGGTTTACAAGTCCTACACGTATATCTAGGTTATCACTTTAAGCACTAAAATATAAATCTTATAAGACAAAATATATATTATTAGAAAATATAATGTCTAAAGTTTCTAATGGTATCTTTTTTATACAATTTATATTTTATTGATCAAATTGATGATCTAGATATATGCGCAGGACTTGTAAACCAAAATTGAGAGAGTATATGAACTGCCCTACATGATTACAACAATGATGGCCTATCTTTGATGATGGACCTTTTGTTTTTAGATGATCTATTCAGATGATTTGGCGGGCTATTCTTTGCCGTTTGATTGGGGCGGAAACAATCGCATGGACGGCAGACGTGAAGTGTGAACACGTGAATTAGAGCCAGCTAAGGTTTAAATTGAAAATTCAAAATGTTTTGTAGATCAAACCATTCGTTAGATTTAGGAACCATTTTCACAGTTGAGTTAGTCATGACGAGATCCTTAAAACTATATCCCATGTTAATATGTTACGATAGAAAAATTGGATAAAAAGTTATCCACCCATAACACGTGAGTTATCCATGTCATAGTATGCAAGTTATCCGCCGTATAACATATAAGCTATTGACCATATAAACGGGTTGGGTAGAAGATTTCTCGCATTCTTCATGTGTGTAACTTTTTTTATTTTTTCACCTCATGAAACCTCGGTTGCCCCTTGTATTTTAGTTTAGTTATTAAGTAAATGTAAGGTACGGGATAGTTTAATTGAGACGTGATAGCCTAGGTATTAGGGTACCGAAACTTCGTCATTGTCGATGCGTTAGCATCAACGAACGGAAAAGTTTGGTATCCTAACATCCTTCGAGGCTTTGTCACCCGTATGCCGTGGTAGTGATGGATAACTTATATGTTATTAGGTGGATAACTTACATGCCGAAGCATGAATAACTCTCATGTTACTAGTTGGTAATTATTCTATAATTTTATAGTTTATCTTTATGGGTAACTTTGTACAATTTTCAGATTAACTTTAGTTCTCTTTGTGGAAACTATATTTTTTAAGACCTGGTTATCTCTATTTTAGTTAATTACATGTGAGATAGACTTACGATATCCTAGGTGTTAGGATTACAAGACTTTATCGTCGTCGATTCGGTGAAAATACATCATAAATCGGAGGAGTTCATATTTAGATTTTCGCACGCATCAAACACTACTAGAGAAAAGGCTATAGGAGACATGCTTATGCGAGGCACATTTAGACATATGCGCCTCCTATAAAAATAGGCGAGGCGCACTTTGCGATATGCGCCTCTAGTATAAAAATAGGCGAGGCGCCTATGATAAGAATGCGCCTCCTATAATCCCTGTACGGACAGAATCTAGCAGCCCCATATTATGCGAGGCGCATTCTAGTCATATGCGCCTCCTATATATCAGATAGGCGAGGCGCATATGGACAGAATGCGCCTCGCATAGTCTGTGTGTGTTGGTAGGTGCGATATGCGAGGCGCATATGGCTATATGCGCCTCCTATATTTGATAATATGTGAGGCGCATATGGCCATATGCGCCTCAAGTAACTCCTGCGGGCCCGGGCGGAGGTAGGTGGCCGCATATGCGAGGCGTATATTGCTATGAATGGTGGAGCGGTTAGTTGGAGGAGTTCCAAACAACCCGTGGTGGCAAGATCAACAACGGAGGCCGAATATGTTGCTGCTTCGGAAGCGGCTCAGAAAGCAGTTTGGATGAAGGAGTTCATAACCGAACTACGTGTGGTTGCGAGTGCGTTGGACCCAATGGTGATCTATTGTGACAACAATGGTGCCATAGCCAATGCCAAAGAACCAAGGTCTCACCAGAATTCCAAGCATATTAAGCGACGGTTTCACTCCATCCGCGAGCATCTCAAGGATGGAGATATAAAGATTTGTAAAGTACACACGGATCTCAATGTAGCACATCCGTTGACTAAAACTCTCTCTAGAGAAAAACATGATCAACACCAGAACTCCATGGGTGTTACATTTATCACTATGTAACTAGATTATTGTCTCTAGTGCCAGTGGGAGACTGAAGGGAATATGTCCTGAGAAGCAATAATAAAATGGTTATTATGTATATTCTAAGTATATGATGGATGTTTATTTTGCATGCTATAATTGTATTAATACAGAAATGTTAATACATGTGTGTTTAATAAACAAACAGAAAGTTCCTAGTTATGCCACTCTTATAAACTAGCTCGTTGATTAACAAGATGATCTAGGTTTCCTGATCATGGATATTGGATGTTGTTAATAACGAGGTCACAAAATTATTGGAATGGTGTGATGAACATTCATCCGAAGTATAGCATTACGATCAAAGTCATTGAGTTTATATTGCTATGATATCATACGGAGTAATCATAATCCTTAGACAATAAGATCATGTCAATCACTAACACTGGAAAAGTATCTTGATAACATCAAACGTCACCCCGTAACATGGTGATTATAAAGATGGGTTCAGTACTACTAAAGTGTTATGTTGAGGACCATGGATAGAGAGTGGAATTTGTTCATCCCGATGACAGATAGATATGCTCTGGGCCCTCCCGGTGATATCACATTGATTAGCTTGCAAGCAAGTGATTTCATCACTATAATGTTATATCACGAGAATGCGAAAAGAGTACATGTTAGTAACGAGATTAAACTAGGTATGGAGATACCGATGATCGAATCTCGGACATGTAATATATCGCGAGACAAAGGGATTAAGATACTAGCGTAAAAGGTTCTCACGATCACAAGAAATTCATCATTGAATGTGTGGGAGTCAGTATGGATCTCCATGTCCCGATTCTGATTATTGATCTGAGAGGGGTCTCGATCATGTCCGCATTATTCGCGAACCGTAGGTTGATACACTTAAGAGACACCGACACCATTTGAAGCAAATAGTTTCATACTGAAAAGAATAACAAAGCGCATGAATTTATTTTACTAGATACCGAAACTGTTTTCGGGTAAAATTGCAGAAAATGTTTCTGCATGTGAAATGAAATACTAGCAAGGGGTTATATGTGAATGTTTGTCATTAAAGTAATTGACAAAATTCTGAATAAATAAAAGGAGTTTTTATTTAATGAGAGTTTGCATTAAATTTGGTGGAAATTTAATGGGAATTTGAGTGGGATTTTGTGAGTGGAGACTTGAAGGGGCATTTTGTGAGTGGAGCTTCCACCCGCATGAATGGAGGAGGGGAGGGGGCAGCCCCCATGCGCCGGCCACCCCCTTGGGGTGCCCCTCCCTCCCTCCAATATAAATTCGTCATCTCCCTCTCTCTCACTCACACCTCCTCGTGAAGGATCTCTCTCCCCCCTAGTTTATCCTCCATGGTCTCGGACTAGCGAGGTACATGTTTCCGATGACTTTTCGGCAAGAAAGAGTTGTGCTTCCGTTGTATCGCTGGAGCGAGGGCGGAGGTTGCTCGGTGCCTCTGACGTGTGTGCGAGCAATCGCTGGAGCGAGGGCGGAGGTTGCTCGGTGCCTCTGACGTGTGTGCGAGCACGGATGCGCCGCTGATTTGGTAGGACTTCCTCTCGATCTTGACATCGGCAAGAGTTCGTCTACATCAACCACGAGTTCAACCTCGTTAAGCTTTGTCGGTCTTTAAGGGTATGTTCTCTACGGATGTATATCCGCCTGTTGCTTGTATCTAATAGATAGATCTTGGTCATAGTTGTTTCCATTGTAGGAAATTTTTTGTTTTCTATGCTGCGAACCCTACAGTTTCAAAGATCTCATCGCGACTAGTCCAAATATAAAAACGGATCCTAAATTCGACAATCGGTTTGATCTACAAAGTATTTTAAATTTTAGAATTATGTATTTAATGTTGATGACGTAATCACTTTATCTTCTACTCCCTTATGCAATAGCTAACTCTTTTTCTTGACATTTTCTTCTGATTTCGCTCACGTCAACCCAGTTTCAGATAACTACAGTCTGTATTCGGGTTTGATAATCTACCAACCGTTCTAATAGTAGCATATATATATTTAAAGATGCATTAATATATCAGGCGGTGGGTACAATTTACACAAATGCCCCTCAAAGAGGAGAGCAGAGAAAGCAGGACAGAAAATATTGCAAAAAACACCCAAGGACTAAAAATGAAAAAGCAATCAGGTCCTATGGTGTCTTCTCCACCGCAGCCGTCGATGAGCTCCTTGCGCCGGCCACCAGAGTGACTCCGGGGACGAACCACTTGGCGTCGCTTAGGGGGGAGCTCCGGCGAGGTGCTCCAGAAAGGGCCTCCGAACTGGAGGTTTGAAGAGGCGCAACCAAAGCGCATCAAGGTCGCCCTTCGACCAGAAGAGGCAGCAGCCCCGCGGCAGTCGCCGCCACCCATGGGCCGCTGCGGATGAGCATCAGAGGGGAGAAGATCCCCAACAGTCGCAGCTTCAAACGGAGCAGGAATAGACCAGAGGAGGTAGATCTCTTCAAGCCAAACTCCACCACCTCGATGTCGTTGACGAAGAAGGAGATCCAGCCTCCATGGAAGCTCCAGCTCAAGGTACCAGCTCCCGAGCGAAGATATGGTTGCAGCCCAGCTTCCCCACTCCCCCCCCCCGCCGCCACGACCGTCCAGGAGCGGATCCACCTCGCCACGCGCCGCACCGATGCACCCATCCCCCTCGCCTCCACGGCCGGCCGGGACAGGGCATCTCGCGTCGCCACCTCTCGAACGGAAGCAAGCGACAGAAACTTTATTCAACGGAGCGACTGCTCTTCCTTCCTTCCTCAACTCCGACCATCGAAGCACAAGGGAGACCAGGAGAAGCCCTAGGAGCTCATGGATCCAGTCGCCAAGATCTAGAGCGCCGCTACTCCTACTGGGCAAAACGCCCACTACTGGCACAAGGCCAAACACCCTACTACCTACTACTACTCCGGCGACCCCCCGCCACCACTTCCCACCGGCTAGTCCGGCGAGAAGGGCGCGGGCGAGCCCCGGTCTCTCGTGGACGACTCTCAAAGCTACAGGGAGAGAAGGAGCGACGCGGAGTTTATCCAGTTCGTACTGTGGTATACTAGTAGTTAGCCCACCAGTGGCAAGTAGATAGGGATTTCAGTCCTTGACATCCGCAGTTGTTCCTAGGATAAAAAGTTTATGCAACCTTAGCATCCACAGTTGTTCCCTTGTTGAAGGTGTTCATTCGAAGTTCTTCAAGGGTAAATTAGATTTGTCTATTTTCTATCACTCGTACGGTCATGTATACTTTAATCAATGTATTAGGGCACGCCAATGGTGTTATCTTAGTTTTATCTTAGCAATAACACGTATGATGATTGCTAAATTGGAGAAGAGAGAGACAAAAAAGACATCTGCCTTCTCTTAGCTAAGAAATCATCTCTTAGCACGATTAAGTCTCACCATATAATTAGGATATCCATAGCTCAAGATAGCACTAAAAAAATGACCCATTGTATATCATGTTTTCTCATCGTATCAATATTATGTGGTATGTATAAGATAGGACCATCTTATCAACCATTATAAATGATAGGATCTTCATGATGCTATCACGAGGTAGGTACTGTGTGGATGTCCTAGGGCATTTTGGTCTTTTTGTAAGCCTATATCTTCCGCTTCAATGCTTGGCATTATTTTTAATATTTATAATATATGGTTGTGTACCACGATCAATGCAATGCAATGACCTGTGGTGATCATCCATTTTGAGAATAAACTTTACATAAATTGTATTACTACACATGTTTCATTATTCCAAACTTTTGATATAAATGTAAATTGTGTTACTACACATGTTTCATTCCAAACTTTTGATATAAATGCCTGCCCATGCCTTTGCTTTTCTTACAATATTTCTTTTTTTCTTCAAAATGGGGTATTACCCCGGCCTCTCTGCACTTACAATATTTCTTTTTTCTTTGCTTTTTTTTCTTACAATATTTCTTATTTCTTATAAACTTTCACATGCCAGGCTGCAGGTTACGATTGTGGAATTTACTATTGTACTTATATTTCTATACTTAAGTACTCTCTCCGTCTCAAAACAGATGACGCAAATATATCTAAATTTCAATGTATCTAGTACTAAATAGTGTGTAGATAAATCCAAATTTTGCAAATTTATGATATCTATTTTAAGATGGAGGGACTGCTTATATTATAAGGACACGTTTAATGGGGGCGATCTAGGAAGGATCCTGTAATTTTGACAATTAGAACAAAAATTCCGTCCGTTTTTGAGGCATCAACGCATGATTAAGAGTCCAACGCTAGCAAAATACACAGAAAACTCTGACCCAGCGCCAGACGCTAGCACACGGCCAGAAATTGACATCTTAAACGTCTGACTAAGCGCCTTGCAATGTACATGCCCTAAGGACATGTTTAATGTCAGGCGCTAGGAACAGTATTTTTGTATGTGTTTTCTAAGCAACGGACTCTTCTTTATGCATCGATGCCAAAAAAAAATGACCTGAAAACACCATGGAACCACTGAAACAACCAGTATTTTCCCCATAGCACCTCTAATTAAGCGCCTCATTGAACCTGGCCTTAGCAATTAAGAAAAAATTAATACGATCAAATTAAGAAAAAACCTAAACCCCATCCTTGCAACGCGTGACGCTAATTACAGACACGAAAGGTGCTCATATAGGGAAACAATTTAAGCGCTCTCTGCAAAAGATTGGATTTCAGAACTAACCGTCACTTTGGCTGGGAATCGTACGTGTCCTAAGCACTTACATTTATGCTTAAATGCTAAAAACAAATGTTAAAATCAATTTATCAGATAAGTGTCCTAGCCTGCAATGCTGGACTGTTAATTGAAGCGCTAAAGCAGTACAGCTGCTGTCTCCCGCTGGCCCTCGCTGTGGATAAAAAAGCCCAAGCCCCCAACACATAAGTTTGCGTAGATACTGTACCAGACGCCTGAATTTGACGGTCTAACTGTCGGTCGGCTGGGATTTTGATATTTTTTTTTTCAAAATGGGGACTTAGCCTCGGCCTATGCATCGATAGATACATACAGCCATTATTATTTTATTTCTTGGGATTTTGATCTTAGCGTCGGCTTCGTAGGTCCCCCAAATAAGTGTGCCCTTGCAAAAAATGCTTATAACGATATGCCCCCAATGTATGTATGTACATATGTATCAATTAACATATACCTGCATAAAAAAGTTCACCTATGACCCTACATTTGACATGGATTGTAGATTGAAGGCAAACATGGTGATGTGCATACCTTGTAAACTGTTCCAAATGTACCACGCCCAAGGAATCGTGTCTCATGGAAATCATTTGTGATGTCTTTTATCAATTGGTACGATAGCCTTCTTGGCTCAAGTTGTTCGCTGTTCTCCATGATACCCCCTTTCTGTTGTAAAAAAAAAAAAATCCTTGGGCGTAAGAATATATAGGCATATGTTTTCCTCCTCTTTTAGCTAGATAGAAATAACAAGCTTCTGAAATGAACTTACCACTGTTCCTTGCAGGTCGACCTCTCCGGCTACAGAGAGGATGAACGAAATTGACGGATCGGATGAACTCTACTCTTTTGTCTCCTCCTGAATCCTCACGGGTGCTGTATATATCTCTACAGACTGCTTCCGTCTACCCCCAAACCCCAGCTTCCTCTCACGAATCCTCCTTCCTGAGTATCATGACAAAATAGTTACCAAGACAGAGAAACACAAAGCTAATGAAGATTTGTGCTTGCTAATTATTGTAAGCACAACTACAATCAAGAAAACCTTCTCATCATATATAGCTACTTCTCCTACTTTTCAAACTAAGCAAGCCTGAAAATGGAGCACTTGTTGTACCATAAAGGCACTTACCTAGCTAGAGATCGAATGGGAGAAGGAGCTACACAACAGGAGGGATACGAATGGTATGAGAGCAGAGCTTGGCCAGCCCTTTTGAACAGGGATATGGAGGAAGAGGATGGAGTCAAGATCTGAGATTTGAGATGTACTGCAAAGACGTTCGTTCTTTTCTTTATTTTAATCTAGTTGGTCAGATCCATAGCTAGCATCTCTCTTGTACTGTTAGTCTAAAGTTTACTGTCCTTATTTTTTTTTTCTTATCTCCATAACTATATACAATAATACATTGCACATTCTTCCACATCCTGGTGCGTGGGCAAATTGAAGTGATCGATGCGACACTGCTGGCTTGCCTCACTTTAATGTTAGGACTTTTGCTTGGGTGTTCCCCCTCTCCCAAACTAAAAATACAAGCACGCTCACGATTGACCAATATCCCTTTATGTCCTCTAGACCAAAAAAGTATGGGCTAATCCCGGTAATCCTTATGTTTTCAGTTTCGTAAGTAGTTTCGTAAGTTTGGGAGAGATGAGATACCGAAGCACATATTTTGCTTGACCAATTAACCCGCAGATGGTACGAAAGTCCATAATTGAAAAGTGAGACATAATATTTTGCCGATCAAGTCTTCCGGTCCCCAACTATATAATATATTAGTTGCTTGCTGTCCTCGAAACAGGCTGACGCCCAGCTTTATAAATAAAGCAACATCCATACAAAAGTTCATACACCCACACCACACAGAGGTACACATACAAACGGTCCCATACAAGGCCACACACGGGCCAAGCATGGCCTAACCTGGCGTAAGCCACCCAACACAAACACAAGAGCCGGAAGGGACCTCAGGGGCCGGATTTTAGCAAGCCGACGAGCCCGCAATCAGAGCTCCAACATCTCGTCCAAGGCCTCACGCGCTGTCTACACAGCGGGTACCACTGCTGCAAGAAAGCCAGAAAGGTGAAGGCCGAGTCAGAAGCCCGGCGAAGAAAAATACGCTCAATGACCATCTTGTTCCTAATGTTCCATAAAGCCCATGTCATTGCCGCAAACATCAACGTAAGAGGCGCCTCCTCCCAAGATGGTTTGCGCGGCCTCAGAACTCTCAAGGTCGAGGCACACTCAGGCCCCAGCGCCTCGTGAACAAAGTTCCAAAGGAAGCGAGCAGCGGGGCACGAGAAGAAAATGTGCAGGCCCGTTTCTGGGACCGCACACAACGGGCAAAGGCCATTACCAGGCCCTTGCCGCTTGGCAACCTCCACACCCGAGGGAAGCCGGTCACGTAGTAGCTGCCAAACAAAGATTTTGATCTTCAGAGGCAGGGGGGCCTTCCACAGAGGTGAGACCCATGGCCTCACGGGCCCTCTAAATAGGGCCCTGTAGGCCGAGCCCACCGAGAAGAATCCCGAAGGAGAGAGGTGCCAAGCATGGGAGTCCGGGGACTGCGCCAGGGACAGCGGAAGACTGTCCCTCAGCCCCTCCCAGGACTCCAGCTCGGCCTCCCCCAGGTTCCTCCGGAAAGCCACCTGCCACGACCCATCGTGGAAGGCCTCCCCAACCAGGATAGTAGGGTCAGAGCAGATAGCAAATAACTCGGGACACTCATGGCGCAGAGGGAGATGGCTGAGCCATGGGTCGAGCCAGAATAGGGTGTCCCTACCATCACCTATGGAAATAGACAACCCTTTCCGGATAGCTGGCTTGATGTCCTGGATGGCTCTCCAAAACTGAGAGCCCTCCCGACGATCACAAGCCAGCAGCGGCCGGCCCCGCAAGTATTTCGCCTTAATCAACTGTAGCCAGAGGCCACCATCATCTTTCAGGATCCTCCAAACCCATCGAAGCAGCAACGCCACATTCATGTGGCGGGATGCGATGATACCTAAGCCCCCTAGCTCCTTGGGGGTGCATATATCAGCCCACTTCACCATATGATACTTTTGATGGCCATTATTGGCTATCCAAAAGAACCGGGATAGCTCCTTGTCAAAGTTTGCATGCACCCCCTCCGGCAGGAGATACATCCCCATCATGTACATAGGTAGGCTAGAAAGGCACGAGTCGATAAGGACCGTCTTGCTCCCCTTGGAGGTGAACCTTCCCTGCCATGGTTCGGCGTTCGCCTTAACCCGACCCATGAGAGGCGCCAGGTCCCTAATCAAAATCCTAGTGTCCCTCACTGGCATCCCTAAATAGTTTAGGGGGAAGACCGCCAAACGGCAGTTAAGGTTATCCGCGATCCTCTGCTGATCCTCTTCGGAGTACCCCAACACCATGACCTCACTCTTATCGAAATTGATCTTGAGGCCCGACATAGCCTCAAAGCACAGGAGCAGGAACTTCAGGTTAATGATATCCTGCTCCGAGCCCGCCACCATAATCATGGTATCATCCGCATATTGGAGGTGGGTCACCCCCCCTCCCGGGATAAGATGCCGAACCACACCTGAGATGTGGCCGGAATTCTTGGCCTTCTCCAAGATTTCCGCAAGGGCATCAACTACAGCATTAAACAAAATAGGGGAGATAGGGTCCCCTTGACGAACCCCACAGGAGGGTTTGAAATAGGGACCCACCTCTCCATTTATGTTTATAGCTGTGTTCCCGCTCATGACAATCTGCATGATCCAACCTATCATGCGATCATCCACCCCACGACGCTGGAGGACTTGGCGGAGAAAGGCCCAGTCAAGCCTATCATAGGCCTTCTGAAAGTCAAGCTTCAAGAAGACACCCTGCTGGCGAGACACCTTGACCTCATGAATAATTTCATGCAGAGCCAGGATCCCGTCGTGGATAAACCTCCCTTTTAGGAAGGCAAACTGGTATGGATGCGTCAGACGCTCCATAATAGGAGCAAGCCTGTGCGCACACACCTTGGAAATGATCCGCTGGATCACATTGATAACAGTGATCGGGCGGAACTGGCGAATATCCGTGGCCCCACAATCTTGGGGATCAGGGTAATAACACCAAAGTTCAGTCGGGCCATCACAAGGGTCCCAACATAGAGTTCCTGGAACATAGGCATAATGGCCCCCTGTATCTTCTCCCAAAACCTCTGGAAGAAGACAACCGGGAGGCCATCAGGACCAGGGGCCGAGTTAGGCTTCATCTCCGTGATGGCCAGGAGCACCTCCTCGGGCAGGAATGGGAGAGTAAGACCCGCATTTTCATCATCGGAGACCATGGCCCCAGCTGGCCAGAAGTCCGCAGCTAATGCCACCCCTGACCGGGGTGCTGCCGAGAATAATTCCTTGTAGAAGGAATAAATATGGGTGGAGATATCTCTGGCACTCTCCAGAAGATTCCCCTCCACCCAGAGGCAGGGGATCGAGCACTTCCTACGCCGACCATTTGCAATGGCATGGAAGTAAGCCGTGTTCGCATCCCCCTTAAGGAGCCAGTTCTGCCGACTCCGCTGTCGCCAAAACGTCTCCTCGCCGCGAAAAATCTCCATTAGGGAGTCTTCAAGCGCATATCGCTGAAGCCAGTCCTCCGCCGATAAGCCCCCGGCGTCAGCCATCTGGTCAAGGGCCTCTAGAGCGGATATGAGTCCACCTTTCCTGCGTCTCAAGTCCGCCCCCAAGTTAGCACCCCACCCCCGCATGAACTGGCGAGCCATCATCGCACAAAAGTGCCAGACGTCTATGGCCGAGCGCACCTGGGGAACAGAGGCCATAGCCGCCGCCCATTTGGATTGGACCATCTCCACGAACCCGGGCTGTTGTAGCCAAAAGTTCTCGAAGTGGAACCGATTAAGGCGCGGGGGCGACCCCCCTCCAGTGGAGAGCAGGAGTGGACAGTGGTCCGACCCGATCCTCGTAATCGCCCGGAGCGAGCATAGAGGATAGGCAAGCTCCCAATCAACCGAGACTAGGACCCTATCCAGCACGCTCCGGACTGGGTCAACCCGGTTGTTGGTCCACGTGAACCGCCCCCCAACTCGAGCGATCTCTCTGAGGGCGAGGTCAGCAATACAATCATTAAACAGCCGCATCCTAGGAAAATCAATATTATTCGAACTCTTCTCTTCTGGAGAGCGAATTAGATTGAAGTTGCTTGCTGTCTATCCAAGCAACAACTCACATTTGTCTTATTGTCCTTGTTCATCTGTAGACTATACATCATATGCATAGGTTATTGATATAACTATTGTATAATGCTCCCATCGTTCCAAACTAACAAATGTTTTACCCTTTTTTGAAATGCATGTATCAAAACGCCTTTTATAGTATAGGTTTAGAGAAAAATGATTGAAGCTACACATTAAAGATGTCCAAATATATATGTTTCGGAAAAAAAGCTGAAATAACATATATTTGAAATTGAGGGAGTAGCCGGCATTCACATTCGCCAATCTGAACACATTTTTTTTGTTTTTGGAAATGAGCGCATATATTAACGAAAATGTTTAATGTTTACACCCAGCCTCTGCATAACTAAGATGCACACAGCCACATAAACGACAGAACTAGAGAGTAAATAGTAGACAATCATTACACAAAGACACTATAAAAAAACTTGAATCTAAGGTAGATCAATCCTCAAATCACGCGGCCATCTATGTCAGAAGAAAATATCTCTCGCCGTATACTCCAAATGCGTACATCCATCCACAAATAAGTCGCGAAACTCCATACGTTGGAGAATAGTACATGATCGGAGGAAAGCCGTGGCTCGATAGATAACCTGCAGAGGAGATAGCACAATATTATTAAAGATCTTGTCATTTCTACTAAGCCATAGCGACCATATAATGGCAAGCGCTTCCACCCTAAATAAAGTTCTGTAATTATCAACAATTTCATGCAACCAATTACCAAATACATTGGTTACCGAACTTGAAGAAGATAAACCAGAAGCCATTTGGATGAATGACCATATAGAGCGAGCGAATTTACACTAGAATAATAAGTTGCGAATTGTCTCATTGTGATGACAAAAAACGCACTGAGTACTTCCATGCCAATTCCTTTTTGCAAGATTATCCTTTGTTAGAATTACACCTTTACGTAAATACTATGCAATTTTTTTTGTCTTAAGAGGTATTTTCATTTTCCAAATCTTACTATTATCATCGACTAGGATATCAGGTTGGACCAAAGCTCTATAAAGTGATCCAACAAAAAATTTATCACTCTCTAGTAATTTCCATTTGAACATGTTAACACCGTCCAACAGTTGTATCATGGATAATCGTTAAAGTAGATTGTTCCAAGATATCAGTCTAGGACCAATGGGACTTCTTCTGAAAGACACATTAAGAGGACTGTCCTCTAATACTATGGAAATTGTATCTCCTTTGTGTCTAGCAATCGAATATAGAGCTAGATATTGTTCACGAAGAGTAGTTTGGCCAAGCCACTTATCTTCCCAAAACCTAATATGTGATCCATCCTTAATCTCGAAAGCACCAAAACGAAAAATATGTTTTCTGGTGGCCATAAGCCCTGCCCAAAAAATGTGAATCACCGGGTTTCTAAACCACTTGAGACACAGCTTTGGATCCCACATATTTCCTCCGTAACATGGTTTGCCAAACACCATCTTCAGTAAGTAGTTTAAAAAGCCATTTTCCCAGAAGCGTGGTGTTTTTGACTTGCAAATCGTGTATGCCTAGTCCATCATACTCCTTCGGGCGGCAAACCACATTCCCTCTGGCCAATCGATACTTCTTTTTCTCTCTATCCCCTTTCCAAAAAAATCTTGAGCGGAAATAATCCACTTTGTTCAAGACACCTTTTGGCATTTGGAAAAACGAGATCATATACAGTACCATGTTAGTAAGTACTGAATTTATGAGTACTAGTCTTCCACCAAGGGATAATAATTTGCCTTTCCAACTATTAAGACGTTTTTGTATCCTTTCCTCAACAAGTTTCCACTCCGCTATTGTGAGCCTCCGATAATGAATCGGTATTCCCAAATAGTTGATTGGAAAAAGGCCCTGACTACAGGCGAAAAGTTTAGCATACAGATGGGCCTCGTCTTGGGCCTTGCCAAAACAATACAAATCACTCTTATGGAAGTTAATTTTAAGTCCCGATAGCTGTTTGGATGCTGATAACATTAATTTTAGATTCTTAGCCTTCTCCAGATCATGTTCCATAAAAAGGATTGTATCATCAGCGTATTGAAAAATAGAAAGACCTCCATTGATAAGATGTGGAACTAATCCAATTTGACAATCAGCCTTTGTTCTCTCAATACGGATAGCCAACATATCAGCCACTATATTAAATAGTAAAGACGATAATGGATCTCCTTGTCTCAGTCCTTTCTTTGTCTGGAAGTATTTGCCAGTATCTTCATTTATTTTAATGACAACACTACCCCCAGACACGAACGATTGAATAAGAGCACGCCACTCCTCTAAAAAACCTTTCATGCGGAGTGTTTGCTGGAGAAAAGACCAATTAATTTTGTCGTATGCCTTCTCAAAGTCAATCTTGAACAATACATCATTTAATTTTTTTAAGTATAGTTCATGAATTGTTTCATGCAGAATTACCACACCATTTAGGATATTTTTTTCTTGCATGAACGCAGTTTGAGACGGACTAACAACATGATCAGTCACTGAGTTAAGTCTAATCGTGGCAACTTTAGTAAAATCTTAAAGCTAACATTAAGCCAATATGAACACATATATTATGAAGGTTATTCACGTGCCAAAATACTATAGAATGACCTTCAAGAATAAATCCTTCAAAATAAAACTGAAACATTGAGCAGCGCGGTGGTTGTGTACTCACTGGTATATATTCCTTTTGCCAAAATATGGTGCATTGTAATTTTTTAAAATTAAAATATGCAAACTTTTACCAAACATGCAGACAACATCTAAAACATCTAGGAGTTATGTGCATCTTCCTTGTTTCAGTCGTTGTCTTAGGGTGTGTTGTAGTTTTGATGGTGCTATTCTTACGAAGGTGTATTCGGATGATCGATGTATGATTTTCCAAGGCATTGTCGAATAATCTGTAAAATTTCACTGTATAATGCAGAGGCCGAGGGTTATCCTCTATTCCGAATAAAAAAATCTAAAATTAATATTATTAGAATCATCACAAAATGTACTTTCATATTATACCATATTTGATATTCTAGATGTTGTTATGTTTCTCTGCATCCTTAGTCAAGCATTACATCGTTTGACTATTAAAAAATAGTATGCACTACATTTAGGTAAAAAGGAAGTATAAAATACATTTTTAAAGAGGGAGTATAAAATATACAAACAGTACTACTCATGCGTGTCCTCCATGTACATATGCTGGGTCAGTCCATTGTGTTATGTGCCACTTTGTTTTAGCTTAAACATCTTTTAACTGTCGTATCCTAAGCAGTACGTAGGTCGATGCAGCATAATTTATATTTTCTTGACTAGCCTGTAGAGTGCAGACGCTGCCCAAGTTCCATGTTATGGGTTGGCCAATCGAAAACTAAGACTTCATGTCTGAAAACTTATCGATCCGGACTGAATAACAAAGAGATCAGCAGAGCACACGATGTATGGAATTGAAGCAGCTTGGCGAGGGGTAGAAGGATGGAATCAATATGTATTGTCTTTCTCTTTCGTTCATTTTTTTTTTTTTTTGGAAATTGGCGCATTTATTAACCAAATGTTTAATTCTTACACCCGGCCTCTGCATAACTAAGATGCACACAGCCACACGAACGACAGACTAAGACAAAAATTAAATAAGCATTACAAAAAGGCACTAAAAATAAAAAGTCTGGAATCTAAGATAGATCAATCCTCAGATCACGCGGCCATCCATGTCGTGAGAAATATTCCTCGCCGTGTCCTCCAATCGCGTACATCCGTTCAGAAATAAGTCGCGAAACTCCATGCGTTGGAGAATATTCCATGATCGAAGGATAGCCGTGGCTCGATAAATAACCTGCAGAGGAGAAGACACAATGTTATTAAAAATCTTGTCATTTCTACAAAGCCATAGCGACCATATAATGGCAAGCGCTCCCACCCTAAATAAGGTTCTGTACTTATCGACAATTCCATGCAACCAATTACCAAAAACATTGGTTACTGAACGTGGGGGAGATAAGCCAGAAGATATTTGGATGAATGACCATATAGAACGAGCAAATTTGCAGTGAAAGAATAAATGTCGAATTGTCTCATCTTGATGACAAAAAACACATTGTGTACTTCCATGCCAATTCCTCTTTACAAGATTATCTTTTGTTAGAATTACCCCTTTCCGTAGATACCATGCAAATATCTTCGTCTTAAGGGGTATTTTCATTTTCCAAATTTTACTATTATCATCGACTAGGAAATCAGGTTGGACCAAAGCTTTATATAGTGAGCCAACAGAAAATTTATCACTTTCCAGTAATTTCCATTTGAACACGTCAACACCGTCCGACAATTGTATCCTGGATAACCGTAATAGTAGATTGTTCAAAGATAAAAGTCTAGGTCCGATAAGACTTCTTCTGAAAGACACATTAGGAGGATAGTCCTCCATCACTGTGGAGATTGTATCCCTTTGTGTCTAACAATTGAATATAGAGCTGGGTACTGTTCGCGAAGAGTAGTTTGGCCTAGCCATTTATCTTCCCAAAACCTAATTTGTGATCCATCCTTAATCTCGAAAGCACCAAAACAAAAGAAATGTTTCTTGGTGGCCATAAGACCTGCCCAAAAATGTGAATCTCCGGGTTTCCAAACCACTTGAGACACAGCTTTGGAGCCCACATATTTCCTCCATAACATGGTTTGCCAAACGCCTTCCTCAGTAAGTAGTTTAAAAGCCATTTGCCCAAGCCGGTGTTTTGACTTGCAAATCGTGTATGCCTAGTCCACCAAACTCCTTCGCCGCAAACCACATTCCATCTGGCCAGTCGATATTTCTTTTTCTCACTATCCCCTTGCCAAAAGAATCTTGAACGGAAATAATCCACTTTGTTCAAAACCCCTTTTGGCATTTGGAAAAACGAGATCATATACAGTACCATATTAGTAAGAACTGAATTTAAAAGTACTAGTATTCCCCCAAGGGATAACAATTTTCCTTTCCAACTATTAAGACGTTTTTGTAGCCTTTCCTCAACAAGCTTCCATTCAGCAATTGTGAGACGCCGATAATGAATCGGTATTCCCAAATAATTGATTGGAAACTGACCCAGACCACAGCCGAAAAGTTCAGCATATAGGTGAGCCTCGTTTTGGGCCTCGCCAAAACAATACAAATCGCTTTTATGGAAATTTATTTTAAGCCCAGATAACAGCTCGAATGCTGATAATATTAATTTCAGATTCTTAGCTTTCTCCATATCATGTTCCATAAAAAGAATTGTATCATCAGCGTATTGAAGAATAGAAAGTCCACCATCAACAAGATGTGGAACTACACCTACAATTTGGCCATCAGCCCTTGCTCTCTCAATAAGGATAGCTAACATATCAGCCACTATGTTAAATAGTAAAGGCGATAATGTATCCCCTTGTCTCAGTCCTTTCTTGGTCTGAAAGTATTTGCCAGTATCATCATTTACTTCAATGGCAACACTTCCCCCAGACACAAACGACTGAATCAGAGCACACCACTCCTCAGAAAAACCTTTCATACGGAGTGTTTGCTGGAGGAAAGACCAGTTAACTTTGTCATAAGCCTTCTCAAAGTCAATCTTGAAAGACACCATTTAATTTTTTGAGTGTAGTTCATGGATTGTTTCATGCGAATAACAACCCCATCTAGGATATTTCTTCCTTGCATGAACGCAGTTTGAGACGGCTAACAACATTGTCGAGAACGAATTTAGTCTAATTGTAGCAACTTTAGTGAAAATTTTAAAGCTAACGTTAAGCAAGTAGATTGGGGATCTGTTGTATACGTCGCATTATTAACCTTAGGCAGTAAAATTATGTTACCAAAGTTGAGTCTAAAGAGATCCAATTGTCCAACCTGTAAAACCCAAACAAATTCATCAGGTCCTCCTTGATAACGTCCGAATTTTGGTAAAATTCCGCTGGGAATCCATCAGGTCCTGGTGCTTTGTTATGTTCCATTTGGAAAACCGCTTTCTTGACCTCTTCCTCGGTATATGAGGCAGTTAGAAAACTATTTTCTTCATCAGAAACCTAGGGAATATCGGACGTTTGGGACTCATCCAGAGAGAAAGAATTCTCCACCCCCAAACAAGGATTTATAATACGTAGTAATATATGACTTTAGATGTTCTTGTCCCTCAATCATACCTTCGTCCTGAATCAGAGAGTGAATAAGTTTCTTCTTATGCCTGCCATTGGCAACTCCATGGAAGTATCTAGTATTCGCATCTCCTTCCAGAATGAATTTAGCTTTAGAGCGTTGGTACCATTTGAGTTCCTCCTCGCGCAGAAGTCGGGCTATCTCTGCATTCGATTGGCTTTTAAGCTCAATTTCTTGTGCAGTTAATGGCCTTACCTCCGCGGAAGCCTCTAAGTCATCTATTATAAGTATTAGGCGTAATTTTTCTTTTTTTAGGATACCCGCTGTGTGCCTGGCCCAACCCCGAAGGAACTTGCGTAAAGTACGCATTTTGTTATTGTTGGAGATATGCCCTAGAGGCAATAATAAATGTAGTTATTATTATATCTTTGTGTTTATGATAAATGTTTACATTCATGCTATAATAGTATTAACAAGGAAACCATTAATACTTGTGTGATTTGTAAACTTAATTTGAAGTCCCTAGTATAGCCTCTATACTTCACTAGCTTGTTGGTTGATTAATGATTGTGGTTTCCATATCATGAACATTGAGATGTTATCAACAACAAGATCATATCGTTAGGAGAATGATATGGTGGACATACTCCTATAGATAAGCGTAGCATAAAGATCAAGTCATTTCATTAGTTCAATTGCTATATGCTTTCTGATACATAGTACCCTAATTCCTTCGACCATGAGATCATGCATATCACCTTTACGGATGGATGCTTTGATGACATCAAACACCACACCGTGGCGGGTGGCTATAAAGGTGGCATTAAGTGTTCGGAAAGTATTGGTTGAAACACATGGATCAAGAATGGGATTTGTCCATCCACATGACGGATAGATATACTCTGGGCCCTCTCGGTGGAATGTCATCCAATTGGCTTGCAAGCATGTGACTTGGTCACAAGGGATCACATATCACGGGAACGAGAAAAGAGTACTTATCGATGTGAGGTTGAACTAGGTATGCAGAGATACCGACGATCATAACCTCGGGTAAGTAACATATCGTGAGACAAAGGGAAATTGGTATCGTATGTAAGTGGTTCATTCGATCATAAAGTAATCGTAGAAATATGTAGAGCCATATGAATTTCCAGATTCCTCTATTGGTTATTGTTCGGAGAAGTGTCTCGATCATGTCCGCATAATTCACGAACCGTGAGGAGACACATAAGGATTCGACGTTGTTTAAGTAGTTATGGTATTATGAGAAAGAGACCGAATGTTGTTCGGAGTCTCGGATGGGATCCGGGATATCACGAGGTGATCCGGAATGGTCCGGAGAATAAGATTCATATAAGGAAAGTCCCGTTTCGGAGTTCGGGAATGATTCCGGTGTTTTCATCGGGAATGTTCTAGAAGGTTCCGGATTGTCCGGTACTCCGGGGGGGAGGGTACATGAATGTGTCATTACTCATTGAATGATTGCATCATGTACTAAGTGTTATTGCTGTCCCAAATAAAGGATTAAATTGAATCCTAAAACAGAAAAGTCAAATGTCCAGTTTGAAAGTCAAACTGCCAAAACAAGAAACTGTGGGAAACAAGCAAGAGGAGTTGGAATCAACTCGGAGGAGGTAGGACTCCTCGGGCCGGCCACCCTAGGCCGAGTTGGGGAGGACTCCTCCCTCCCCTGGCGCCAAGGAACCCCTCCCATAAAAGGAGGCAGGGCTCCTCCATAGACACATAACTTTCTACTCTAGATCTCCGGTTTAGAGCTTTTGGTTTAGAGCTTATAATTGCTTTAGCCAACAGTTTAGAGCCTTCTAATTGGTTTAGAGCCTTCTAATTGGTGTGTCTAATTACTAGGCCACTAATAGTCTCTCTCATAAGCTCCACCATACTACTTGGCTTAAGGCGAAGCCTGCGGATCTCCCTCTACTTCGGTACCACACGTTGTCTGGGAATCGCGAGGAGAGTGCTACAACCTCCGCTTCTTTGGAACAAGGAGAGGAAGGTCTTCGAAGTACCGAACGTGTGACCGATTGCGGAGCGCTGCCGAACGTGGCTGGAAGGATCGTCTACGATCTTGAGATCGGGAAGAGTACGACTACATCACCCACGAGAATCCGATCTCGTTAAACGCTTTGGAATCTTCGAGGGTAAGTTATACCATCGACTCGTTGCTACAATCTAGTAGATAGATCTTGGCTTGTTTGTTTGTATGCGATAGAAAATTTTGTTTTCCATGCTACGAACCCCTACAGTGGTATCAGAGCCGTGTCTATATGTAGATCTGTTGCACGAGTAGAACACAATGGTCATTGTGGGCGTTGATGCTTTTATTGTAGATTGCTTTTTGTGTACTTTGCATCTTGCGGTATGTTGGGATGAAGCGGCCCGGGCTAACCTTACATGACATCGTTCATGAGACTTGCTCCACGCTTGACATGTAACTTGTATTGCATAAGTGGCTTTGCGGGTGCATGTTTCTCCTAGCATAGTTAAGATCCAATTTACAACGGGTGATCAACAATGCTAGTATCAATGTTGTGGTTCTTGTTCGTAAGTTAGAACGACACTTATTGAAAGCCCCAAACCACGTAAAATATGCAAAGAAAGTAGAAGCGTCTAACTTTGTTTTGCGGGTGTCTGATGATGTGATATGGCCATGATTGTGATTATATTCGATGTATGCAATGTTCCTTATTGTAAGTCGACAACGGCGAGCCATATTGTTGTCGTTAATTTATGTTAAGACCCGCGTGTCTATTCAAAGTAGTTGTAATAGTTGAAGCTGGTGGACGACAACCATGGAGAAGCGTCATTGACCTTGATGCAATGCCGGTGATGATGGAGATCATGTTCGTGCTTGAAGATGGAGATCGGAGGCACGAAGAAGAAAACCATATCATATCACATATATATTGAATTGCATGTGATGTTAATCCTTTATGCATCTTGTATTGCTTAGTAGGCGACGGTAGCATTATAAGATGATCCTCATGCACATCAATTTCAAATCATAAAGTGTTCACCCTTAGTTAGCACCGTTGCTAAAGCTTGTTGTTTGAAGCACCACGTGATGATCGGTGTTCTAGATTACGCAAGTGTATACAACGTGAGCAAGCCAGATTTGCTCATGCAGAAACTAAGGTTTGATCTTGACGAGCCTAGCATGTACAGACATGGTCTCGGAACACGGATTACCGAAAGGTAAAGCATGAATCGTATAGTAGATATGATGAACATGATGATTGTTCGCCATTGAAACTATATCAATTCTCGTGATGATCGGTGTTGATATAGTGGATTTGGTTCGTGTGATCACTAAAACAATGTGAGGGATGTTGTTTTGAGTGGGAGTTCACCTAGTTTAATTTCATTAATTAATTTGAACTCAATTTGTCATAAACTTAGTCTAAACTATTGCAAATATGTTGTAGATCAATGGCAGCCCTACCATCAATTTTAATGCGTTCACGGAGAAAGAAAAGTTGAAAAACAATGGAAGCAACTTCGTGGATTGGTTCCGCAATTTGAGGATTGTCCTCACAGCTGGTAATTTGACCTATGTGCTGGATGCACCGCTGGGTGACCCACCTGCAGCTGATGCTTCCGATGAAGTAAAGAATGTTTACCTCGCTCGGAAGAATCAGTACTCCATAGTTCAGTGTGCTATCTTGTATGGTTTAGAATCGGAGCTTCAGAAAAGGTTTGAAGAGTCAACCCATATGATATTGTCGAGGATCTCAAATTGATTTTTGAGACTCATGCGGCAATTGAAAGCTATGAGGCTTCAAAAGTTCTTTAAGCGCAAGATGGAAGAGGCAGCTCCGTCGGTGAGCATGTGCTTAAGATGTCAGGCATGCAAACAAACTTCAAAGCTTGGGTATTGTGATTCCTAATGCTTTGGGGATTTACCGTGTCCTCAATCACTACCACCAAGTTACAAGAACTTTGTGATGAACTACAACATGCGTAACATGAACAAGACGTTGCCGAACTCTTTGCCATGTTGAAATCTGCGAAGTGGAGATCAAGAAAGAGCACCAAGTGTTGTTGGTCAATAAGACCACCAAATTCAAGAAAGGCAAGTCTAAGCAAAGGACACTTCAAGAAGGGTGGTAAGAAAGCTACCACGCCGACGAAGAAGACCAAGGCTGGACCTAAGCCTGAACCGAGTGCTTTTCTTGCAAGGGAGAAGGTCCTTTGGGCGGAATTGCCCAAAGTACTTGGCGGATCTCAAGAACGGCAACATCAAGAAGAAAGGTATATCGATATACATGTTATTGATGTGTATCTCACTAGTACTGTAGTAGTGCACGGTATTTGATCTTGGTTCGTTGCTCATATTTGTAACTCGAAGCAGTCTTTGCAGAATAAACGGAAGCTAGCGAAGAACGAGGTGACGATGCGGCGTGGGAAGCGGATCAAAGGTTGATGTGATCGCGGTCGGCACGCTACCCTTCATCTACCATCGGGATTAGTTTTATACTTAAATAATTGTTATTTGGTGCTGCGTTGAGCATGAACATTATATCGGGATCTTGTTTATTGCGAGACGGTTACTTGTTTAAATCAGAATAATGGTTGTTCTATTTATATGAGTAATATGTTTTATGCACATGCACCTTTGATAGATGGTCTATTCTTATTGAATCTCGATAGTGGAAATACACATATCAACAACATTGAGGCTAAACGTTTGAAATCAGCGATAATTCGACCTATATGTAGCATCGTCTTGGTCACATCGTGAAACGTATGAAGAAACTCCATTCGATGGACTTCTTGAATCACTTGATTTTGAATCACTTGAAAGATGCGAAGCATGTCGATGGGAAAAATGACTAAGACTCCATTTTACGGTATGATGGAGCGAGCTACGGACTTATTGGAAATCATACATACCGATGTGTGGTCCAATGAGTGTAGCGTCATGTGGTTATCGTTATGTTCTTACCTTCACGGATGACTTGAGTAGATATGGATATATCTATTTCATGAAACATAAGTCCGAAACTTTCGAGAAGTTTAAGGAGTTTCAAAGTGAGGTAGAGAATCAACGTAACAAGAAGATTAAATTTCTACGTTCTGATCGTGGAGGTGAATATCTAAGTTCTGAGTTTGGCGAGCATTTAAATAAGTCGGAATACTTTCACAATTGACACCGCCGGAACACCACAGCGTAATGGTGTGTCCGAACGTCGAATCGAACTCTCTTAGATATGGTTCGTTCTATGATGTCACTTACAGTTACCGCTATCATTTTGGGGTTATGCATTAGAAACAGGCATTCACTTTAAATAGGGCACCGTCTAAATCCGTTGAAACGACACCGTATGAATTATGGTTTGGGAAGAAACCTAAATTGTCGTTCCTTAAAGTTTGGGGATCTGAAGCCTATGTAAAGAAGTTACAAATGGACAAGCTTGAACCCAAAGCGGAAAATGCGTCTTCATAGGATACAAGGAAACTATTGGGTATACCTTCTATCATAGATCCGAAGGCAAAACATTCGTTGCTAAGAATGGATCCTTTCTAGAAGGAATTTCTCTCGAAAGAAGTGACTGAAGGAAAGTAGAACTCGACGAGGTTGTTGAACCTTCTCTCGAAATTGTGAGTAGCGCGACCGAAGAAGTTCTGTGGTGCTGCACCAATAAGGGAGGAAGCTAATGATGATGATCATGAAACTTGTTGAAGTTGCTCTGAGCCTCGGAGGTCAACGAGAATTCGTACCACTCAGTTGGTATGATTCCGTTATGAATGTCATGGTGGTGGACAACACCGATGACCCCGAGACATATGAGGCGATGATGAGCCCAGATTCCAATAAATGGCAAGAAGCCATGAAATCGAGATTGGATCCATGTACGAAAACCAAGTATGGACTTTGGTGGACTTACCGGATGGCGGAAGGTCATCGAGAACAAATGGATTTTCAAGAAGAAAAGATCTTGATGGTAATGTTCATCTATAAAGCTCGACTTGTCGCAAAAGCGTTTCGAAAAATTCAAGGAGTTGACTACGATGAGACTTTCTCACCAGTAGCGAAGCTAAAGTCTGTGAGGATTATGTTAGCAATCGCTGCATATTATGATTATGAGATATGGCAGATGGATGTCAAAACAGCATTCCTCAATGGAGACATTGATGAAGAGTTGTATATGATACAACCCAAAGGTTTTGTCGATCCTATAGATGCTAACAAGGTATGCAAACTTCAACGGTCCATCTATGGATTGAAGCAAGCATCCCGAAGTTGGAATCAACGTTTTGATAAGGTAATCAAAAGTTTTGGTTTTATACAAACTTATGGAGAAGCTTGTATTTACAAGAAAGTGAGTGGGAGCTCAGAGCATTCTTAATACTGTATGTGGATGACATATTGTTGATTGGGAATGATGTAGACCTTCTTAATAGTGTCAAGGAATATTTGAATAATAGTTTTTCAATGAAGGATCTTGGCGAAGCACTTACATATTAGGCATAAAGATTTATAGAGATAGATCAAGCCAAATATCATTGTCACTGAGTACATATTTGGACAAAGTTCTAAAGAGATTTGGAATGGAAGAAAGCAAGAAAGGGTTCTTGCCCATGTTGCTCAATCGACCTTGAGTAAAACTCAAAGTCCGACATCGCGAAGATAGAGAAAGGATGAGTAAGACTCCTATGCCTCAGCCATAGGATCTCTAATGTATGCCATGCTATGTACTAGACCCGACATTGCATATCTTTGTTAGTTTAACTAGCAGATATCAAAGTGATCCAGAGTGGATCATTGGATGATCAAAAACATCCTTAAGTACTTGAGAAGAACTAAGGATATGGTTCTTTCTTATGGAGGTGATGAACATTTCGTTGTTAATGGTTACACCGATGCTAGTTGGAACACCGATCCGGATGATTCTAAATCACAATCCGGATCGTATTTATTTTGAATGGTGCGCATTAGCTGGAGGAGTGCATAGCAAAGCGTTGTGGCGAGATCTTCAACTGAATCGGAATACATGGCTGCGAGGCTTCACAAGAAGCGATATGGATGAAAGAGTTCATTACAGAATGGGTGTGGTTCCAAGTCGCTGGACCCAATGTCTATCTCTTGTGATAACATGGGCGCCATAGCCAATGCAAGAACCAAGGTCACACAAGAAGTGAAGCATATCAAGCTGCGTTTTCACGCTATTCGAGAACATATCCGGGATGGGGATATAAAGATTTGCAAAGTACACAGATCTGAATGTGGCGGATCCGTTGACTAAACCTCTCCAGGGCAAAACATGACCAACACCAAACTGCCATGGGTGTTCGGTATATTACCATGTAATCTAGATTAGATGACTCTAGTGCAAGTGGGAGATGTTGGAGATATGCCCTAGAGGCAATAATAAATGTAGTTATTATTATATCTTTGTGTTTATGATAAATGTTTACATTCATGCTATAATAGTATTAACAAGGAAACCATTAATACTTGTGTGATTTGTAAACTTAATTTGAAGTCCCTAGTATAGCCTCTATACTTCACTAGCTTGTTGGTTGATTAATGATTGTGGTTTCCATATCATGAACATTGAGATGTTATCAACAACAAGATCATATCGTTAGGAGAATGATATGGTGGACATACTCCTATAGATAAGCGTAGCATAAAGATCAAGTCATTTCATTAGTTCAATTGCTATATGCTTTACGATACATAGTACCCTAATTCCTTCGACCATGAGATCATGCATATCACCTTTCGGATGGATGCTTTGATGACATCAAACACCACCGTATCGGGTGGCTATAAAGGTGGCATTAAGTGTTCGGAAAGTATTGGTTGAAACACATGGATCAAGAATGGGATTTGTCCATCCACATGACGGATAGATATACTCTGGGCCCTCTCGGTGGAATGTCATCCAATTGGCTTGCAAGCATGTGACTTGGTCACAAGGGATCACATATCACGGGAACGAGAAAAGAGTACTTATCGAGAACGAGGTTGAACTAGGTATGCGGAGATACCGACGATCATAACCTCGGGTAAGTAACATATCGTGAGACAAAGGGAAATTGGTATCGTATGTAAGTGGTTCATTCGATCGCAGTAATCGTAGAAATATGTGGAGCCATATGAATTTCCAGATTCCTCTATTGGTTATTGTTCGAGAAGTGTCTCGATCATGTCCGCATAATTCACGAACCGTAGGAGACACACTTAAGGATTCGACGTTGTTTAAGTAGTTATGGTATTATGAGAAAGAGACCGAATGTTGTTCGAGTCTCGGATGGGATCCGGATATCACGAGGTGATCCGGAATGGTCCGAGAATAAGATTCATATAAGGAAAGTCCCGTTTGAGTTCGGGAATGATTCCGTGTTTTCATCTGAATGTTCTAGAAGGTTCGGATTGTCCGGCACTCCGGGGAGGGTACATGAATGTGTCATTACTCATTGAATGATTGCATCATGTACTAAGTGTTATTGCTGTCCCAAATAAAGGATTAAATTGAATCCTAAAACAGAAAAGTCAAATGTCCGGTTTGAAAGTCAAACCGCCAAAACAAGAAACTGGGAAACAAGCAAGAGGAGTTGGAATCAACGGAGGAGGAGTAGGACTCCTCCAGGCGCCAGCCCTAGGCCGAGTTGGGGAGGACTCCTCCCTCCCTGGCCAAGGAACCCCTCCCATAAAAGGAGGCGGGCTCCTCCATAGACACATAACTTTCTACTCTAGATCTCGGTTTAGAGCGTTTTGGTTTAGAGCTTCTAATTGCTTTAGCCAACAGTTTAGAGCCTTCTAATTGGTTTAGAGCCTTCTAATTGGTGTGTCTAATTACTAGGCCACTAATAGTCTCTCATAAGCTCCACCATACTACTGCTTAAGCGAAGCCTGCGGATCTCCCTCTACTTCAGGTACCACTGTTGTCTTAGGAATCGCGAGGAGAGTGCTACAACCTCCCGCCTGCTTTGGAACAAGGGAGAGGAAGGTCTTCGTCGAGTACCGAACGTGTGACCATTGCGGGGCTGCCGGAACGTGGCGCTGGAAGGATCGTCTACACGATCTTGAGATCGGGAAGAGTACGACTACATCACCCACGAGAATCCGATCTCGTTAAACGCTTTGGAATCTTCGAGGGTAAGTTATACCATCGACTCGTTGCTACAATCTAGTAGATAGATCTTGGCTTGTTTGTTTGTATGCGATAGAAATTTTTTGTTTTCCATGCTACGAACCCCTACAGTTATTCCATCGTAGGATAGGCGTTTGGCCATCTACCGGTTTCTCCCAAATAGCCTTAACCATCTCATAAAAACCATCACGGATCATCCAACCGAGTTAAAATTTAAACTCATTCGTAGACTTCCGTGGCGGTAATCCAAAAGAAAGAAGTAAAGGGGCATGATCCGACAAAACCTCAATACGCTCTAGAGCACGAACAGTTACCATAGGGAACTTTTGTTCCCAATAAGTATCCATAAGCACTCTATCTAGTTTTTCGTATGTTGGCTCCGGAAGACTATTAGCCCATGTGAATTGCCTTCCTAACATTGTAACCTCTCTCAAATCCAGACTGTCAATGACAGCATTGAACAGAAAAGGCCAATGTTCATCGAACCGGCCCTGACTTTTCTCATGAGGAAATCTGAGCAAATTAAAATCCCCTCTTATAAGAATAGGATAAGGATTGTCCTTTGACAAATTCACAAGCTCACGTAAAAAGTCAGCCTTATAAACATCCTGAGCGGCCCCGTATACGGCGACTAAAGACCATGTGAAGTTGTCAGCCTTGTTACGGATATGGATTTTTATAAAAAAATCTCCCACCGAACTAGCTAAAACTTCCATAGTCTCATCTCGCACGCCTAACAGGATCCCCCCGGATTGACCACGTGGCGGACATGATATCCACGTAAAGTCCACTCCACCAGAAAGGCGATTGAGTAGAGCTTGCGAAAAATCCCGTCTACCAGTCTCAGAAATACCCAGAAAATCCAAATTATAATCTCACACACAGTTAGCAAAGAATAAATGTTTAGCCAAGTCCCGAAGACCTCTACTGTTTGAAAACATTCCATTAATTGAGAAACTATAGGAGATTTGGATACACGGGATCTCTTTCGCAACCGCTGGCTCTTCGATTTTCGACCAGAAGCTTTCATCTCATACATAGAAGCAAGCCCAGTCTCATCAAAGTCCACTTCAACGACTAAGTGAGAAAGGAGTTGACCATCTACTGTGGCATGCAAATCCTCCTCCTCCTCAGTTAGTGAAGCATCAGGAAAAGCACTGACCTTAGAAGTAACTTAGGCATTGACCTCCATGTGTCTCAAAACATTAGAAGAAAAAGATACATCCTGTACAGAGCTACCCAAACTAATGCCAACATTGGCTAGTTTAGAAGAAATAACAGGAGTAGAAAATGACAAAAAAGACTTCGAATTACTCTTTATACCTGGCGAATCCAAGTTCCTCTCCGCCTTACGCCGCATGGCCTTGAGCATGGAGTCCTCATCAGTCACGGACGCCCCAGAGGCATCGACTCCATGACGCATGCTCCGCCTGAATGTAGAACCACTCCCCTGCACAAGCGAAGCGTCACCTGGAGAAGGAAGCCATGCTGGAGACCGAGGCACCCCAGACCCCTCCTGGGTCCGGTCGTCCCCATCGACCACAGAGGTCTCCTGCCCCACCAGCGGAGGCGAGACGTTCCGGGGGTCCAACCCCACCTGGGTCGGACCAAGCGAAGCCATATCCTGAAGCTGGTGACGAGCGTCGCGGTCAGCTGACCCCTCCTGGGCCAGATTCCGCAAACACACCGAAGGAACAACCTCCTCAAGTATAGGAGTGGAAACAGGAATAGATCTGCCCAAAATATGCGTTCTGGACCTCGCTGGTGCTCAGCAAGCTCGCAAGACCGGAATGGAAGCAGAATGAAGAGCCTCCTGTAACTGAGCCGGTGAAACACGAGGTGCTGAAGTAGAACCCTTCCCACGAAGAGGGGAATCCAAAGGAAGAGCATCCAAGGTTGTCGTCCCAGCGAGTCACCGGATTAGCATTAAAGGGGTGACAAGAACGCCTCTACACCACTGGAAGATGCAGCGCGGAAGTACCATGTACCGAGGAAGATCAGACTTCCCTCCCTAAGTGGCAAGAAACTGTCACATCCCAAGATTTTCCAAATCTTGTAATGTGAAAATAAATGAATAAAATAAAACTTTGTTTGATTTTCGTACGAAGAAACTTTTTGAATTCAATTGGAACTTCAAACCAATTTGGATCAAATAAATCCTAAAGGGATTTATAAAAATAAACATTAAATAAAGGAAAATAAAATATTTTGGAAATACTATTTTTGGATCTTTAAAATAAAAAGATTTGGTTTTCAAAAGAAATAGAAGTTTATGAATAAAGATTACTTTATAGAGCCAAATTAAACCTTGGCTAAGATTTTGAAATAAAACATTTTGTTTTTGATAAAAATAGTAAAGGTTATTTAAAATAAATTAATAAGGATTTAATATCCAAGTTTTATTAATAAAGGTTTTACTATTACCAAAATAACAAAACTTATTTATTTACTTAAAAATAAGTTTTCCAAGTATTTTATATTCACAAATAAAACCTACTGATTTGGTTTTGAAAATAATTAGATTTCAAAATGGAGTTTTAAAATAAACATCAAATTCTATTTTTAATAACAATGGTCTATTTCTTTAATTAATAATGGACCTAAAATAAAATTATTATTTTGGTTTTGGAATTTGGTTTATGCTACTAAACAGAACCAAATTATTAGTGCAAGGTTTGGTGATTATTTCATTTGATTGGACATTGTTTGGTTGTTTGAAATTTCAAAACAGAATTGGAAAATAGAAAAAAGAAAAAGCCAGCAGACAGAAAAAATAGAGTTTGGACCAGCCTAGTCGACAAAGCCCAACAAAGCCCAGAACCAGCCCAGCTTTTCCTCCCCGAAGAAAAACGTTTCGCACTCGATTTTAAACCCACAGAGAAGCTGACCAGTGGACCCTTCGCTCACTCCTTTTCTCACTGACGACTGGACCCCACTCTCCTGTTCATCCTCCTCACCCGCGCGACCTCCTTTCCCCAAACCTCGTTGCCGTTGATGCCATTCAAAGCCGCGTTCAATTCACGAATAATGGCTGCGTTAATCTCGCCCCCGACCATGCGTACAAAAGCACCTCTCCTCCCTCTGTCATTCCCCTCAAACGCCAACGCCACATCGCCACCGGGCTGCCTCGAATTGGCCCTGCACCGCCGCTGTTCCGGCAAGCTTCTCCGGTGAAATCCGACAAACCACAGCCACCTCCTGCCTCCCTGAGCACACTAGGAGATTCCCCACCTCCTGACGCATCTGTCTGTGCCCCTCGTTTGACCGTGGGCGCCCCAGGGAGCCGTCTTCGACAAAGTTCTGAAGCGCCGCCGTCTGTCTCGTCTCCGTCGAGCTCCTCCGGTAAGTCCAGACCGCCCCGCGCCCTCTAGTTCACGCGCACAGCTTTGCCTGGATCCTGTGCATCTAACCACGTCTCCGTTTTGTCTCGGGGTGAACCACAGCACCGCCTCCGACCACAACCAGAGCCGCCAGACACCGATGCAAACTCCGGCGAGGAATTACAGCCGACCCCGTGCGCCCCTTGACACGCCGACCACACGTACAGCATCACCTCGTCCTCACGAACACGGTAAGCACCCCCTCTGTCTTCCTTGCTTCCTAGAACCGTCGTTAGCCCGCAGCCAGACCGTCGCCGCCAAGCCACCGCTCGTCAGCGCCAGTTCTTGGCCAGGCATTAGCAGCCGTTCGATTTAGATCGGAGAGACTAGATAGATCCACTTAACCGCGAAGAAGTATGCTTTCTGGACCGCACGATTTGATTAGATCCAACGCATTGCAGAGCCCGATCCGAACCGAACTGCCGCCCAATGAGATTATGACAGCGTGGCGGTGTTTAAAACAGAATTTGGAAATCAGATTTAAGTTGCAATTTCAAACCTTTGTAACTTTCGATCCACACGTCCAAAATTTACAAATTTGATACCGTTGGAATCAGTGGAACAAGCCCTAGCCAACCATGGAATTTGTTTAGCAAATAGTATCTGTTAGCTTGTTGGTTTTTGCAGAAACATTTGATTGCTTGTTTAGATTAGAAAAATTGTTTAAAAATGTTTTTGAGGTTAAAACCTTTGCAAGTTGGTTTGTGGTGAACTTACTGACCCTAGGAATCAACCCATAGTTTGGAAAATGGATTTGGTGAAATTTAGGATAGATTAATTGATTTAGTCCATTTCTAGCCAAATGAAAAATAAAGATTTTGGTTATGAAAATGTTTTTATAAAGAAAACTTTGGAAAATGTTTTGATCAAACCTACTGACCCTAAACACCAAGTTTTGGGAAACAACAACTTATTTGGTGAACAACTTAAAGTTGTTGCTTGATAAAAATATTTTTCACCACATAAAATGATGAATGGATTAAAAAATGGTTTATGGACAAAACCCTTTTGCTAATGACTTTGCCACTTAGAAAAATGACCACCTTGGACCCTACAAAGTTTAGAAGCCTAGTGGATACCATCTTTGCAAATAGGACCATCTCTTGCATGCTTACATGCATGACTTAGATCCCATTGTTTTATGTGTGTGAAGTTGTTTGATTGATTTATTGGCTTGGAATGCTAGTTGATTTTGTGTCTACTTGATTGATTGTAGTGAAATTAGCAAAGTGTGAGACTAGCAAGATCAAGGAGTGAACCATCATTCCCTACCAAAAAGGCAAGTGACACTATCATCTAAAGTCCTACTATTTTTCATTATACTTAGTGGATTTTGAAACATGCATGAAAAGATATTTTATACTTATGATATGATAAATCCTAATAGGATTCCCTATACAGTCCTTAGTAAAAACAATGTAGTGGTTACATGCTTAGCCATGCTATATTTTGAAAAAGAGATACATGTTGAGATTTTACAAAGGTTGAGAAAAGGACTTGTGTTTTACATAATAAAACAAGGACTCAATGAACCACCTAGGTGGAGGATACTTTAAGTTTTGGAGAAGGTGGCAACAAAAGGAACCATGTCTATGGCAATCCCTTTGTGTTGTGCTCCAAAAGAAAACCACCTAGGAAACTTAGAGATTGAACGTGTTTCTCCAATTGTGGCTTTCGTGTGCAACCACATGCTATTATGGTTCTGGCTTAGTCAACTACATTGGGGAGACCCATACATTGTCTTCGCCATTCGGACATGGGGATCTGGAATGCTTCATGGGTCTGAAGACAAGCTAGCAATGGTGTATGGGAGGACCTTTGGAAAGACTTCGTCACATTCTCAATCTCGATTACTCCATCTTGGTGAGTGCTAATCCAGTGGCCACTGGTGGCAAAAGGATGGGATTGTGACATGTGGGTAAAGTGTACTCCTTCTGCAGAAGATAATAAAATCTAAGTACTTAGCCGTGTCCCCGGTTATGGACAATACTGAGCAACTAAAGTTTCAAGCTATGGGAGATCTCGACATTCTAATTTCTAAAAGAAAAATTTTAAAGACTTGATGCACTTGGGGTTACCAAGGGGCTCAAGAGACTTTAACAAAACTTGATGTACTTGGGGTTACCAAGGAACTCAGGACATTTTGTTGAAAACATGAACACTTGGGGTTACCAAGGAACTCATGAGATTTTATAAGACTTGATGCACTTGGGGTTACCAAGGAGCTCAAGAGATTTTGACAAGGACTTGAACACTTGAGTTTCCACCAAGGAGTTCAAGGAACTTGGAAAAGGAGATTTGACAAAGGACCAAAACCATTTTGAAAAGATAGGATAAAATAATGCTTTATGCAAATGAGCCTAAAAATCTACTTAGCCAAATATGCATGTAAAGATAGGATCCACTCATATTATACAAAGTAGTGGAACTTGCCAATACAATTCAAATGTATTGACCCTTGTGGCTGTAACTTGTAATGTTGCAGGTTTGATTGATTTTAGTGAAGATTGATTGATTAGGATTACAAAGTCTACAACCAACATCTGCCTGTGGCACTTTGAAGATGAAGGACCCATGACTATAGTTATTCCGCTGCAATGTAATGTAATAGCCAAATGAGCTATGTATGATGTAATAGAATTATGTTATTCCTGGTTATAAAGTTATGTTATGACCTTTGTTTCTTGATATTACATCTAAACTGTGGATGCTAGCTATTGATCCAGGGACTAGCATTGTAAACACAGGGGACTCCAACTTATATTGTTGTAAGGTTGGGACACTCCCTCTACAGATGGTATCAGAGCATTGTGTTGCCTGTAGGATTTGTAAACCTAGGATTGGACAAAAACCCTTAGAAAATAGGAGTTGTACTTGTTCCAAAAACTTATTTACAAAAACACTTGTAAACTCTTTCCTCAACCATTTTGGTTTCAACTCTACATCTCTTCTACTTCAAATTGATGGAAAAACCTACCCCATGACCAAAGACTTCACCATGTGCAAAGGACTTCTTCAACTCTAATGACTTCAACTTCTTCAACTCTAATGACTTCAACTTCTTCAACTCTAATGACTTCAACATCTTCAGCATGTTCACCAAGGACTTACAACTTGGATATCACTAAGGAATACAAGTGAGACAAGGAAATCTTGATCAAGATTTAGAGACTGAGGGAATGCAAAAGTAAGAAGGAGCCATCAACAACTTTGAAGTCTTGCAACCAAGAGTTTTCTCAAGGAAACCATGATCTCAAGTAAGAAGAAGCAACCAAAAATGATGGAAAGGTCACAAGTGAACCATATAGATGGACCACCATATTTTAGTTAAGTCAAAACACACCAACTTATGTGGTGTAACAAAAATATTTTGTTGCCTAAGTATGTGCTTGAACCTTGTTGTTCGAGTGAAGTGTTTGACTTGTGATTGCATGCACATTGTTTGTGTGAATTGTGATGTGTGTGATTAGAAATATTTCCTTAGAAATATCTTGCCTATTCTAATCCTCATTCCACCCAAACAGATGACTACTCCAAAAGACTCCAAGGTTGATGACATCAACACCGACCACGAGGACAGCATGAAAGAGCTCATAGCAAGCCAGAATCAGTTAAACCAAGTGACAGCTCGGTTCATAGCCAACACTAATGGAGAAGATCCAAAGCTACAAGGATTCTTGGAAACTCAAGGCCAATTGATGCTTAAGGTGACTGATCAAATGATCAAAATGGAAGAAAGCTATCTCAAAAGAGTTTTTGACAACAAGGATGACAGAAATATTATTCTAGATGGAGCCCCATCTTGCATTATTTGTGGAGACAAGGATCATACTTCCAAGGAGCATGGAGATCAATGCCCCAACTGTGAAGAGAAACATCTTGTTGGACAATGCCCCACCTCTCAAGCCACTTGTTATTTGTGTGAAGGAAACAACCATGTTCCTATCCAATGCCCCATATATGCCATTGTTGAACAAAGGAAACAAGAAGGATCCAAGTATGCCAAGAATGTTGATGGCAAAGGAAAAGGATCACTTATACCTCCAAACAAAACAACCCAATTCAAAGGATCAAAGAAACCCAAGAAGCAAAAGATAGACAAAAGCCATGTGCAATGTTATAAATGTAAGGAAATGGGATACTATTCTGGTGAATGCCCAGAGAACCCGAAAATAAAGAGATTGGTCAAGTAGTGTGCAACAACTGCAAAGAGCTAGGCCACTATGTAGCAACTTGTCCACAAGAACCACGTAAAGAACTCAAGGACATCCACTGTTTCTCCAATTGTGGCTTTCGTGTGCAACCACATGCTGTTATGGCTCTGGCTTAGTCAAATACATTGGGGAGACCCATACATTGTCTTCAGTTTACTGGACATGGGGATCTGGAATGCTTCATGGGTGCTGAAGACAAGCTAGCAATGGTGTATGGGAGGACCTTTGGAAAGACTTCGTCACATTCTCAATCTGCCAGTACTCCATCTTGGTGAGTGCTAATCTAGTGGCCACTGGTGGCAAAAGGATGGGATTGTGACATGTGGGTAAAGTGTACTCCTTCTGCAGAAGATAATAAAATCTAAGTACTTAGCCGTGTCCTCGGTTATGGACAATACTGAGCAACTAAAGTTTGAAGCTATGGGAGATCTCGACATTCTAATTTCTAAAAGGAAACTTTTAAAGACTTGATGCACTTGGGGTTACCAAGGGGCTCAAGAGACTTTGACAAAACTTGATGTACTTGGGGTTACCAAGGAACTCAGGAGATTTTGTTGAAAACATGAACACTTGGGGTTACCAAGGAACTCATGAGATTTTATAAGACTTGATGCACTTGGGGTTACCAAGGAGCTCAAGAAATTTTGACAAGGACTTGAACACTTGAGTTTCCACCAAGGAGTTCAAGGAAATTGGAAAAGGAGATTTGACAAAGGACCAAAACCCTTTTGAAAAGATAGGATAAAATATTGCTTTATGCAAATGAGCCTAAAACTCTACTTAGCCAAATATGCATGTAAAGATAGGATCCACTCATATTATACAAAGTAGTGGAACTTGCCAATACAATTCAAATGTATTGACCCTTGTGGCTGTAACTTGTAATGTTGCAGGTTTGATTGATTTTAGTGAAGATTGATTGATTAGGATTACAAAGTCTACAACCAACATCTGCCTGTGGAACTTTGAAGATGAAGGACCCATGACTATAGTTATTCCGCTGCAATGTAATGTAATAGCCAAATGAGCTATGTATGATGTAATATAATTATGTTATTCCTGGTTATAAAGTTATGTTATGACCTTTGTTTCTTGATATTATATCTAAACTGTGGATGCTAGCTATTGATCCAGGGACTAGCATTGTAAACACAGGGGACTCCAACTTATATTGTTGTAAGGTTGGGACACTCCCTCTACAAAGCCTCTGAAGTATCCATAGCATCCTCAAACTGCTTCCCATTGGCATCATCATCCGCGTCATCATCACCTTTTCTCCACAAGAAAGGAACAAACTCTGGTTCCGGAAGATAACCCTCAGGTTCAATCCGGAAACAAAACTCAAATACCTTGTGTTTAACCACAGCATCTGACACAATAAAGTGACCAAGGGCGTCCTTCTCCTTGAGAAAGATCTTCGTATCAAAGATCTACACGAGTATACGGATTACCCCCCGCTTCCGCAGACTGAATAAATCCACATCAAGAGTGTTCCCCATGAGTCCTCCAACTGCCCACAAGCCCTAAAAGGATCGCAGAATATGGGGTACCCCCTCCACATGTAACCAAACCTGCTGCATCTCAAGCTTATGCGGCACCTCCTCCATCTGTACCGAGAAGGTCGGTGGCGGTACTAAGTGGAACGTCATCGAGATTCCATCCACCTGTCCAAATCCTCAAGCGTCGGAAAGCTCACTAAGGCAGAATCACCATGAGGCACCGCCTCCACTTCCCGAACATGCACTGACATCGCTGGCGATACCTCTGAACAACCTCTCTGAAACCATCGGTCCAAAAACACGCATCAGAGCAATCGGGTGCATTGCGCACAAGATGATCCCGAGTCATCAATCCGAACTGGGTGAACAAGGTCCGTCCGCCAATACCAGCCATATCTGAGTCAAGCGCTGCTTCAAAGACCGGACACCTCAATGTGGGATGTGCAACGAAATCACAAATATAGCAATAATGAATCACCTTACAATCCTTGGTCGCATGAGTATTAACCGCACACTTCCAACAACGAACAATTTTTTTATTCTTCTTACCGACATCAACTGCCATTACCCTAAACTGGTGCGGTGACAACCGTGGTGACTCGGATGATGCTCCTCGGGTTGAACTGCGAGGAAAAGGAGGTACAAAACACCGAACTGCATCTGTGGAACCCCATCCGGAAACCACATTGCCGAAGATGAAGCTGCCGATCCGACTGCATGCATAACCTTGCTGAATCCCACTAGCTTGTGGCTGCTGTGACTGCTTTTTATTCTTCTTTCTCTTTGGAACAGTAGAAGCCGCAACGCCCGCTCCCACAGAAAACTGTTGCGGGGGTTGCGACGGAACCACAACCGCCTGATTACCATTGTGGCCCCCATGGAGCGGAGGAGCGAGGAGTGCCTGGAAAGCGGTGTCGGCTGACGACAAACGGGTCGACCCACGATAAGGGCGCTGCAAAGGCTGATGCGGGACAGCTTGAATCACATTGAAATAAGCCGTCGGAGGCCTGAACTGAACTCCCGGAGGGAACTGCGGATGACCTGAGTTAGGCTGGTACGTCACGACAGAAGCTTGCATAGTTCCCTGCCCAGGCGCGGCAGGCTGCAGCCGGAGTAGCCGATACCAGCGTCGGAGGCTTCAACAAGCCAGCAGGACCTGCCCCGTAACCGCAGGGATGCGCGGCCCCTAGGGTTTACCCCATTGCCTCGACCCGCCATCGCAGGAGTCAAAAGAACAGAGGCAACCGACCTCTCGGAGATGCTCTGGGGCGGACGCACAGTGACCGAGGACGGCGACGGCGAAGTGGGCAGGGGCGATGTAGGCGGCGGCTTACGGGCTCGGCGACAGGAAGCTATCCGGGCGCTCGCGTGGCGATACCAGCAACGACTCCCGATCCGAGTCCACGAGAAAAAAAACACCGGTCCGCTTGGGTCCGGACCCACCCTGCTCGCCACATCATCCAACTTCCAGCGATCACGGGGCCCAGGCTTGGAAACCGGATCGACAACCGAGTCTCGCTGCCCCCGAGCGAACGCCGCCGCCGCGAACTGGGCGAAAACCGGTGGAGCCGAACATTGTCGAGGAGGCAAAGGACCGCGCCAGGGCTTGATCTTACCCCTGGACAGTCTCATTCCCGACGATGAAACAAGCCCACCCTGGCTCCCAGGCGATGGCGACCTGTGTCGAAGAACGTCGGACTCCGGCGATGGAGCGTCGCTCGCCGGCGACGACGATCTTCTCTCCCAGAACCGTGACGCTGGAGTGGGGAATCCAATCTCCTCCCAGAAATCCTACTTGAGTTGATCGTCGGTCTTCCGCCGTCGTCGCGCCACCGTCTTCCAACCAAGCTCCCCAGATTCATCTTCCAGCGCCTCCAGGACTTCACGCATTGTCCCTGCTGGTTGGATGGACTCATCCGCGTCGGAATCATAACCGAGGTAGAGAAACCTTGACCCAGATGAAGGCGCCCCTGGCGAGGTCGACGGCGACGAGAGGCCGCCAGGCGCCAGGGTGAGGCGTCGTTGTGCGCCCCTCATAAGAACCCCGTGTCCTCACTTTCTTGCAAAAACTTTCCTTTCTACTGCATTTCTATTTCCTTTTATTTTTCTATTTCAAATTGTAAGATGTTTTGATAGACTAAAATATCCTACTCCCTCAGACCCATATTAGTTGACTTGGATTTGTCAAAATTTGGATAAATCTATATTAAATAGTGTCTAGATTCATCTAATCTACACATATGTGAGTCAACTAATATGGATCGGAAAGACTAAAACTCTTATAATTTCAAACGGAGGTAGCACCATATATGTCACATTATTGATGTGGGCCATGTTGGCCGGCCATATGGCTGACTAGGAGAGATAGAGACGGATTACCTTTAAATCACCACTTGCCTATTACATATGACACACTTAACGCTTCCAAACATCTTTAGTTACCTACCCTCTATATTCCATCACGGGTAAACCATAGAAGGTGCCCAAAGACCATTTTATTTTTTAACGAAACTACTACAGGAAAATGAAATTTTGTCGACGACATTTTTATATGTCGGCAGCTAGCTATTTATCGGGACGTCACATATAAAGTCAGATGTACCCGCAAAAAAAAAATATAAAGTCAGATGTAGACAACCAGTCACGCTGTTGGCAGAGTCGGGGAACGCCAAGGCAACTATGATTGGAAGATCACAAAACTATGATTGGAAGATCAGAATTCAGAAGCTATTGGAGGAGGCGAAGTCTTGAGACGATGAAGGCATTACATCACACGCTATTGTGTGAGCACGGCTGTAGGACACGGTTTTTTTTTTTTAAAAGTATATATTAATATCACAGAGATACCAATTACATCCAAATTTCGCAATAGCACGTCACTGTGACTCAACGTATGCACACAGGTCGAAAAAAAGAGAGAAGAATTATAAAAAAGATAAGTCCCGCTATATAGAACTAATCCTCAAAGCAACGACACTGACACCATCAGAATAACACCAGTAGTCCTCCACTCCAATAACAACGTCTTCAACAAGGAAACATTTGAAAAAACATGTGGGCCTCCATGTGTGGTTTTGGTAATTAATGGCAATCTTTATGGACTAATGTGTGTATTAAGTTGTACTTATAGAAATTATTCATTGGCATTGCTTGGAGCATGTGTTGACTTCAAGATAGATGAAATGAGAAGAAGATGTGTTGTGCAAGCTCAAAATGCCCCATCTATAGAAGATCTCATGTTTGATGCTTGCCATCCTCGGTGATCATGGATCGATGATGAGGAATCAAGAAATGTGTCCATCTTGAGAAGGACAAGATCATCTACATCGAGCTCAAGTGGATTGCTCAAGGCAAAGATATAATATTGATAGGTTTTCCCTTTTTCCGGTCTCATGTTTGTTGGGAGACCGGGTTTAGGATAGATAACCGTACTATCAAAAGGGGCTCTCGAATGAGTAACTCGGTCACATCGTTCGGAGAGAGATCAAACCTTTTCATACTTGCATCATCATATTTGGTTGTTATTTGGTCTTATCCATGTGAGGATATAGAGCTTGTGGTAATCTCCATAACAAGCTCTAGTTCATCAAAAACGGATTCCCCTTTTATATCTTATTGCGTTTTGATCTTGGAGGTTTTACCGGTTTGTATTTTAGAGATAGGTAAAACCTTCCATTATTTGGTTCTTACTCATGTGAGGATTTAGAGCTTGTGTTAATCTCCATGACAAGCTCTAGTTCATCGAAAACGGATTTTATATGCATTTTCTATTACGTTTTTTATGTTGGAGGTTTTATCGGTTTGTATTTTTGATAGAGGTTAAACCTTTTGTCATTTGGATCTATCATACCTTTCTGGACTATAATGTTTCTTTGCATTATCTTTTAGAGCTTGTTGTCCTCTTCTAAACGAGCCCAAGATCATCAAAATAGGAGTCCGGATGCAAAAGTTATGGCCGTTTTCGTTCAAGGATGACCGGTAGTACTGGACCAGGGTCCGGTAGTACCGCCCCTTAGTATCGGTTGGTACAGAATAAGGTGCGTTTGGCGACCTGGGATACCTAGGGAATGTCCGGTAGTACCGGGAAAAAGTCCGGTAGTATCGGGATTCGCGTTTTTGGGCTTCAACGGTTGGATTTTGGGGGGACCTATTTAAGGGGCCTTCTTCCCCAATGGTTCCCCAACGAATCTTGCAAGTTTTCCCCTCCATTATTGACCTTCCAAAGCTTGCTATCTCTCAATACCTCCAATGATTCTTGCCCATATTTGAGTGGAAGAGAGAGGAGATCTAGATCCACATTTTGACCAAACAAAAACATCTCTTTGAGAGTGTATCTTTGGGGATCTTGATTTTGGGGGATTTTGTGTCCCTCTTTGATTCCTCCTCTCTTGTTCCCCCAATAGCTTTAGTAGCTTTGTTGGAACTTGAGAGTGAGGGATTTGAGCACCTTTGTGGTGTTCTTTCCATTTTCATTCGGTGCATTGGTTTGAGTTCTCCTCGGAGGATTTGGTTCGTGTTACTCATTGGAGCTTGTCCCTCTTGGGTTCTTGGAACCCTAGACGGTTTTGTGGCCTCGTTGGCATTGTGGCCTTGGTGGTGTTTGTTGGGAGCCTCCAATTAAGTTGTGGAGAAGTGCCCCAACCTTGTGAGAGGTTCCGGTTGCCACCTACAAGTGCACCGATAGTGGAAGCGTGGATCGATCCCATTGGGGTAAGATTCACCGGAGAATAAGGGAGGAATTTTGTGGCATTGGTGGTTTGATACCACCCCTCTCCAAACGATACGTACTCCATGTTGGGAGGAACTCGGTAAAATATCGGTGTCCCCGCGTGCCTCGGTTATCCCTATACCCGAGCTCTTTACTTATGCACTTTACATTGTGATAGCCTTCGTGCTTGAAGTAATATATATCTTGCTATCACTTTGTTGCTTGTATTGCTTAGCATAAGTTGTTGGTGCACATAGGTGAACCTTAGTTGTTCTAGGTTGTGATTAACAAAGTAAACACTAGTTTTATTCCGTCTTTGTTGAGCCACTCTAGGAAAAGTTTTAATCGCCTATTCACCCCCCCTCTAGGCGACATCCATATCCTTTCAATTGGTATCAGAGCCCGATCTCTCATTTTAGGCTTCAACGCCTTGAGAGTAAAGATGTCGGCTAGAGGATTAGTGCACAATGACATGTTCACATTCGATGGCACAAACTATGATCTATGGAAAAATCGCATGCTCATTCATTTTCGGGACATGGACCCAAATTTGGAGCGTATTGTAGATATAGGTTTTTCTCCTCCAATGGATTTCAAAAATCTATCTAGTGGAGATGAGAAAAACTTATATCTCGATGCTCAAGCTTCTAATGTGCTTGTTAATGCTTTGAGCTATGTAGTTACATCTTCAATCATTCCTTTTTGGAGCGCTCATGAGTTATGGACAAAACTTTAAGATAAATATGTTGTGTCCAACATTATTGAGGATGATTGTGTTTCTTCCACTTCCGGTCGAGATGAGTTCTCATCCTCTACCACTTCACCAACAAGTGACTTTTCACAAGGTAATGATATGGTGAGTGGTGATAGAAATTGCAATATGGATAGTGTGTTCACTATTTGTAATCCCTCATATCAATCTAGTTGCAATGATCTATCTTTGGACCTTAACACTTCTAGCACTCAAAATTCCTCACATGCTTGTGTTAATAGTCCTTGCATATCATTAGAAATGACTTGAATAAATCTCATGATGATATGCTCATGTTGTCTTGTTGCCATGATAAAAATGCTTCTATTTCCTCTAGTGCTTGTGTTGCTAACCATGTAGAGGAAAATGAAGATTCAATGGGCCAAGACAAGGTCTTGAAGAGACCTACAAGTGCAATCTCATCATCACCTTCCTCCTGTTCTCACATGTGCCTTATGGCTAAGGGAACAAAGGTAACCTCTTTGAATCCCATTGTATCTCATGATGATGATGATGAGGTTGAGAATTATAATGATGATTATAGAGGTAAGTATGATATTACCTCTATTAATAAAATGGGAGAGGTTGTCTATAGCGCTCTCTTCAAAAATAAAATTGCTTCCTCCAACTTTCTTGAAATCTTGAATTGTTCCATAGAAGGCAATGATCTTATTGAGGAGCAAGAAAACTTAATTGATGAAAAGTTTGCACTTGAGCGTGAGTATGCTAATGAAGTTGCACAACTAAAGGACTCCCTTGAAGAAGAACAAACCACCAAAGAATCTCTTGAGGAGACTTTTACTCTAGAATTTCTAGAGTAAAGGAATACCATGATAGAGAACTTGCGGTGGCTAACTCCTTCAAGATTAAAAATGATGAACTTGAAGTTGCTTATGCTAAACTTGTTGAGGATTTTAAGCACCTCGAAAATGGCTCTCGGGTCGTTAAGAGGGAGCTCATCAAACTCACCGAGTCACATGAGCAACTTAAAGCTTCATATTTAAAAGAGCTTGACAAGTTGCCCTCACCTCTCTCTAATAATGATGATGCTTGTGCTACTAACTCTATTTCTTGTGAAGCATCTATTTTGGAGGATAATGTTGAGCTAAAGGCTCAACTTGCGTTGCTAACTAGCAACTACAGGAAATTAGAAGAAAGTCATGTTAAGCTCTCAAGCTCGCATGAGGATCTTCTAGTCTCCCATGGTAGGCTAAAGTTAGCTCATGAGGCCATCGTGTCAAAGGTAACATCTAGTGGGCCTCATGTGGACATTAGCACTACATCTACTACAAATGTTATATTGCCATGTGCTAGTCCTTGTAGTTCATCCTCTCACAACCATGATATATCTCGTGATGAATTACATTCCATGGCTTGTTGCTCTAACAATGTAGCATCTACTTCCTCTAGTGTTTTTGTTGAAACTAACCATGTACAGGAAATTAAAAGGCTCAAGGCTCAAGTCACTTCTTTGAGAAATGACTTGAAAAAGGGTCATCAAGGGAAGGCCGCACTCAACAAAATCTTGAGTGTGCAAAAATCCCCCAATGACAAGAGTGGGCTTGGATTCAACTCCAATGTCAAGAACAAGTCCACTATAAAGTTGAAGCACAAGGACAACAAGAAGAATGGCCAAGATCAAGTCAACAATCCGGCCAACATTGTTTGCTTCAAGTGCAAGGAAGAATGGCACCATGTTAGATCTTGCCCATTGAAGAAAAAGCCTCTTAGTGTGAAGCAACAAGGGAAGCAGCCTCAAGCTCCACCTCAAGTCATTAATGGGCAACTTCCTAAGAGGACTACTCGAGCTCTTCCTCGAGTTGTGGCTTCACCTAATAAGAAAGATGGCAAGAGTAGAACTTGCTACATATGCCGTGAGAAGGGGCATATTTCTTCCTCATGCACTATCGGTATCTCCTCATCCAACCCTATCATTATTGATGATGCTTATTCTCTTTGTAAGGATGAGGTTGGCAATGTGTTTGCCAAATTTGTTGGTGCTCAATGTGGGTTCAAGAAAAGAACCATTTGGGTTGCCAAGCCTATTGTGACTAACCTCTTAGGACCCAACTTGGTTGGGGACCAACAAGCCAAAACTTGATCAATAGGTGTTGTTGGAGGGCATTGGAGACTTGGCTACATTATGAAGAATTGAGGGATCTTCATCAATTATTATTGTCAAGCCAAGCCATTTGGATTATCATGATTATATTATATTTCCAATGTTTCTCCTTGCGGTAACATATGCTAACTCTTTACATTAAAAGTTACACGCCCCCTTGTGCACATGTTGGTTTTGTATCTTCCATGCTTTTGTACATGTTGTGCTTTCCACTTAACTATCTTGAGGTATCAAGCATATTTGTGTATGATAGGTAGCACACCATGTATGTGTGTTTCTTGTGTTTGAGCCTTACTTGGTTATATTTGGTATCTTATTTGGCTCTTTTGAGAGATTAATGGATTATCCCACTATGGGTGAGTGTTATTCTTGGGCATCCCACAATCCTAAAAATTGTGTGTACATGAGGAATACCACCTAGTATTTATATTGGATTATTGTCTAGTCTCTATGTGGTATAATTCTCATGAGAAATTTAATTTTATAATGTCCATTAATTATCTCTATTTGTATCATTTTGCCTCGTGTTGGTGTTATGGTAGTATCACATTATGGGGGAGTCATATTCTTAGTGCATATTACAATCCTAGAAAATGTGAATATTCGAGGTTGTGTCACTTAGAATTGATATTGATAATTATCTAGCACCTATGTGACACATTTGCTCATACAAGTTCCAATTTGCTTGAATGTTGTTGTTGATCATATTTTGGATCTTGTATATGAGAGTGTTTCTTGGTATGTGTTTCCTCATATTTAGATCTCTATATCATCATGGAAACCATTTGCTTCAAGTTACTCTAATCAGTAGTGATTGTGTGACTATTGGAAGCTACCAAGAATCTTGTTCGAAGTATCATGCTTAATTCTTATATTTTGTTATATGCTTCTTGTTGTGACTATGATCTTGGATATCCCTGCAAGCTACCTTGGGAAAATTATTCCCAATATTTCTTGTCCTTGGACAATGGGTACCCAATTTATGGTAGAATTTATTGATCATATTCACTTTGGTCCTTGCTTAATATTGTCCTATCTTTGGCCAAGTAAATGTTTTGTGTGCTCCCATGTATTCCTTGCTACTTTTGGATCTTCTTATTTTATTGGTATCCTCTTGTGTTTTATTTAATATAGGTAGTAGTGATGATCTCATTTGTGTGCATTTTGCATTCAAAAGCAAAATTCTATATAATGTACTACTTATGGGTGAGCTCTCCTATATTATTTAGAACACTCGTATTTATGCTTCTTTGTTTGATCCATATCGGTTTTTTTGTGCTTGGAACCTCAATATTTTTGTTTCGGTACTTTGTGCCATCATGAGAAGTTTGGGGAGTTTGGTTTATTTTTGGAACCTTGTTCTTTTTGGGAGTTAGTTTTGTCTCATTCCTTGTTTCATGATTTGACCATTTTAGAATGAGATAAATCCTTGAGCATTTTATTTCTATCTATCTTTTGCTCTTTTGGTTTTAGCCTAGTTCATTTGTTGAACTTGTGATCTCTCATGTGTTGAATTGGTTCTTTGATACAATTTGGACATCGTTTGTCATGTCACACTCTTGTGTGTGCAATATCGATTTACTTGGTGTTTTTGTTCAAATTGTATCTCCTTTTTGATTCTTGAAAGCTTTATGCATGCATATTTACTATATGTTTATATTATGGCATGCTTGATTTATTTAATCCAATATACAGGGGAAACTCCACCAATTCCCATCGGCTAAGTTGTGCATGAAATTCAATTTCATATCAATATGCACATAATTATGTGGAGTCTCACTTATGTATTGTAGTTGCACTAACTTCTTTGGACCCAATAAGTTTGGGATCATTTTTGTACTTAAATATGTTTTAGGTACATTGGAGATATATTGGATGCTTGCCTCTCAATCTTGAAGAAGTGGTGCGTTAATGAAAATTGGAGGAAAGCTATAGGATGATCAATGAATTCATATCCTCTACATCCTACCAATTATATCTCGGTAACAAGTATCTCTTTATCATGCTCATATATCTTGATTCCAACCGTTTGTCGGTTTCCTTCTGGCATGAATTCATGTATTTGTAATTGTTGTATCTCTAGCCATGGTATTAAGAGAACTCTCTATTGTATATGTGTATAAGTTGAGATGAGTATATATAATTGGGACTATAAAAAATCATGCATATGATCCTCCAATCCCAAATATGTCAATCTAGCAATTTTATTGCCTATCTTTTCCTCAACTTCTCTCATGTGCAATAGTGAGATTTTTCTAGTTAAATTTTTCTTGTGATACTTGTTGCCTTTCTCCATATATTCCAACTTTCTCATCTTCCCTTGGTGAAAGTTGTAATATATGTTGTATGTTGGTGTTTGAAGTCCATTAATGTACAATAAGACATATGTGAGCCTTTGGCCATGCTTTGAAGCAAAAATCTTATTGATATATGTTATGACGTAATTTTTTCCTTTCATGTGCTTTCTTGTATAATCTTCTTTATGTGTGAATATTTCTTTTTTGGCATATGTCTTTGTGATGTTTTCCATTTAGAGACATATACACATATGAGGAGATAATTTTAGTTGATTTTTAATCCTTGGAGACCACCTTTCTATTTCTTTTGATTCTTTGGTGGCTTCCAAATTTAATTGCCTATGAGTGCTTGTTACTCTTGTTTGCATCTTTGGGCACTCATATTTGTTCTCTCATGCCTTGTATTGTTAAATGAACTTGGATGAGTGAGGATTTCATGATTATGCACCTTGTTCCCAAATGCAATTATCATAATTGGTGCATTATCTTTGGGGAGCTCATCTAATTCATTTAATAATGCTCATTTATATTTTTTCTCATTTATTGCGTCTTAAATGTTTACGGGGAAGTGAGGATTCCATACTTGTGCATTTTTTTATTGAAATACAACGATTCTAAAGTGCACACAAATCTTGGGGAGCTTCTCTATTTTATTTAAGCATTTATTTGATCTCTCATTTGTTGTGCTTGAAATGCTTATGGGGAGCAGGGATTCCATATTTGTGCAATATGTATTCTAATGCATTTATGTTGAGTAGTGCACAAATCTTGGGGAGCTTCTCTATTTGTTATTTAAAGCACTCTCTTGCTCATATCATAATATCTTGTAGGTTCCATTTGAACTCATTTGTTGTTTTCAATTGGTTTGTGGGACCTTGTAATTGCTTGCATCATTTGACTTTATTTATTTTGGCAATCTTCGGGTCCTCGATATAGTTCTACTCCCTCTCAAGTATTCATCATTGGATATGTGCGAAGGCACACCTTTGGAGGAATTATTATTATATTTGCCTTCTAGAACTTGTCACTCATTTCGGCAATCGATGCCAATGGGGGTGAGGTTTTATAGGGTTTAAGTGAAGTTGGTTTATGCATTGAGTTTGTCTTGTGCATTTGCCTCTCATGCTCTTGCATCTTTGTCGTTGCTTAGCATGTGGTATATATAGTGGAAACTCCACCAATGATAATGATTGGCAATATATGCAATGAAATTCAAGTTCATCACACATGCATAGATTGTGGGGGAGTTTGCTCTATATATGGTGGTACCAATATCACATACTTATGTAGTATTTGATATTGGTGTTACCAGTTTGTTCATTAAAACTCCTTATATAAACCCTCTTAAAGGGATTGTCATCAATTACCAAAATGTGGGAGATTGAAAGAACATGTGGGCCCCCATGTGTGGTTTTGGTGATTAATGACAATCTTTATGGACTAATGTGTGTATTAAGTTGTACTTGTAGGAATTTTCCATTGGCATTGCTTGGAGCATGTGTTGACTTCAAGATAGATGAAATGAGAACAAGATGTGTTGTGCAAGCTCAAAATGCGCCATCTATAGAAGATCTCATGTTTGATGCTTGCCATCCTCGGTGATCATGCATCGATGATGAGGAATCAAGAAAGGTGTCCATCTTGAGAAGGACAAGATCGTCTACATCGAGCTCAAGTGGATTGCTCAAGGCAAAGGTATAATTTTGATAGGTTTTCCCTTTTGCCAGTCTCATGTTTGTTGGGAAACCGGGTTTAGGATAGATAACCGTACTATCAAAAGGGGATCTCGAATGAGTAACTCGGTCACATCGTTCGGAGAGAGATCAAACCTTTTCATACTTTCATCATCATATTTGGTTGTTATTTGGTCTTATCCATGTGAGGATATAGAGCTTGTGGTAATCTCCATAACAAGCTCTAGTTCATCAAAAACGGATTCCCCTTTTATATCTTATTGCATTTTGATCTTGGAGGTTTTACCGTTTGTATTTTAGAGATAGGTAAAACCTTCCATTATTTGGTTCTTACTCATGTGAGGATTTAGAGCTTGTGTTAATCTCCATGACAAGCTCTAGTTCATCGAAAACGGATTTCATATGCATTTTCTATTACGTTTTTGATGTTGGAGGTTTTATCGGTTCGTATTTTTGATAGAGGTTAAACCTTTTGTCATTTGGATCTATCCTACCTTTCTGGACTATAATGTTTCTTTGCATGATCTTTTAGAGCTTGTTGTCCTCTTTGAAACGAGTCCAAGATCATCAAAATCGGAGTCCGGATGCAAAAGTTATGGACGTTTTCGTTCAGGGATGACCGGCAGTACCGGACCAGGGATATCCGGTAGTACCAAAGAATCAAACTTAATATTATAACATTAATATAGGTTGAAACTCTAGGTTTTTTAAAAATAAAATTAAAAAGTGGTACTCCCTCCAATCCATATAATAAGCATTGCTTCGACACTTATTATGGATCAAAGAGAGTATTATTAATTATATTGTTTGTTTCAGCTTTTGGGACAGTGTGATTCCCACTTTAGATTGCTGGAGAGAGGAAAAACTATATCGAGTTGTCTATTTGTGAATATATTTTAATCTCTCCCGAGCATTCCGTCATGTAGATAAATGATCAACAGTGTTCGGTAGAATGGTTAGAATATATGATTTCCTATTTTTTGGAATATTTGTAGCTTTTGATTATGTAGCGTTGTAGGTAGGCTTGATTTTCCAACTTATCAACAACCAACAAAATTGAGGGGTGATACACTGAAATATTGGCAACCACATTACCGAGCATCGGCACAAGAGTACATGAAGGAGCAACAATTAGTTCAAAATTTTGTGGTTTTTGTTTATCAAAGATAGATCCAATTGTATATGCAATAGAGAATTTCAGTGTAAGTCCACCATTTGTTTTCTAGATAATAGGAAATGGAAAACCAGATTGTTATGTTTCAAATGTCAAATATTTAGAGCTAAATATTTACATTTATGGTACACAAAATCTAAGCTGGCAAGCTTCCATATCAGCATTAGTTTTGGTTGGTGTGTTGTCACAACTCCATGTCGTATTGTACAAACATATTATGAAGAAATAAAATATTTGCGGCATTATTTTATTTGTTAAAAAGTATTTCATCATTATGTTACAAAATAATGGTCAAAGTTACACCTGAAAGAATTTATCCATGTAAAAACATCATGTATTAAATAGTTACCATGATCTACACAGTCTTTGATATCCTCATGTTTGCATGGACCCTATTTTAACAAACAAATCGCATCCAATACATATTCATAATATCCTAATACATTGCAACCGATAGATCTTCATAACTGTATGTGAACCTTGCCTTAATATCCTAATACATTGCAACACTAAAATATTTTTTTGCAGGCTGCAACACTAAAATATTGTGGTGATATGATGTGACAACTAAATAAGGAGCGTTGATGAACACCTTGCCTTAAATTTGGTAGCGGGATATTAGGATGGGAGAAATGTCAACTTGGGAAGACACACAATAAACGAGTATCGGTTAATTGAGATGTCTCCATGGCCATCTTACATGATACAACAATATATGTAAACGGGAATATAAAATGAATGGATAGTAGGGTCGAAGACACTATTGAAAGAGTTAAATAAAATAGATAAAAGTATGACTACCTTTCTTTCATTATGTTTCACATTGTAGAATACTTCAAATTTTAAAGAAAATAGTATTGCTAAATTTGATCACAAAAATTCTAAATGAATTTCCACTTTCTGAAATACATTTATAAAACACTTCCAAGTTAATATGGAGATGATGTCTTTGTATAAAATGTGACATATTTTATAATAAGCATAGAACGTGAATGTTTCATAATTGACAAAGGAAAGAGATTTATTCTAACAAGTTAAAATGAAAATTATGACTATATAATTGTCCTACAGTTCTACAAGATTTCTTATATTCATTTTGCAAAATGTTTGTTATTCTGTTAAAAGTTTTAGTTTCAAGTGGTTATATAAGCACCACTGTGTTCTTAAACAGTTAACATCAAATAAAAATCATCCTAGATCGCATATAAATTTAATTTCATGTACATATCTAATATCACCACGTACAAGGACACATATAGTCATTGATACTTTTTATAGCAATTTTAATTATCGTCACACAAACTAAAGATGAATATTTAGAATCATGCTAATTCTAACCGCTCAATATAAGTTTCTACTACATAATTCATTAAATTTAGACATAATCAGATGTTGTCCTCGCATTTGCGAGGGCCACTGTGCTAGTTACAAGAAAAGGTAAGCAAAACGCCACTACATGTTGTCTATTATTATGAGTTTATGACATAAAAGATAGATCAAACATGCTATGGCACAACATCGCACATCGTGAAAAACTAAGATGAAAAAATGGCAACAAGATTAAACCAACAACGAGATTAATTAACACCTTGAGGGTAGCTCCTCCAGCTTCAGAGCAGGTTTCTTTGACTTTGGGTGGTTCTGAAGTTTTCTGGTCAGATAGCTCTTCAATGCTTGGTCGCTGTAACTAGAACCTTTGAGCAAGACTTCCTTGAGCTCGTCTAGGTGCTTCAGCCCGAACAAGAATGACCCACTGCAGCAGTCGACCTTGAGCTGCTCAAGATGTTTCATTGTTTTCGCTCCAAATGTAACTTTTGAGCTGGAGCTGCAAGCGATCTCGAACATCTTCACCTTCTCGAAGGAGTCTTCCTCGAGGTCGTTCGTGATGACAGAAACATCTAGAACACTATCTTGAAGATGATGGACCCGAAGACGCAGAATGCATAGTCTCGGTAGCTCGCTGAGGATCTTGATGACACCTTTGGTTGATTCCTTTTTCCCATCTGGTGTGATACGGACACCTTCCAAAGGCGGGAATACATAGTCTTCTTCTGTTAACTTTGCTATTTCCAAATCCATCTTTGCGAGCATGGCGAGCTGCAGGTTCCAGTTTGGCAGCCGGTTTCCAAGCCCATATAGTTTTAGGCTCCGCAGGTTCACCAGAGGCAGCTGTATATCATCCAAACAGCTTCCACTATTGTTCTCGAGCCGCACTGATAGTGATTCTAGATGGACAAGATCTGAAGTTGCAAGGATAAACTTGTTGCTGTTTTTCTTGCTGATGCCAGACACTCCGAGCTTGCGCAAGTGGGTGAGCTCCTTGAGCTCTTCTAGGAAACACTCCGTCCCTGAAGCACTGACATTCACAACACCAAGCGTGTGCAATGCCGTCAATTTCCCGATCCCTGGAGGAACCTCAACACCAACCAGTTGACGACCACCACAATAATTGGAGACTTTGTACACTAGATGATGATTCGCACTAGTCTGTGCTCTCTTTGCTGGGGCCTTGTTGGTGCCTGCACGGATGTACTGCAGCTGCTCTAACTTGGCGATGCTCAGTGGCAAGGTGACAATGGAGGTGTGTCTCACATCTAGAGTCTGGATCTGCCTCAGACCACCTATTGAACTCGGTAGATTGCTGATCTCTTGGCATCCTCGCAGCGAGAGGAACTTCAGGCGACGCATCAACTTCACCATCTTCTTCAGATCACTATACTCTACTTCTGATGCACCCTCTAGATCTAGCACCCGAAGCAGCTTCATGCTTTCAGAAAACAAGAATGATTTCCACTTACCGAACACGGTTAGTGACCGGAGCCGGGAGAAGTCAATGCTCCCGAACACGGTTCTATCTCTGACCCAGCCTTCTGAAATGAGAAGGTGACGCCCCGTGCGCTGCGTAGTCAGAGCACTGCTTCCGCTGAGTTCAAACATGAGGTTTTCTTCCATTTGGCGCGAGACAATGTACTCACGAAAGAATCCATTGACCTGGCAAGAGATCATCCTTGTGTCACCCAAGCCCAACGCGAATGGCTGCTGGATTATACTGAGGTCAAGGAGATCATGGAATTGCTTCTCCCCATTCACCTCCGCCGATTCATCATGGCTATCCCTAGAGTAGCCCTCAGCAATCCACCGCCTTACTAGTCGCCTCCGCCGAATGAGGTAGTTCCGAGGAAAAATCGGCAAATATAAGATACATGGCTTGAGAGAATCATGGCAGTTGCGGAAGTACAAATTCATCCAACCAAATAGACCCTTTAGACTTCGGAACTCTCCATTGTTCTCGAGCTCAACCATTAACTTATTATTGGTAGAACGTGCATGTTTCAACACATTTGTGCTTTTCGCATAAGACCCAGCTATCTCAACTATTACTCTTGGAAGTCCACCGCAAATTGAAGTGAGTTCCCGTTGCTCCGCTACTTCATTACCCTTGTTGGATACCTATTATCGAGACAGTTTTATACTCACTTATCAGTATGATTCCTATCAACCAAACGAGATTGGTAATTTGATATCATGCATCTTATATATGTTTTGAATGCTATGATGGCATGACGTAACAAAGGCAAAGGAGAATAGTATTATTGTCTACCTAGTACACACATCCTACTTAACCAAACGAGAAAAGAATACTCGGTAGTTTATCTACATGAAGAAGAATGGAAAAAGATCATGCAGGAGGAGTCAGGTTAATTTGTATGAATCTGAAGAGACCAGATAGTTTGCACAAAACGAGCACACAAGGAACTATACAAAAAAGAAGTAACATATCGATCTCTCTGAAATATTGTGATACATGTAAATATCTAGAATAAAAATATAAGCACAAATACTGTGATACAAGTAAGTCTCTAGAATAATAATAAAAGGACATGTACTTAATAGTAGCACCGCCTAATGACATACATGAAGAAGATCAAGGAATAGAACAAAGCATTGATTTATGAGGTGTTTAAATGATTCGCACGAAAATGTAAAATAAAATTTACTATAAACATGCATGCGTGGAGCTCAACAAAAGGAAGTGAAATAGAACAAAGGTTTCTAATGCAGCACACACCTTGCGAAATAGTTCAAATGCTGTGTCGGCTTCCAGACCTTTCACATTAAACACCCTCTTTCCCTTATCTCCGTGGCAATGGTTGGCAATGTCTTCATCAGTTGTAACAACAACGATAATGTTATGATGATTTGATTTAGATACCAAGTCAGCTTGTATGAGATCCCATTCTTTCTTCGACTGCAGTCCATCAATAACAACCAGGCATTTATATTGTCTCAATATCTCACGGCACTCTACAATAGGATTCTTGCTGCCCATGGTGCACAAGTTTGCGGTCACACTGGTTTGAAGATATGCAGAACTGAAACTCGAAAGCAAGACTCGAGAGAAATCCCATAAATTGAAAGGATGTGCTACATCCACCCACCCGTATTTCATGAATAGTGTGTCCTTAATAATTCTATCACAGAACATGTTTTTTATGAGAGCAGATTTTCCAACGCCAGCTATACCCCACACAGACATAACTTGGTATCTTTTGGATCGTGCGGTAACTAAAGACGAGTCAAGATCCTTCATTTCTGATTCACGTCCAACAAGGGGATGATCCTTCATCCACTTTTTTGCCGCTTCCTTTTTGTTGTTGGCGATTATTACCCCATTGCTGCTGCTGGGTAAATTATTTGTATCATGTTGAGTTCCCTGCAAATAAGTACCAAGGTTAGTTTGTAACCTATGTAATAAATTGACACTTTTGCTTTCGTCCCCCCCTCCCCCCCTCCTCTCCCCCTTCTTTCAAACTTTGATAAACAAAAACTCGATACCGATTGTTTAGAGGACCGTGCGAACCCATCCGAAGTCCGTATGGTCCTTTTAGACGTATACTCACCGTATACGCATACTCATATGTCTGTGGAAGGCGAAAATTGAAAGTTATATAACAACAACAATTTTTTTTTAAAATATGACATGCAAAGACGTAGATCGCGATAATGCGAGGTGGGATCAGCCGACCGAAACATGGATTATACCCAGTTCAACCGAGTACACATATACGGAGATATACGTGGCCTCGATATGGATTTCGACGGGTAAAACAAATAAAACAGCCCATGCATCTTAAGTTTAGGGGGGGGGGACCGAAGCACACCTCATAAATTGAAGCATATGATCCTCATAATGCTCAAAATTTTGAATGCCATACTTGCATTCCTTTACATGCAAAACTAATACAAGATGATCGCATTAGCGCACTGATCAGAAGGTGATTGATTAACGCAACCGATTGAAATTTGATGGAATTTTGTAGATACACGTAGCGTAAGCTAATTTCCACTACTTATATTGGTTTACTTCTGTTGTTGTTGCTATTACTTGACAACAAACATCAACATCTACATTATTGAATGTATATGATTAGAATCATATATTGTAAGCATTTTATAAAACCTACTGATGACGTACGGTATATAGCTAGGTAGATGCTGTTACCTTTGTAGAGAAGGCATAAACAGAGTGGTCATCGGATAGCTGGTTGAGATGCAACACTTGGTATGGATGTCCCACGGACAAGCTGGCCACCTCGAAGTGGTGTGTGGACAAGATGACGCAGCTGCCATTCTTCATGTTTGGGAAGAAGCCCCTGATGGACTCCCACTCTGCCATGGTGTGCATGTCCTCCAGCACAACCAGGAACCTGTTCTCCATGAGAAGCCGCCCGAAAACCTCGAGGTCTCCTCCCCGTGCAGCCTCCATCTTCATTAGCACTTTCACACCCACCGGAATTGCTCGTTCCTCTTTGCAAGATAAACTTGAGTAGAACTGTGCCGCCAAAGATCGGATGAACTCCTCGGGATGGAAAGGACGCATCACCTTCACCCAGGCGCGGCAGGCAAAGTTCTTGCAGCTGGTGTCTCTGTCGGTGTAGGCGTTCCAGGCGATGGACGCCATCCCAAGGTCACCGCCACCACCAACTCCGGCGGCGGTGGAAGTGCCCCAGATGGAGATCACTCCGAGGTCTTGGCCTTTCTTGGGGAGGAGCTGGGTGAGATCCCACTGCCGCCCCTTGTGGGTTGTCTTGAATGCCGCCTCAAACAGCCTGTTGAATGCTGTCGCATCCACGGTGTCGTGAGAATGCGGCTTCTCCGGCGAGGTGACGGCAGGTTTGGCGCCGGAGTCGCTGATGAGGCTGTAGCGCGTGTTCCTGCTGCTCACGTCGTCCACCCTGGCCTTGAGCCGGTCCAGCTCGTCCACCGCCACGTCGAGCGGCAGCGGCGCCATCCCGAGGCAAGACGCCGCGGGCTTGAGCAACCGGAGCCACCAGCGGTTGTTCTGGTCGAGGTGGACGACGAACTCGATGCAGTCCTCCACGTCGTAGGCGAGCTCGCGGATCTGCCTCACCCACGTCCTCCCCACCGGGTTCTCCAGGCGGTCGCTGTCGGCGACCTTGAGGAAGGATTGGATCATTTGGAACTCGCCGGTGATGAACACCAGGTTGCGTGCCGCGCTCTGCCGCAGCTTCCCCTCCTCCTCGATCGCCGCCTGGGCCTTGGTAAGCGCCCCGTCCACCACCGACTTCGCCATGCCAACCACAAGGTCCGCCATGGCTCACTACTCTCTCTCTCTCTCTCTCTCTCTCTCTCTCTCTCTCTCTCTCTCTCTCTCTCTCTCTCTCTCTCTCTCTCTCTCTCTCTCTCTCTCTCTCTCTCTCTCTCTCTCTCTAGCAGCTGGCTTGCGCTTGATTTCTGTGTTTCTTGTCTAGCTAGATTCCTGCCTGCCTGTTTCTTGTCTGGCTGCCTGCTGTCTGTTTCTTAGACGACACACGCTCAAGTATTACTACCGGTAACATCTTCGTGTGATGCAATTTATGTTATATATATTGGTTCTCGCGCTTCGTACAGAATTGCTCCCTCTATCCACAAATAATTGTACTTCTACTCCTTAGTCAAACTTTATTAAATTTGACTAACTTTATAGATAATTATAGTACCATATATTACATAATTTTTTCATATTATGAAACTAAATTTGAATCCAGATCTAGTATTTCCAATTCAGTGTCATAAATATTGCTACGTTTCCTATTAGATTAGTCAAATTTTACTAAGTTTGTCTTAGGATAAGGCTAGAAATTCACTTATTTGCGGATAGGGAAAGTAAGTCCTGAATTTGTCTAGATTCGCAGGTCGTAAAATTAAAGATAGAGATGCGCACAAGACCTATAAACCACACCGAAGGGACTAAAATAAATGTAATATAGAGTAATAGCATACGTTTATAGCTTATGTTACTCAATACTATGATTAGCTTTCTCTATTGTAGAATGATGCTTGAACTTATAAAATGTAAATTTTGCCAATTAATACCCCATCAGGCCACATGCGCAAGAAGCCTGAATTATTGGTACTGTATATAATAGTACACAGAAAAGATCATGGGATGAGCCATCAAACAGCTCATTTGTGTATTGTTAAATTGGAACGGACAATCCAGACCAGCCTCCGAGAGACGACTTGGCGGAGGTCTCCAGAAATTAGCTGTTGAATCTCGTCGGTTTCCGTGTGTGGAACAAATCTCGAGCTAGATGACATGTTAGCTGTTGCTTTTGTGCAGACCGAGTGTGGATCATGTTATGTTCCAGTCTGGTCATAGCTCTTACCTTGCTAAATGTAATGGTTTATTGTTTTCTACTAGCAACAAACAAGCTGATCACTGAAGGGACAATTTTCTACTTGTCCAACTACTGAAACACCCTAATTCATCCACTTGTCATCAACTATGTTGTCTCTTCCCAGTTTGGTTGAGGCATCGCTATTTTGGCACGCTTCATAAAGTAATTGCATACTGTCTTCTCCGCTATCTGTTTGATCTGCCGTGCTTTAATTCATTATGACTTTGAGCACATATGACCTTGGAATAGTTTCATAGACACTCCGTCATATAAATTGTGCCAAAAGGTATTTGATGGGTATATATGTGTAATTGTTTTCCCTTTCCAGAAACAAACATAGTGAATATCTATGTGGAGATATTCTTTGTCCAAAACAAATTAATCTAGGACTCCGCCTTCTTGACAAAATTGGCCAGCCAATAAATTTCAATTGATATATTGTTGAAGTTATTAATAGCAAGGTGGCCCTAGCAAATTGAGAGACATTACTATCGGATGGCAAGCTTAGGCATTTTGTTCCTGCAAATCATGGGGCGGTCGGATGGACAATGAGGCCTTGTTCGGTTGCCGTGGTTCTAGGAAAGAAACTGCCCGGGGGTTTGGGTGAACCCCCTCCGTCACCCCAATCCACACTCTTCCCTTCCCCCTAGAATCCCTGCTTTATGTATCATTCGGTTAAACCCCAACAGGCTCTTGTATCCCAGCACTGCTTAGACCATCATTTGTTTACATAGAATTGATATACGTACGGTCACAAATCAAACCGTATATAGCTGATCGATATGCTGATTGGTTTCGGATGGCTCTGATATTTATAATAAGCAACGAATCTGCATAGAAACAATTAATATTTACAGGCATCTTGGAATATCCCCAGCATGCTCAGTTTCGGATGGCTCTGAACAGCCTCTTACTGGCCTCAGCCGGAGTTCCTTCTATCGGCGCTGCTGCCAGAAGAGTACGCCGCCAAGAGCATGTCGATCCGGTCCTACACGCCGATCACCACACCACTGATAGCTTGACAGTGGTGGTCTGCCACGTCTAGCTCCTAGAAGAAGACGAGGTCATTATGCACCACGAGCTCCTTGGAATGGCGCGATGGCGCGCACATCTGCGGCGACAGGCACAGTGTCACAGTGGTACTGTCGTGGCTTGCCGGCTGTTGCAATGGCATTGTTGTGTTGGTGGTGCAAGTACAGATGAAATTAGTTATTGCAAAAGAGTTGGAAGTCAAAAGCAAGGGTACACAAATCACACAGCAACTCAACTGATATAACCGATACCACGTCTCTAAAAATTCACAGATTAAAAAGAACGGTCCAACATACCTACTTGACAAGAACTTGCTGCTACATCAAGCATGCATGTTAACTGCAACATCAACTAACTAGTGGCAGATTACTTGTAATCAGAGTTGAAATAGCATTATGGCATAAATCATTGCAATGTTGCTGCTATATCAAGTGTGAGAAGGTCTACTCAAGAGCGAAAAAATATTCCATCGTTTGAGCCTCCATGGTATAGGTCACAAAGTGTAAAATGCTTAGTTACCGGCAAAGAAATTCGCATCATCATCGTCATCTGCAGAAATGTAGAATAAAATTTCAATGAGCATAAATGTTTAAGAAAGGGTATGGCACCTAGAGCTATTGATATTAGTGAGCACCAAACCAAGCAAATGTTTCATTTGAAGATGGCTTTACTATGTATAATAAATATATGCTGACAGGATAAATATAGCAAGATACAATTTTCACCACTTGTAGTTATACAAATTAGATCTTTATATTCTCTCTTCTCTAAAACAGTTAGGAACCTAGTTCTAGTTCTACAGGAGCTCAGGACTTCAGGATTAGCTTTCGGTCATCCAATTATACAATGCTCAAGAACATATTGGAAAAATAAATAGGTCCTGCACTGCTGGCAATGTACTATTCTAGCACTTGTGGTCTTAATCAAATTCCGTGCAACATTGAAACTACGCTTCATATAACACAAACTTACATATCGCAATGGTTCCGGACGAGGAGATAAGTGGAGTAGGTTCTTGCCATCCCACCAATCTAAATGACCAACAACCATGAGCAATGGCAACATTATTACCAGGAAAATAAATTTTGATGTTCGACGCAATGAACCAGACTGACTAACTAAAGCAACACAATTCAGCAACGACTAGAGCACCATGTACTGCCTTCTTGCAAAGAAACTGGGGATGGTAAGGAGCCAAGAGTTCTTATATGGAGGAAGAAGAGGAGCTAAAGTGACCAGTGAACTTAGAGAGCTTCTCTTCTTTCTCCGGAGGCAGAGGAGTGAATATTGGTCTCCTTGCAGGAGGTCAACTCGGAAAAGAGCATCCTCTTTGCAAATACCATGGCAAATTAGAATCTGTCAGCTTCTCCCCTTTCTTTTCCTTCAGAATTCACTAGATTCTCACATCTAAGCAAATCCCTCACAAGAACCACCACGTATCCTCCAAGTAACTAATTCCCAGCACCAAAAATACAAGGGGAGATCTATAAGATTCATACCAAAGAGCATGTTGCCGCAATCGGCTCCGGGCGATTTGCCTCCGGGTCGCCTACGGTCGATCTTCCTCCGGGTGGCCGCCGAGTTTGGGGTGAGCACCGGCAAGCTCGATCTGGATGGGTCGGTGGAGGAAGGAGATGAGGAGGACAGGTACGGCATCAAGGGTCATGAGGTGGACATGGAGTGTGGGAGGGTAGGACGCCGTCGTATCCGGGTCGCCGCGCCACGGCCGTCGTCGCCACTGAGTTGCCAGACCAGAGAGATCGGGCGAGAGAGCTCTTGTTTTTTTTTTTTTCTTTCCGATAATGATTCGGGAAAATTTCCACGAGTGGGGAGGAGATTATTTTTTTCCCGGCGAAATGGCCGGGTTTGACAGGGATTGAGGCAGGGTGCGATTCCCCCTCCCGCGGGTATAACCGAACATGCCAAGTAGGTGGAACGGGATTAATTTCCGGTCTTCCTGGTCCACGGGGATTGACGGGATCTAGGCCCCATCCCGGCCGGGGTGGGACTAACCGAACGCGGGGTGGGACTAACTGAACGAAGCCTAACGAAGACAGTCTTCCATCGCCGCTGGCTAATTCCGCTCCTACAATTCGTGATGCACATGCTTGGCTACATGGGTTAGCTGCCACTGCAGAGATTTCAGCTCATTTCTTTGCCACCGCTAGCGTTGTTACCCGGTCGTTGCAAAGATTTCAGCACATCTCTATACCGCCAAGTTTCAGCCATCGAATCTACCGCGGCAGCGTCTGCATCGAGTAGGCATCGTTGGAATCTGCGATACAACTGTTCGCATAACTGTTACATCTATCTGCTTGACACTTTTTTTTAGAAAAGAGCATATAATAATATATATATTAATATAGAAGATACCAATTATACTCGGCATCTACAACAACGCATTACCCTAGCGACCGTACAAATATACATAGATAAAAAAAGAATTAAAAAAAAAAAGTCTCGCTACAGTTTCTCATTCATTGAAACAGCAGTACTACCACCACAAAATAGCACCAGAAGTCTATTTTCTCCAAAAAAAAACAACGCCTCAAAAAGGGAACAGTGCACAAGCACCGTCATCGCCCGATCAAAGATCTAGGTTTCCACCATAAAAAAAGTCTATGCTCTCAAAACAATACCCTTAACAAGGTCATTGCCCGCCACAACCAATTAAGACCAGACCCTGGGTTTTCACACTGAAAGATAGGACCATGAACTTCACCTGTACTATCGCTCCCGCTTGCATACCACTGCTCTAAGGCACGAGTCACCAAGCCAATTCCTCATCACCATCCGGACTCGAACCACAATTGTCAGTCCTCGGATCTCGGTCTTCATGTCATTCTTCGTCGGCACCCTGGGACGAGAACATGCCCCATGATATTAACATCTAACAGAGCTTCGAAGCGCTCCCTCTAAACCCAAACGTTCAGAGTAAAAACATGGGTGCGTACGACCGAATCCCACCCGATCCAGCAATCTTTCGGCATATGCGCACTGTGGAGTTCGCTGGGGGAGCCTTCCGAAACACGCCACTACAACTAGATCAATGGAGACAAACATCAAGGGGGTATTCATCTTGGTGTGAGATGAACCCTTGGACCACCCCCTTTATCCAAACCGAGCCAGCAACCCCCTCGCCACCAACCGGAGGTAGAGGAGAAGACAGTCCAGCATGCCACTGAAGCGGCTCGTCAGAACCCAGCATGCAGCTGCCTCCGCAGCCAGAGGTCCAAATCGGATCCGAGCCAGACCCGATGCAACCGTCGCCCTCCATGGCGGCCACAAGTCAGCGCCGCTGAGGATGTCCTCGCAAGATCGCCTCCAATGCTGCCACCACGACACCTCCTCCTCCCAAGCCCTCGATTTGCGCCCCCGAAGAAGACGACGGGCCTAGGCATACGCCCTAGGCCCATGGCGTGATGCCGCCGCCTGCAATGTGGATGCAGGAGATCCGCCGCCACCTGGCCGAGATCGCCACCTTGACCACTGCCCCCCGACCCGCTCCGTCGGCGCTGCCCCTTTGAAGAAGACCGCCGCAGCCTCCACCCCTACCACCTTAGGTACTAGGGGTCTGCCGTCACCGCGGCCAATGCCAGCGGCAACGGCAGAGGGATGGGATATGTAGGAGGGAGGTCGATGGTGGCAGGATCTAGGGGCCCTCTGGCGGCGCCTGGGGATCGCCATGGGAGGCAGCGTCTGGGGATCCGCTTGACACCTGGTAGTAACATGGACTAATAACATGAACATGTTACTCGTACAGCTAACAACCCATCGGGCAAAGTTAAACAAGACGGACTTTCTTTTGAACAAAGAGGGGTCGCGAAGGACCCCGATGTTGTTGCCATTAAAAAACAGTCGGTCGGTTACAATTACATACAAGACCTTTAAAGAAAAATAAAATAAAAGCAGTCCTGAACATTTGCACCAAAGACCCTGAGCAAAGAGTGAAGAAAGCAATCAGGTCCTTTGACCGAACCATCGAAACTGAAGCCTCGCCGCCGGCCATCGAACTCCCATCGGGGACGCACCACTTGGTAAGAAGATGACGTGAAGCACCGACGCAGGTCTTCAAGAGGGAGGTTGCAGGCAATCTCACCGCTCATGCGGCCAAAGATGCCGATGGCAAACATAGCCACGCCACCCGACGATGTGCTCGAAGAGGCAGCAGCCTGTGTTGTACGGCGACGACACCATCCATCCTGACGTCCCCCTCGCCACCTCGGTCGGGCAGGACGATGCTCTGAGTGTTGACAAAGATGCAGCACAAGTAGGATGCTCATTTAGAAGATCCGCTGCCAAGAATCATGTCCGCTTCCACCATTGAAGCCGAGCCAAGAACCAAGGCGAGTTCCAGCTGGCGCTGCACCCAGGCGCCAAACTGTGAGAAGACCTTAGCATACCTCCGGGACAAAGCTCCAACCAGCAGCAACGTCTCCCTCCTCCCTCGTCGCCACAGCCGGTTAGGGACAGGGAAAGCACCACCACCACAAGCCCGAAAAGGAGGCAGCAGAAAGGAGCCTTATTGCAGAGATCTTCGAGGATAAGACCACCGCCGCTGGCTCTGACCACCAGAGCGCCACCGACGAAGCCCAAGCTCGAACTGTACAGAAACCGGCCCCAAGATCCCCATGTCCTACTCCAACTACACGGCAAACAGCCGGGAAGACTACATCTAAACCTACCTACTATGTCGACGCCTCTCCTTTGCAGTCTCCACCCGACGACGCCGGCGGAGGACATTCGGGATCGGTCTGAAAACTTCGAGGCGACTCTCAAGGGAAGGGGTAACAAGACTGACTTGGGGAAAGTCTCAAGAAATTAGATGTGTGTGCCATTAATTATGCTAACTACAGGTGGAGCCCCGTCAATTGACCACAACTCTTTAAACAACTTTGGACAGTGTGTTAATGAAATTATTTAATCTCTTATGCTAGTAATGTATATGTAAGCAAATTGATGACATGGCATAATAAGGAGCAACTGACTGACGCAACTTCCGTAAAAATGGAACAAATCAATCATGACATCAATTTGCTGGCATGTTATGGTAACTACCTCACTAGTCTAAGGAGCAACTGACTGACACAACTTTTGTAAAAATGGAACGAATCAGTCACAGGGTTGAGAATTTAGATCGAGAACATAAAGAAGTGGAGCCAGCCAACACACTTTAATTAAACAGTTTACTCCTAAAATTACCCGTTGATCTCCCTAATTTTCTGCCCTAGACAGTATATAGTAAGACGTAGCACCACGCGTAATCAGGCTGGTCATAGTGTATAGTAACTTAGACTAGTAACATGCATATGTTACTACTCCCTTCTTTACGGTTTGCAGGGCGTCTAATCAAATTTGGGTGTTTCAAAACTGTAACGTTCCTAGGCGCATAAGAATAAATTATTGATTAATGTGGCAGCTTTCCTCCCAACTTTCTATGCATGCAACAGTCTCCCACCACTGTATGCGCCTTAACCGCTCACTAACATGTCTAATTTTCAGCCAATACGTTCACGCCTAGGTCCGTGAGATTTTTATAGAGCGTCCTGCAAACCGTGAAGGAGGGAGTAATCTAAGTTACTATCTTCATAGTATAAAATAACTTAATTGTGGTAACATGCAATGCCATATTAATTAGGTTATAGACTCATTTTGCCTTGATATGTGTGATGTTACAGTAACATAGCTAGTTACTCTATCTATCTCTTTCTTCATTAACTCATTACCACATAAGTAAAGGTGCTGAGTTAGACTCTTAGTTAATAGTGAAGTTACCCCCACTATGACCAGCCTTAGAGACGAAAGGGCCCTGTCCGCCATGTGTGTTTCGACCGTGAGTAAGCGAATCGTCCAGGTGACTCCTGCGCCGTGCCTGGTTGCCCTATTTCTGGAGGTGCTACTTTTTTATTTACAAGTGGACGTGCTTCTATGGATAGATGGGCCAGGCTATGTTGCGGAAGCACGCCTGTGACGTTCCGTGATGGCTTTCTGGTATGTCGTCTTCTCCACATGTTCGGCTTGAATAAAAGGTGGTGGTCCTAGGGTTCCTACTTGTCGCCAAGGTGAAGATCTCCCAGTTGCCTATCGTCATCGATCTGGCTGAAGCGTCATGTTCCGGAAGGCTCCGCCGGCAAACTCCACAGTGTGCATATGCAGAGAAATCGCTGGATCGGGTAGGATTCGGTTGTGCGCATCCATGTTTTTACTCTGGACGCTTGGGTTCAAAGGGAGCGCTTCGAAGCTCTGATGACTGTTAATATCATGGGACATGTTCTCGTCCATGGTGCCGACGGAGAATGTCATGAAGGCCGAGATCTGAGGACTGACAATGGTGGTTCGAGTCCGGATGGTGATGAGGAATTGGCTTGGTGACTCGTGACTTGGAACAGTGGTATGCAAGCAGGGGCGACAGTACAGGAGAAGCTCATGATCCTATCTTTCAGGGTGAAAACCCAAGGTCTAGCCTTAATTGGTTGTGCCTGGCAATGACCTTGTTGAAGGTATTGTTTTGAAAGCGTGGACTTTGTTCAGGGTGAAAACCTAGATCTTTGATCGGGCGATGATGGTGTTTGTGCACTGTTCCCTTCTTGGAGACGTCGTTTTTGGAGAAGATGGACTTCTGGTGCTGTCTTGATGGTGGTAGTACTGATGTTTCAATGAATGACAAACTGTAGCGGGACTTTTCTTTTTTGTAATCTTTTCTTTTTTTTGGCTGGGTGCATCCGTATGGCCGATAGGGCAATGCGTTGTTGCAGATGCTAGTTTTGATATTAATATGCTCCTTTTCAAAAAAAAATGGATAGACAAGCCTCTTTTTTTTCTACTTTGCATGTACTACGTTTGTACCAGATATGGGCCCCTAACTTGGTTGGGCCCAGGCCATCGCCCCTCTTGCCCTGGGCAGAGCCAGCCCTGGTAGCATCTGTTGTAAGAACGACCGTTTTACTTTGCCATAGGCTTTTCAAAATCAATTTTGAAAAGAACCCCATCAAGCTTTTTTCGATGTATTTCACGAATAGTTTTATGAAGGACAACAACTCCTAAAATATGACGACTAGGCATGAACGCAGTTTGAGTCGGTCTCCACCTTTTGTGCAATATTAGTAATTCGATTTGTTGCAACTTTAGTAAAGATCTTAAAGCTTACATTGAGTAAACAAATAGGTCTATATTGTTGTGTTTGGACCGCATTCTCCTTCTTAGGTAGGGGCGTGATAACTCCAAATTTTAGTTTATACAATGGTAATTCAACAATTTGTAACTGTCTAAATAGAGACATCAAGTCACTCTTTATCACGTCCCAGGATTTTTAGTAGAACTCAGCCGAAAACGCATCCGGTCGTGGAGTTTTATTATGTTCTATCTGAAAAATAGCCTCCTAGACTTCTTCCTGTCTATTTAGCTTTGTTCAAAAAGTCATCCTTTCTCGACCATGATGGTTCAAATGTGAGTTTAGCTTTGTTCCCTAAGTGTGATTGGGAACCCGAGTCTATCAGTAACGGAGTGTGATCTGGCCCTAACCGATACTAAGGAGAAATTTGGTTTCCACTCAACACTGGCTAGCACACGGTCTAGCTTTTGTGATTGTTTGGTCTCCGGTAGATCTATAGGTGCGCTTGTGATGGTAACACTAAGTGACCCCTATGTTTGCTTTGCGGAATTTATGTTGGTAAAATGTTCGGGTTTTAGTCTCCCAAAAGCGGACGGTTTGCTAAGTTGCCAAAGGAATTTCTCTTTGCAACTTGGCTTTGTCAGGTTTTTTGTTTTCTTTTCTTGGGGTTTTTTCACAGCGTCAGATGTTCAATGTGCGGTAGTGGGGACGTTCGCGCTACAGTGCCCAAATTGACATGTACGCACACTACTCCGTCCTTTACCGACTAAACAGCAACTTTTCCTTTGGGATTCCACAACCAGCGCCAAGAATTGTCAACCTCTTTCTTTTTGTGAAACAAAGTACAGACGCAAACACTCATAAATACCTATGAACACACACATACACCTTTTTCCCGTGAGCTACTCTGAAAGACTGAGTTTGAGAGATTGATCTGGCGGATTTTAAGATCGACGAAGTCACTACATATGTCTCGCTGTAGACGGGAACATCACCGCGTACTAAAGAATATTCCATCTTTTGTGACACACCAAAGCATTAAATCTATGTTTGAACCCTGGTGGGTTAGAGCTACCACTGTCTTTCTAACCATCCAACCACATGTTGGTTCTCAAAATCCACAGTGATTGCGCTAAGCTACTGATCTTCTCTTAGGTTACAAGGACCTGTGTCAACACCCGGATTTTTAATCCCAGATGCCTGTTATGCTATACATCGCAATCTCAGGATTACCATTTTTACGAGACATAACAGATTGGTACCATAGCTCATCATCCATTACAAACCATAATAAAGGTCTTACAAATATAGGATCACACAATCCAGTCTTAATACAATCAACGCAGCGGAATAATATAATAACGATAGCGTGGGCGAAGCTCCATCTTCATGGTCACAGGAAATGCTGATGATGGGAAATGATCCTAGTTGTCGTAGACTTCCTGTTGTCCATCATCCTGGTAGTCCTCCTCATAGTCTGGCCACGGGAATAGCAAAGGACAAAGCCATGAGTACTCTTTAAGTACTCACAAACTATCACTAACAGGTAAGTGGTTCAAGTAGGAATCCTAAGATCTAGGTTGTTTTGCAAAAAGTTAGGTTTATCTTAACTGAATTCAGAAGCAAAGAAAACTAGTTAAATGTTTTATAACACCTAAGTGGGAACTTAGCTTTCTCTTTCACAACCCTGTTGTGGTCAAGTCAAAGTCATAGTTCATTTCACAAGTCATTCTGAAAACATCTGACGACGGAACAGTATGACCACTCCAACTGTCCATAACCACGGACGCGGCTATTCGAATAGTTTGACACTCTACAGAGGTGGTACACTTTCACCATAATATTCGATACATCCGTCAGGAATAATCCTGATTCACCATACTCAGTATGCGGATAATCAATCCTAACCTATCAATTACACACCCTAGTATAGGCACCTCTCTTATGAGTTTGGTCTCCCAACCATGAACATCTGTCATCTTGGGAACTTCATAGGTGGACAATCATCACGAGGTAGCCTCAGCTCAAACCTCGGTCTCAAGGGAACCCATACTAAGGTATATAAACTTCTAGTCAAGCCCTACCTAAATTCAGGTATTGTGGTTGTACGGTAACATTGGAATGGTATCGCATCCGAACGCAGCCATCCGTTTTATAAAAAGGGCTAAGGCTCATGCCTCAACATTTTCACCATCAATTCATCTGGTGTTCAAAAACACATGTCAAGACATTTCATTAGAATGACTCATCATTCTAAGGCTTTCATAACCATTTTCACCAAGTATTCCCATCTAAAGTGATCAAGTTTTAAGCTTAGCACTAGCCACTAAAGTTAGGGGTAATCTCTAATAAGGGGTGATAATCAAGTGTGACTTATCTAAATCTAATCTCATGCCTCAGGATGACATCTAGTTTTATCTAACTTAGGACAAGTTTTATGCTCTTTATGCTACCTCTAATATCTTTCCAAAATTTACAAGTCACTAAGTAAACATAAATAAAAAGCTTTGATAAAGAAATAAAACAATCAAGCTTGCAAGTAAAACTGGAATTTGGTATAATCAAGTGGTATAATCACATATGCCTAAGGCATCTAGTTTGCATAGTTATCATGCAAGTGTCAACTTGCAAGTTCTAGCTTGCACAGTTGCAAGTGTTAGCTTGCCTTGAGTAGTGCAGTGGTTGAAGTTCTCCTCTGCTTTCTCTTCGTAGTAGTCTCCTTCCTCTTCGTATTCTTGGTCGGTACTAGCATCTATAAATAAATACGAAGTACACAATCACCAAACAATACTTAATTACTTTTATTTAGCATTCAAGGTTCACACTAGATGATCTAACATCATCACAATCATCTCAAGAAATAAAGACTTAGTATTATTTATTTTATTTTAGAAAAGTAATTTCTACTCATTGAAAACTACTTAAGATTTAATATTCTCCAATTAAAACATGGGATCATGTTGACACATGTCATCACCACATATTCTAATACTTGGGAATTGTGATTTAAAGTGATGTCACAATTTAATAAGGTTTAACCTTTTTATTTTAATTAATTAAAGTGACTGGAAATGCCTATGGGGCATTCTTTTATTACTTGTCCATTATTACTGCAAGTAAACCTAGATATTTTTATATATTCAAAAAGGTCCTATCAAATGTGATTCTTGAGAGTTGGAATCAACTCAGAAGCATCTATGGTTGAATTTTGAAAAATGTTTGAATGCAGAAAAGTCTCTGACTTGTTATTTTTACCATAGGTGATCTATAATTCCAAATGGTTTGAATCCAACGGGCTTGGATTAAGAATTTCTACACCTTTCTAACAAATTTAGTTTCATGCTATTTGGTTCAGTAAAACTCTCTGAATTAATTTTTGAATTAACAGACATAACTAGGTTTGAAGCTAAATAGACAAGTCGCGCGGGAATTCTAACTGGGCCGGCCCACTGCGCACAGCGTGCGCGCGGGCTGGTTAAGTGATGTCCCCACACGTCAGTGGGACAGAGAGTGGCGAAGGGGTACGGGGCGATTACGACCGTAGGATTAGACTAAGGATGAACGGCTCACGTCCGTCATCCTCGTCGAACAGAACACGGGGGGAGGGGGGCTAACCCTAGCGCGGCCAATGGGTGTCTGGGGCAGCTCACCGGGGCTCAGGTGATGGTCGGCTATGGGGACGAATGACGAAGTCGACGACGGCGGTTCTCCTGGTACTGGCGGATCCTCCTGGGGTGGTCGCAATTGACGGTGCCCTTCTCCTCTAGCAGCGGCAGGCTCCGGCAAAATTCCGGCGAGGGAGAGCTCTCCTTGCTCCGGGAAGAGGTGAGAAGGATCAGTGAGAGGTGGGGAGTGAACTGGTGTGAAGAAAACGAGCGGGGGAGGCCTCCTTTTATAGGTGAGCGAGAGAGGCCGAGCGGCATGGGCAGTGATCGGCGGGGTCGGTGTTACAACGAGCTACGGGCATGGCTGAGGCTAGGGGACGGTGCGCGGTCTCCTGGCGGTGCTCAACGGCTTGATGGTGCGGAAAGGGGCGGTGCGGTTTGGTCGGAACGTGCTGGTGCTCTGATCGGCACCGACGGCGTTTTTGATGACGCACGAGCGCTCCTGGTCGCGCGGCGGCGAATGGGCATGTCTGGTGGTCTCCTGGGACGGTGGTGATGAGGTAGACGGGCGGCTAAGGCGAGGCGCGGTCGGGTTGAACGGAACAGGGCATGCACTGCGGTGCGCATCGGCATGGTCGACAGTGGCGCGGGCACGGTGTTTCTGGCGGTTCCCTTCTCTGTCTTCGAGCTAGGGCGGGTCTAGAGGGGGCAGTGAGGCACGGGCGGCATGGTAGACAAGGTTGGCGAGGCTGGCTATGCTTCTAGCTTGTTGTCGATGGTGGCGATTTTTTTTAAATAATATGAATTAATTAATTAATTTGAGTTCTATTATGCGTTTTTTCGAAATTCCAGATCTAGCACTTTGTCGGCCAGGGGCAAGCCGACTGGGCCAATCGGCCAGGCCCTGGCCGACTGCATGTGGCACCATGTAATGGGCCCTGCCCCACACATGTAATCAGCTTGGAGCAAGCCGATTGGTTTAGTCGTTCTGGCCCAGGCCGATTAGTGCAATCGGCCAGACCTAGACCGATGGCCTAATCGTCCTGCCCCTAACAAAATCATGCATGATCAATGCAGCCCTTCCGCTAAATAATCGTCATTGCTGTTTTTCGCCAATCCTTGGCCGATTTTTCCCGCCAAGATTTCCGCCCTTTGTTCCGCCACTACTTCCCGCCTTTTTTTTCCGCCATACTTCCGCCCTTTTTCCCGCCACTACTTCCGCCTTTTTTCCCGCCTATTCGCCGGTGCCTCTATAAATCCGCAACGAGATGTATCCTTACAGTTCATCTCTTCCTCCTCTTACTCTCTCATTTCCTCCGCTCCTCTTGCTCTCGCATTTCCCTCCACCTCTCCACTATGACCGACGTCCCCCCAGCTGTAGATATGTCCATTGGGCTTTTCTTCATAGCCAGAACTGTTGTGATAAGCGTCATACGATACCGGGATACGTTGGTAACAAACCATAATGCTCTCGTTATGCTTGGTAAGTCACTTCATCAAGAGGGTGGAAACAAGACCCCAGATCGTGCACGAGGAGCTTGTCGGGATCTGCAAGGTGGAACAAGCTCACCTCGGTCCGGGACAAGCTCGCAGCTTGGAGCGGATGCACCTTGGTCCTGGATAGAAGATATCAAGATGAGGATGATATCTTCATGCCGCCACCCGTTGGAAGCAAGGCAAGAGCTGAGTGGGACAAGAGGCGGGAGAAGAAGAAAGAGCAGCCAAGAAGAGTCAAGCGACATGACGGAGCAGGTTGTGGCACGAGGGCCTGGATAGAAGAGAGCGAAGATGAGGATGATATCTTCATGCCGCCACCCGTTGGAAGCAAGGCGAGAGCTGAGTGGGACAAGAGGCAGGAGAAGAAGAAAGCGCAGCCAAGAAGAGCAAGTGAGGGATCGCCCAAGGAAAGGGTGAGGCATCATCGAAGGGAAAGGAAAGGCATCATGCTAGGGATAGATAAGACTCTTATTTATGTACCGCAAGTTATGTTGAACTATGTTGCAAGTTATGTTGAACTGTTGCAATAAAATCGTGAAATGATAGAATGGTGTCTCATATATAGGTAGATATATGTCTCATACATAAGTAGATGTCTCATGCATAGATAGACATGTCTCATACATAGATAAATATATGTCTCATACATAGATAAATATATGTCTCGGCGTGACGTCTCACCGCGACGCTCGGGTGGTGGGTTAGGAGGCGTCCAACCGAACTCAGGCGGCCGAACCTGTCGGGGAGGAATCACCGACCCGTACTCATCATACTGAGTCTCCTGTGTGGGGTCAGGGGGGAGTCTAAAAAATGTTCAGTCAACTGCTCTGCGTCATGAAATCCTGAGTGCTATGATCATCGTCCTGATCAGTCCAGGCGGATCCAGACATAGACGACTGATAGCCAGACATAGACCCCTGCATTCTGAATGCTCCTGCACATGAAAACAAAGTATGTAAGAACTTGACATGAACTGAGCCTCAACGCTTATCTTGTAAGACACATACCATGTGGCTGTGGCTGTGGACGAAACCCGTAGTTTAGCATGGGAGGGTGACCCCAAGGCTCCTGCTGCTGGTGCTGCCACGACCAACCTCCATCGTGCAAAGGTGGCTGCTGCTGCCAATAAAGAAGACTGCTGATGCCACGTCGAACTTCCAGCCTGGTCTGGGGGAGGAGGTCTCGGAGCCGTCTGTGGTGTAAGCCGTGGACGGGGAGAGTGTCGTAGGGGCGAGGGTGGCTGCTGCTGCTGGTGGTGCGTCGAGTGCCGCGGAGGACGCTGTGGTGCCGGGTGGTGAGCAATGTCCGAAGGGCGGGTGCACATGATAACCCCGTAGATACGCCGTATCTTCTCCTCCAGGCGACTCAGCCAGGTCTCCTGGTCCCGCCTGTGAATAAGTAGGGGTCCAGACGAAAGAGAGCGTCTGTACTCAGCACTCTCCGTCTCAAGATCGACTAACAGCTGTGCCTGCAAGAGACACCACAAGGTTCGCCATATATAGATGGAAAACTATGTAATAAATAGGTGCATTAGATGAAGAACGTACCGCGTGTTGTCTGCTGCCCACAGTCGACTGGCTCGGATAACTATCCCAAGTAGCCGCGCCCGGCATCTCCTCTGGGTGAGATTGTTGCGTGATGCGTAGTCGTGTGGCGCTCATGTAGCTATCCAAATACCTGTTGAACTCTTCCATATCAAACGCTGCTCGAGTCCTGCACTCGGGCTGTAGCGGTGTCCCACTCTTGAACGTACACCCCAACCCTGTGTAGCCAACCCGTGGCGGTCTTGCTACTTCCCTTCCTCGACAACCTAACATTTAACATGGTTACTGTCATGTCAATAAATCATGTTAAGATGGAAGTAATGTGTAAATGAAACATACGTGTGTACGACTGAAGGTATGGCGCTCTCCGTAGGACGAGGATCAGCCAACTGGCGAAGACCAAACTGCCTCATTACTCTATGTAGGCTCATCTCCTCTGCCTGCATGTCGAAGCCAACACCAAACTGCCTCATTACTCTATGAAGAACAAACCAACACCAAATCGAGCCATGAGCTAACCCATCCGTAGATCGGGCTTCCACTCCCTCTCTAATGGTTTTGGATTGAAGTTTTTGTGGTCAAATCGATCAAAATCTGAGAAAAAAGGTGGCTGTAAATGAAGAACACGAAGGAGAGAGAGAGGCAAGGTAGCGCTGGCGTGGAGAAGAAGGCCAGCGTGGCGCGACGTCGCCTTATCTAGCCCCGGTCTGGCCGACAGGGCCGATTAAGCGCCCGCCGATCGACTGCCGACCGCCAGGGTCCGGCGTTCCCACGGCCGACCCGCTTGGGCTATCTGGCGGGACGATTATCTGCGCCGGCGCTCGCCGATTGGCCCAGTCGGCTTGCCCCTGGCCGACAAAGTGCTAGATCTGGAATTTCGAAAAAACGCATAATAGAACTCAAATTAATTAATTAATTCGTATTATTTAAAAAAAATCGCTCGATGGTGGGGGTGGCAAGTGTGCTCGGCCATGGTGGCCATTGATGGCATGGTCGAGTACACAGTGGGCTAGAGTTGCTTAGACAATGTTAGTGACCTACTGGGAGTGTGGTGAGAGCTAGAGAGGGAACAAGTTTGGCACAGACACTGCTCACAATAGTGTTTGTTCTTTAATTTGATTTGTCCTCAGAAGGTGTTTGATGAAATGGCCGCAAGAAATTCATATTTGAATTTTTGGATGAAACTTGGTGAGTGTAATGGTCACATACTAGGGAGTATCTGGTTGACTAGATTTGTCAGGGTGAACTGGTTTGAGTGGTTTTTGAGAAATGGTGATCTTACCATATGAACTAGATTCAATTTTGAATTGTCCTTGGCATATATTTGTAAATTGTTTTTGTGGGTTTGCAAGGTGGGCTTGGGTTCACTTTTACTTGGTCTAGCAAGGGGTGAAAAGAATTAGATTTGTTTCTGTTAGAAATCTTGGACTAGAAACACACAAAGTGGTCTAGTGAGCAAAATTGGCAGATGATGTTGTTTTCATCTTTAAACCAATCCTTGCCATTCATAACAATCAAACAAGTCCATTCATGCATTCATCACATACACACATGCATTCATATGGATTTAATTAACAAAAGTTTTTGTTAATCCTAATTTTGGATAATTGGAATTTGATAACCTTGATTAATATTTTTGGGATGTTACAACCTGCCATTTTTTTGAATATTGATAGGTTGCCTGATTTCATCCATTTTTGTTCTCATACAGTTATTGATTATCTTTAATCCTATTGTCATTAATACATCTATCCTCCTAACCATGGCTTTCAAGTATTATCTCTTCAATACTATCTTAGCATAATTGTTTTTCAAAAAGAGGGACATGCCCCGATCTCTGCATAAATCGATTAATACGACCTTTATTTCATTATTTGGAGCAAATTATTACACATTATTATAATCATGGATCACTCATAGTTTCCACAAAAATAAGCCTGCTAAACAAGACTAAAAGCAAGCGGCGCATAAGCATCTTCATGTTAATATCCGATCAGACCGCCAGCCATATTGGCTGTATAAGTCCTATGCAACCGTTTCCAAATGACGACACCCAATATCCATGGCCTGGTGGTCCTCCACAGGCTGGAGATAGGACCATATATAGATCCAATGTGTAGCCATAGGGATAACCTGCAGAAATGATGGAAAACTTTTCAGGTTAAAGATAAAATCACCGTGAACATCATATGGCCCGTAGTAAAGCGCACACACCAACTCTAATGTGTCTTTTATCTTTCTTTGGGATCCCATTTAACCAATTTCCAAAAAGATTAGCCATATTAGCAGGAGGTGAAATATTGAAAGTCGTCATAAAAACAATCTCCCATATAATTTGAGCGAAAGGGCATGCTACAAAAAGATGTTGAATTGTCTCATATTGATCACAAAAACAACATTTATTTGAACCTTGCCAGTTTTTTTCACCAAGTTATCTTTTGTGAGAATCTCCTTCCTATGAAAGAACCACATGAAGATTCAAATTTTGAGCAGTACTTTTATTTTCCATATTTTTTAAGATAAGCCGTTTGACCATTTAACAAATCGAGGTACATCGATCTAACAGTGAAGCACCCAGAGGCAGTTAGGTTCCACTTAAAAGTATCCTCGCTATCAAAAAGATGGACTGACATCAAACATTACACAAGATACAACCAACGAAACCATTTATTACCAGACAAGTTCTCCTAAAACCTATGTTTAAGGGCGCCGATCCCAACACATTCACAACAGTGACATTTTTGTGATAGACAATATTATATAAAGATGGGTACTGAACACTTAGGGGCTCATACCCTAACTATGTGTCTTCCCACAATCTAGTTTTTTGGCCATTGCTTATCTCTAAAGAACCCCTGCTAAAAACTCCTCTTTAACATTCATTAGACCTTGTAGAATGGAGAATCAGTTGGTTTTGCTGAAACCCGAGAAAGTGTTTTGTTATTCAAATATTTATTATGAAGAAGCTTTTGCCAAACCCCTTGTTCATTCATTAGCTTATATAACCATTTGCTAAGGAGACTTTGTTCTTTAACTCTAGAACCTCCACTCCTAAACCCCCTTGATCCTTCGGTCTGCAGATCATAATCCACTTATTTAATATGTATTTCTTTTTATGACCATCACTTTGCCAAAAAAAACCCTGAAAAAATCAAGTCTCTTTCTTACCCATATGGGTATTTATAGAAATGAGAGCATGAACATTGGTAGACTTGTGGGTACCGAATTAACAAGTATTAAACGATCCCCATAAGAAAGCATCTTACCAATCCATCTTCCTATTTTTTCTCAAACCGATCCTCAACTGGTTTCCACTCGGCATTTTTTAGCTTTTAGTAATGAATAGGAATCCAAATATATTTAAAAGGAAGAGACCCGATGTCGCATCCAAATAAAATTTTATATTCTCCCTCAACTGCTTTAGCTTTCCCAAAACAAAAAATCTCACACTTATAAAAATTAGTTTTGAGAACAGAAAAATGTTGACATAAGCATAGAATAAGTTCCATGTTAAGAGCTTTCTGTAGGTCATGATCCATAAAAAGAATCGGATCGTCCATATATTGTAAAATGGAGACACCCCCATCAACTAAATGGAACCTCGTCGTGACTCAAGAAATTAGTTTAGGCTAACTATACGTGGAGCCTTATCGATTCCCGCGTGACGAACCAGACTCCATCTAGATGACATGTTAGCTATTGCTTTTGTGCTGACCGAGTACCTAAGGATGTGGATCATGCTTTGCTCCAGTCTGGCTATAGCTAGCTTGGTTAATGAAATGGCTTATGGTTGTTTAGAAGGGAACACGTTGATCTTTTAATGGTCGTTAACTTAACAATATCACTTTACTGGACAGACTCGTGTCATTAACAGCTAGGTGGAGATATTCTTTGGCCAAAAAAGTTCAATCTGGTAGGTAGAACTCTACTTTCTCGGCAAAATAGGTTTAACGATTTACCTTCATCTATGTATTGGCAAAGTAATAATAGCCAATCCCTCATATATATTTTACACTACAATAGCATAGGGTAGACAACACCCTTACATCTACAAAGTTGCCTAGCCGAGGGTCACAATTATTTCATATTAAACGGATCTACAAATAGGTAAATAATTTTCGCATTAAAAATATCATTTTAATTGACATTACTCATTCCTCATGCTAAGAAATTTATAACCAAAACTAAAATAAAACCCATACTTCCAAGGGGTCAAGATATAATACATAGTGCCATTAATATCTTATCTATCTATATCTATACCAATATGAAACCCAAATTATAGGAAGAGAATGTGAGAATTCTAGTCCCAAGGAGCTAATGAATATTGTGAGCATTGTATTGTATACCATGCAATTGAATGTAAACATATGATGTATCTGATGTGCAATCAAATCTACAAAGGAAATAAAATTACAAGTATCCACATTGGCATTAAATTTTGATCAGTGGGTTCTATTTCAACAAAAAAAATATTTTGTAGCATCAATGGATCTTGTTTTATTTCAATTTTGACTTCTCTCCTTTGAAAGCGCAAAGTTTACTCCTCACACCGGAAGGGACACCTGCAATTTCATTGAGTATGTCATAGTCGATTGAATTATATAGATGCTGTGATACAATACAATATAGATATAAATTAATCAAATATCAACATGAGTAGTGAAAATTTTGTAAACTATTTGTAAATTTTATATACTAACATGAATGTATATTGGGGAATTCCTACCTCTTACTATTAGAATTCATAGAGGAAAGTTATTTGCTGACACTTCTCATTAGTTTCTGATTAATTTAACATATATAAAAGAAAGATCTGTCAATTCCAATTCATGTATATTTTAATTCATGTATATTTTAATTCATGTATATTTAAGTTTCCTATTGTTTTCTTATTTCCCTGCCAAACGGATCATATCACTTTGTATGCCATAACAGGTATGGACTTGTTGGATTCTTTTGTTATACTTAAGCAAGTCACACTCTTCTTATACATGTGGATGTATTTTTGTAGGAGGAAAATCAAATCTAATTATGGTACACAATAGTAGTATTATTTATTTTTGAAACCCACATAACAAGTTAATGGTGGCAGACCGCTTCTAATAATTTTATCATGTATAGAGAAATGCTACTATGTAAAAATATTGGATGGTTAACAATTACTTATTTCTTGCCATATAGAGATATTGCAAGGAAGATCAAATAATTTATTTGTGGCATGGTGAAATATCACACGATCACATTATCCTCCATACTACATCCATAAATGCCAAACCATGTCGAAAAACTATCCACATACCCAATTTATTTGTTATCCTATTGGTATTATGTCATTAGTTTTTTCAAATACATGATTGTGTCTATGTGAAACATTAATTTAGTTTTTCAAACAACTAAGAATTTTCATTAATATTTATCTACCTAGTCACCGTTGCACATCTAATCAATTGTATACTTTTTTTATAAAAGGGTTAGCATAATAAAAACAGTAAGAGTTCTTTCTTTGCACTTTAATGACATTAATCTTCTTAATAGGAGCCTATGTGACCAGAGGGAATTTTGTACCTCTTCGTCCATTGGTATAGCATTGAGCATGTCGAGAACCATCTGTATGGTAGGTCTCTTATGTTGATCAATTTCCACACATTTTAGACCAATGTTGATGCAGCCCGCTACTTGATCAAAACCATGCTCTTGTTCTTCTAACTCAGTGTACTCAGATATTATCTTCTCTAGTGTCCAACTTTTTTTTACCTACAAGGAAAATTGAAATAATATCACATATTATACACACATTAGTTGTAAAAGTTTTTTTTTTTAAAAATCAATCCTAAAAAAATTGATATTCTTACTCCCTCAATATAATTCCTTGCATGCTTCTGGACAGGGCTCGAAGTATTCTTCTCTCTTGTGGAGATCTCCATTATGATTAGGCCCAAACTATATATGTCTGAACGGGCTGATATTTCACCTTTATATAGATATTCCGGGGCCATGTATCCACTAATGGAAATAACAAAAAGATTTTGAACAAACATTATTGCAGAAGAGAATATTAAATTACATTGTAATATAGGAACAAGGTAGTTAAAATATCATAGTAATCAATGAGAAAAGTAGCTTACACCGATCCGACAATGCTTTGTGTGTTCTTCCGGGTTTGATCTTTGCCAAATATTCTGGAGAAACCGAAATCCGCAATTTTTGGTGTCATTTTTTCATCCAAAAGTATATTTTGAGGTTTCAGACCTAAGTGGAGAACGGGCAAGGGCAAGGTATGTAGAAAATGTATACCATTGCAAATCCCCTTTATTATTTTAAAGCGTGTCTCCCAATCGGTGGATTGATCACCTGAAGTAATATAAACCATGGATTATGTAAATCATGGTCTCATGCATAGGGTAACTTAATCTTTGAACAATGACATCTTATGAAATTAGCAACCTCCACATAATATTACTTTATATTTGGATAGATATACCACTGTGTAAATTAAAAAAATAAGATTACTTTATCTTTCTTGCTCATAGATATACCGGTGTGGAAATTAGAGGAAATTATGCTATATACAAACTCCAAACCATGTAAAAATTAAGAAATTATAAAAAAAAAAGCTGTCACTTATATGACATACCAAAAAGATTCTTTTCGAGGCTCCCATTAGGGAAGAATTCGTAGCAGAGTAATGTTTCGGTAATCTCTGCAATAATATGTCTTCCGCTGATCTGTACCAATCTGTTTTGTGCTTCACGGCAAAATGCAAGCAACTTAACAATATTTTCATGTTCGAGCACCATAATGTTCTGAACCTCAGTCGCAAATACTTGATCATGTGGCACAGGTGCATTTTCCGCGAGTTTCTTCACAGCAACCAGACTACCATCGTCCAGAATCCCCTGTTTAATTTTCGCTCATAATTTAGCACTTTTCGTATCAATCTGTTAAGAATAGACAAGAAAAAGCTTGTACCATACCTTATAAACTGAACCGAATGCACCTGTGCCTTGTAGTCGGTCTTGGGAGAAGTTATTGGTGAGTTTATTGAAAGTATCTAATGGTAGTTCCTTCGGTAGGTTTTCTATGGTTATACCTCCGGCCGCCATGTCTGATGATGTAAGAAACTACTGATGTGAGAACTACGACTTCTAATTTAACCAAGCAAGAACATCAGACTCCGTATGCAGAACCATACTTTTGCAAAGAATCAATGAAAGGTTTCCTTTCTCCTAAAATAAAAGTATGTTACCAGTTTATGGTGCTCGAACATGAAAAGTATGCACTGACCTTGGAGAAGAATAGTTGATCAGGAATCCAAGCTTGGAAGAGAGAACACCGAGAGGGGATGTACTCAGATCTGAAATGGATAGGTTCCTGGTAGCTGGTGGCTCTAGGTATATATAAAGCCAACCAAGGAGATATTTATGACCAGTTGACTTGACCTAACTTTATATTTCACCTTATCTGCCTAAGAGGTTTGGTCTGAATTTATTTTTGCACAGACACTAGATGCAGCAAGCAATGTAGCTTACAAGCCATGTCACAAGTGAGAACTTTATTAGTTAACATTTGTTCGAAAACTAGATAAAAAATGGACTGTTAGTTATTGTACATGGATACTAACTGACTGTATGCTACCCCGCAAAAAAATCAGTAGACTTTTAATTACCAGTGTGAAAACAAAGACATTGGATGCTGTAAAATAAATGAATTAATTAGTGAAATTCTCCGGTAGTACAATTAATGAGAGATAACTTGCTTCCATACACATAATATAAGTATATCTCTAGTTATTGTATTGGTATGATTTTCAAAACAGCTATCGGACATTTGGTAGTCAATTTTTTTGTTAGGTTCACTTATTGTAGCAGGCCTAAATGCATATTATTGTAAATTTCAATCCTTTAGGTAGCTTGGTCCCACATACCCCATGTGAAAACATTTCTATGCAAAGCTGGTATGATTGAGTACAAATTGATTAATCCTACCTAGGTTTTCACAGAAGCATAATGACCATTCATGCTCGCTAGCCTTATGAAGTTAGTACTAAGAAGTAGAAATTGACTACATGTGTGACCAAGTCATGGTCTCTGCTAGGCTTATGAAGTTTTTACTAAGATAACCTTCATAAGCATAACGCCCCTTCATGCTCGCTAAACATTACCTGGACGATTTTCTACTGGTCTAACTATTAAAACACCTATCCATTTGTCATCATCAAACATCAAAAACTATCTCCTCATAAAACATTGTCTACTATTTTTTTAGAGAAAAGTGCTTGAAAGCCCTGCATTATATTGAAAGCAGTATTTGTCTAGTATAATTTTTTAGGTCTTCGAGCATCTCTTATTATAGTTTAAACGATACTGCCCTTTCTCTTTCTTTTCTAGAATACTCTGCACACTGATGTGATCGATGCCACATAGCTGGCTTACCTATTACATTTATGTATTCAAGGCTTTAAGCATCTGTAGCCGCTCCATCCTAAGCATGCTATACCATAAGTGCTATATAATTTTCTTGACTAATTAACCTGCAGATGGTGCCAAATTCCACATTGATAAGTTTCTGACATTGCCATTTGAAAAGTAAGACTTCACATGCCAATCAAGTCTTCAAGACCTCGAGTATATACATTAGTTGGCTAGCTATCTATCCAATCAAGAACAGCCTTTCAAAACCTCGCAATTCTATTATCTGTCTTTGTCTTGTTGAATATAAATATACGGTCTAGTCTCTTTTTCATCAGATTGGTCTTTTGGGATAATTGGCTAGTGCATAAATCCTTTATGGTATCAGAGCCAAGAGTTCTTGAGTTCAAGACCCTGCTCACGCAGTATTAAAAAAAGGAAAAAAGAAATATAGGGTCTAGTCTCTTTCCTTTATGTCTATCTGGAGTGTATAAATCTGATGACAGTTTTGAATCGCCACTTGCCTATTACATATGACAGTTTTAGGTTTAAATTAAGCACCAGCCGTAATGTCCTCAAATCCTAAGTTTGTTGCCCGACACTAAATATCCTAAGCAAGCTGCAAAAAATCCTGAGGTCGTGGTGCCGATGCTGATAGAGCAGGCCCGCTCATACGACAAGGACAGAACATGCTTCAGTAGCCTGTCCGTCTGAATATGAAATGGGAGAGAGATGCTAGGTGTGGAGTGAGAGTGCACTAGTGGTGGAATCGTGGTGTTGGAGAACCAGGGAAGAAGTATAAACTGAAACTAGAATGGTTGTAAATGTAGAAACTTTTGAATGAAAATTTACACGGTGCAACCAACTCTTGTAATACACACACCAATTAATTCGAGTGAACATATTTAGCTTTGTTGTACTATTTTACTGGATGTGGTGATTCAGATTGCTATGGGTCTACTGAATTGTCTTCTCTTATCTACCGTGTGTGTACGCTACCGTGTTGATTCAGTTACGAACTCTTATTATCTTGTACTACTTGCTTTCTAAATATAAGACGGTTCAGTAGAAACTCATATTAGACTGGTTGTAAATGTAAAAACTTTTGAATGCTAGTTTATACAGTGCAACCAACTCTTGTAATACACACACCAATTAATCCACGTGAACATATTTAGCTCTGTTATACTATTTTACCGGATGCGGTGATTTAGATTCCTATGGGTCTACTGAATTGTCTTCTCTTATCTCTCTGTGTGTGCTACGCCGTTGATTCAGTTACGAACTCTTATTATCTTGTACTACTTGCTTTCTAAATATAAGACGGTTCAGTAGAAACTCATATTAGACTCGTTGTAAATGTAAAAACTTTTGAATGCCAGTTTATACGGTGCAACCAACTCTTGTAATACACACACCAATTAATCCAAGTGAACATATTTAGCTCTGTTATACTATTTTACCGGATTGGGTCTACTGAATTGTCTTCTCTTATCTCTGTGTGTGTGCTACACTATTGATTCAGTTACGAACTCTTATTATCTTGTACTACTTGCTTTCTAAATATAAGATGGTTCAGTAGAAACTCAAATTAGACTGATTGTAAATGTAAAAACTTTTCAATGACAGTTTATACAGTGCAACCAACTGTTGTAATACACACACCAATTAATCCAAGTGAACATATTTAGCTCTGTTATACTATTTTACCGGATGCGGTGATTTAGATTCCTATGGGTCTACTGAATTGTCTTCTCTTATCTGTGTGTGTGTGTGTGTGTGCTACGGTGTTGATTCAGTTACGAACTCTTATTATCTTGTACTACTTCCTTTCTAAATATAAGACGGTTCAGTAGAAACTCAAATTAGACTAGTTGTAAATGTAAAAACTTTTGAATGACAGTTTATACGGTGGAACCAACTCTTTTTTAAGGATACAGTGCAGCCAACTCTTGTAATACACACGCCAATTAATCTGAGTGAACATATTTAGTTGTGTTGTGGTCCTATTTTACCGGATGCGGTGATTCAGTTAGAAACTCTTATTATCTTGTACTGCTTGCTTTCTAAATATAAGATGTTTTGCTAGCTCAAAATAACCTACCAAAATGTCTTCATTTTTTTTTGAAAGAAAAATGTCTTATATTTTGGAATGGAGGTAATACGCTACAACAGGTAACAACCCAATAATCTGCGGTCATTGGTACGAATATTCCAAGAAGTTGTGTAACAATAACTTGGTACAATCAGGGTTCCTAAAAGCATTAGGATGAGGATATTTTACCAAAGCCTTAGTAGATTGGATTGGTAGGAATTACATGGTTCTCAAGTTCCTCATATTGTTGAGTCCTACTACATGTATGAAGGAAATGGTCATGAAACTCATGGTACAAAGCTCAGTTTGCAATATGTTATGAGTATGTAGCTCAGTTTGCAGACTATGTGTATGTACCCCAGTTTGCACTAAATTCAGTTAGCATTATGTATTATGTATCGTCATCTTTCTTTTAGTATTTGTCTTCCCATTCCCCTTCCTCATTAGTCACACTTTCATCCTCGTCTCCATTTCCTCCTTTTCAACTCTGTTTCATTCTTTAGAAAATAGATCTTCCTGTTCATCCTCGAGCTCATGTGGTGCTTCACACTGCAAGTAAAATTTAAGGGTAAATAAGAAATGTTAGATGTTGATAACTACAATTAGGAAATTATACATACCTCATGTTCAATATTATTCTCGCAAGGAACAATTAATGCTTTCTTACAGGACGATCGTAAGGAACATGTGTGCAAAATTCATTTATCAAAATTTTGAATTGTTCGTTTATATGACTTCTAATCTAATTTTTTCATAATATGTTAGCTTCAAGGCTTCTTGTTATTGTGAAGAAGAATTGTTTTACACTTCATGTCCTAACTACAAAAGAGAAAACGATGGGAACAAAGCCATTTCTAATACCCATGTGGAAAGAGTATACACAAGAGGAAACTATGGGTGTAGAGAAGACTACACGCAGGAGACTTGCCGTTGACCTCGGAGACACTGGTAAAGTACGATGGAGGGGTGGGGACGTCGAATGAGGGCGGTGGGTCGTATGTAAGGCGATATTGGTAGGGAGCAGTGGCGGAGCTAGCAATGTTTGAAAGCTTGGACACATCGTAATCTACCAAGAAGCATTAATGCCACATATTTGGATAAACATCATATGAATATAATAAATAATATTTTTTATAGATCATAGTTGTAAAAAACAGATTAAGGTAATATATTAGCCAAAAAATGACAAATCTAACTTTTGATGAGTCGACAATAGAACTGTAGAAGTCCAATATATTATATATTCCATTGTTCAACCACACATACCATAATCTACAAGATGTAAAAATGTACTCGTAAATTACACAACTTTGCATTGAAACATAAATACATTAGGCGACAGAGAAAAACTCACCTAGTTATTGTGTACGACCGTGGCACGCGTGTGGAGTCGAACTGGTCGGTCGCGAGTAGACGAACGGATCGGGAATGCTATATGCCAACCGCTGGTGGCGCAGGCGGCTAGCACCGCACAGGGCGCAAGTCCCGTTGGGCCGGCACAGTTCGCATTAGGATTTTTACTTTTATGTTTTCTTTTTCTTTTTATATGTTTTATTTTTTTGTTTTATTTTCTTTTGTTTATTTTATTTTTATTTATGTTTTTAGAAATATCATTATTTTTTAGAAGATGTTCATTAAGTTTATGAAAAAAATATGTTTTTCAAATTTTCTTCATGATTTTTCAAATTTGGGTCATGATTTTTCAAATTTTATTCATGTTTTTAATTTTTGGTTCTTGATTTTTGAAATTGGTTCATGATTTTTCTAAAATTGGTTCATGTTTTTCTAAATTGGTTTATGATTTTCTAAAATGGTTCATGAATTTATTGAAATTGATTCATAATTTTCATTTTTTTTCTTTTTGGGTTTTTCTTTTCTATTTCCCTTTTATTTTTCTATATTTTTCTTTTAATTTTCGGTTTTCATTTTCTGTTTCTTTAAAATATTTTTTTACAATTTTGATTAGTTTTCAGATTTTGAAACTTGTTCACATTTATTAATTTAAAAATGTTCAAATTTAAAATTGTTCATATTTAAAAATGTTCAAATAAAAAATTGTTCAGATTCTGATTTTTTATTTTTTGAATAGTTTTCAGATTTCGAACAGATAAAACTAAAAAAATCAGATTTTAAATCTGTTGAAAATTTAAATAGTAATATTAGTAGATCCGATTTAAGAAAAAGAGAAGCAGAAAAGATAAAAACAGAAGAAGAAACCGAAAAGAGAAAAACGTCTGATGGGCCGCGACCCAACAGACTGCTCCATGCCGTGAGTGCGGCACGCATAGGACCCCCCATGTATTCTTCAGCAGATTTTTGCAATTTCAGCTACATATACATCAACCTGAGACTTAGCCGGAGTGCCTGTACGCGGTCGCGTCGAGCCCAGGGTGCCCAGACTTTGTGCAAACAGCCAAAAATCGGGGTGAAAATAACGAAAACGTCAGAGTGACCCAGAAAAAAATGCTTTGCGGGCACGTAGTGGCGCTGCATATAATACAATGGAGACCAATAGAGCGGTGTAGAAAAATCCACCAGATAAAAAACTTTTACATGTATTTTGTTTTGTGCCATCCAAAAAAATATGCGTATATGGAGTGCATTTTTTAGGTCACAAAAAGAATCCACGTGTAAGTTTCTATTTTCACCAATACTGTCGTGGTATTGCCGACAAGTACATCATAGAGGGATCCTCACAGTACGTGTTTAGAGACGTGGGAAAGGCGGACTGTTAACGGGTACGAGGTAACACAACTTATCCAGATTCAGATCCCACAACGGTGGCGGAATCCTACTCCTGCTATAAATCACTATAAGGGCAATACGCCGAGTTATAGAGATTGGTTCGCTGTGCAAGGTATGACTAGAGAGCCAAAGTTATCGTCTGAGATCGTGCCCTAAAGGCTCCCATAAGACCGACTTATATAATCGCCAGATCCTAGAGTTTATAGGGAAAAGTCCTAGCCGGACAGGTTAAAGAGTCCTACACTGTCTATTACTAGTCTATCGTGTCTTGTACTCCAAGGCTCCGAGTACGCTGGTGACTTCACTGTAGCCTTCCTTTATCCGGCATGAGCCTCCCTTCTAGATCCATCTAACTGGGCCGCCCAGCAGGCCATGGGTCATGCTACCAACTGTGGGTCATCCGGGTTATCCGGATAGAGGACATGCTATGAGGATACCCAATAGCATATCCCCAACAGTAGCCCCCGGAGAACTCCGAGATCTTGTGTCGTCTTGCCTCTTCACGTTGAATGCTCCGTCTAAATGGATGTCGGCAAATCGTCAAGCAATATATTGTAGTCCTCCCAAAGAATCCTCCTCTTTCTTCTTCTCCTTGCCCTTTCCTCGCGGTCTGTTCTTATGACTTTGCTTGTATCCAGACTCCGGGTCCTCCTTGAGGTCGTTGACGAACTTGCAGTGGTGATTGGTGTGGGTGGCCTTGCCGTTGGCATCGAGGTGTATGAGGCACGACATATCACGGTACTCCTCGTAGGTCTGGGGAACACGGAGCGCTGTCGAGGTAGTTTCACTTCCTCGCTGCTGCCCATGACCAGCTCCCCGTCCTCGGCCATGTTGTCTGCCATCACCTCGTCCTACGAAGGTCATAGCGACCATGTCGGGAGTTTGCTTTTCTTCTGGTGCGGTCTTCCTCTTTGTGCTGCTGTTCCTCCGGGCTTGAGTTGGAATGGCCATTGCCGGCAGAGAGCCGCGAGCATCGTCGTCGGCAGCTGTGAACTCACTGGCCAACTGAATCATCTGATTCAAGTCTAGTTGGTGATTGTCCTGCAAGCGCTTCAGCTTATGCCGGAGCAACGTGCCCCTTTCCAACCCATCGATGAAGGCGGCCATGGCGGTCTGAGCGTGCACTCCTACGCATGAATTCTTCATATCCAGCCAGCGCGAGAGGTAGGCGCGAGATGTCTCGTCTTTCTCTTGCACGCACCGCTGTAGATCGCCAAAAGCAGGACGCAGACGCACTTTGAAGTTCTTGGTGCATGCTTCTTGCATGTCCAACCAATTACAGATGGATTTCTCCGGCAAGTCATCAATCGATTGATGGGTTGTGCCCGCCAACATCAATGGGAGGTACTTGACGGCGACGTTGGGGTTTCCCCCGGCGATCTCCACCGTGTTGCCGTAATCCTGCAACCATGTAGCTGGCTTGGCGGTGCCTCATAGGGCTTGATGGTCTTGTCGATCCGGAAACCTTTGGGGTAAGTTGCGGACTGTATCATAGGTCCAAAGCAACGTGGTCCCAGGTATGATCCTTCCCGGGCCTCGTGGATCTTGTCTATCCGCGAACGTGTGCTGTATGGCTCCAGGTTTCTTTTCTTCTTGTCAACAGGGGATGGGCTGCATGAATGACGCGGGCCTCCTCCGCCATGGTGACTGCTAGGTGGCGATGGAGGCGGAGGTGGCGGTGGGTTAGCCTTCTTGCTGTTACCCTCCTGTGATGCATCACGCTTGTCGCGATTGCTTGTCGGACGCGGAGGGTCATGGTGCGACCTGCTCTTGTGTCCCTGGTTGCACTCTCCGTCATGACGGGTCTGCTCCGCGTTGTCGCGGATGACGATGCCGCTCTGCCTTGGAAGGGGCATATCCGTACGACGGTGAGCCTTGGGGTCTTCGCGATGTCGGGGGGAGCGGAGCAGTGGCGATGGGCGGCGAGGTTGGGCTTTGCCTCCATTGTCGGAGGATATAGGGATAGTGTCCTCCCAAGGCGCATCCTCCGCTCTTTGTTCTCGACGAACCCGTCGAGACCCGACATCAAGAGGAGATCATCCCTTGGCGGCTTATCTGGCTAGACTGAAAAACGCCGGGTCGACTCAAGCCTCCGGGAGGTGGCTTTTCTCGCTTTCACCGCCTTGGCCACTAGGTCATAGACTGGCTCATCGCTTGCAATCTATCCTGCCTGGAAGGGTCTTGGCGACGGCGAGGTTGAGGAGAGGTGTGGGCATCACCTGCCTGCCATCACTGTCAATGTATGGCTTGGCCTGTGCCGGCTTCGGGGGAGCCCATCCTAAGTTTCGTCGTACATTAGGATCGTTGATGATGTGAGACGGAGCTTTCTTGGCCTTTTGCTGCAACAGAGTCTTGTACTCGGCCTCCATTGCTCTAGCTTTCTCTATGGATTTCTACGCGTTGAACAGATCTCGATCTAGCTTAGCGCCTGTTCATGATGGCTGCGCCTCCAAGAATGCCGGGCGCTTCTCGTCAAGCTGGGTCACGTTCCGAAAATGAGCTACGGTCAGTGGCTCGACGAGGAGATTGCCGTACATCACTCTATCAGCTGGAATAACTTGGGTAACAGCAGATGTAGATGCCGGAGGCGGCGGGTTTGCGGTGTTGTTGTTACTCGGGCCGGTGCCGACTTCATGCGGTCATACTTGTTGGGTTAGTGAGGGCATCGCCTTTGCGCGATCATTGTCGGCACAATAGGTGGTCCTTCCCTTTGTCCAGTGTAGGCGGAGCTAAGCCGGGGTCTTCATCCATCGTTGTCCCAATGGTGACGAACACCTCTCGGACTTGACGGCATTATTGGCTTACTCGTCAACTGGAATTCTTCCTCCAGCTCTGCATAGTTGAGTCCACTAAATCAAGAAGTCTATCTCCTCAGAGTAGGCGATGTCGGCGTAGAGCGCGTCGAGCACGGAATCGGAGGCGCCGGGCTTCAACAATGGGTGATGGCGGCGTGACGATGATGACGGGTGGCGGTCTTCAGCTGCAGAATAACTAGAGGCGCGGCGGCGATATTTATTGGAGGTCTTTGGTTGTTCTTTGGCGGGCGCGCCAATGAGCGCGGGCGCTGCATGGGGTGCTACCTCGACCTCTCCGTAGCTATTGGCGGTGTTCACCATGCTCTCGAAGGTGAGGCGGCCCGCAGAGCGTATGCCAGAGAAGCGTACCCTGGTCCAGTCCTTCCACAAAGTGATACATGGCATCATTATTGGGGTAATGTGCCAGATCAGCCCGTATACGGAGCCACCTGGCGAGGTAATCGTGGGGTTTTTCGCCTTCTCTCAGAACGCAACGCGCCAGATCGAAGATGGTCACCACGCCGACGAACTTGGATCGCTGCTGTCTAGACGCACGGGCAAAGCCGACGGACTTGCAGTGATCTTCCACCGTTATATCCAGCATAGGGGCAGTTTGGGTGGGCCTTGAATTTTTCTGATCTTTGTCGGCAAACTCTGAAGAGAGATCCGACATCGATCCTTCTGCGAACGTATCCTGCCCGTAGGCGGTCCGTGCGGGTCTTGATGCTCCTCCGACTCTCACGAAACTAGTGCCCTAGTCAGTTTCGCCGATGAAGAGGTGAATGTCTCCGATAGGAACGATCGAGCACCGCGTAGGATTCGTCTTCGCCGGGATCCAGAACTCGTCGGGACGATCAAACGCTGTTGGAAGAGAACGACCAGATGGCTACGGTCTCACCGATTGCCGCGAAGATCTTGGTCCTCGCCTGAAGAGCCTGGCACCTCTTGCCCCACGGTGCGCCAATCGTGGTATTGACGAGTACGCCATGGAGGTCCTCACAGCGTGTTTAGAGACGTGGGGAAGGCGACGGCTGATGGCAGTTAGGTAACACAGCTTACCCTGGTTCAGATCCCATAACGGTGGCAGAATTCTACTATTGCTATAAATCACTATAAAGGCAATACGCCAAGTTACACGGATTGGTTCGCTGTGCGAGGTATGACTAGAGAGCCAAAGTTATCATCTGAGATCATGCCCTAAAGGCTCCCATAGGCCTGACTTATAGGTCCTAGGGTTTACAGGGAAAAGTCCTAGCCAGACAGGTTACAGATCCTACACTGTCTATTACTAGTCTAGCATGTCTTGTACTCCAAGGCTTCGGGTCCACTGGTGACTCCATCGTAGCCTTCCTTTATCTGGCATGGGCCTCCCTTCTGGATCCATCTAACTAGACTGCCAGTAGACCATGGACCATGCTACCAACTATGGACCACCCGGGTTATCCGGATAGAGAACATGCTATGAGGATACCCATATAGCATATCCCAACAAATACAGCTATATCTGAATACACGACAATTGTGGCCTTTGTTAGTGATGACGGTTTTATTTCACAATTAGTCAAGACAATTTATGGGGAGTATCATGTTCAATTGAATTCCATTTTTATCCATACAGCTATCTGGATCAAGCCACTACATGGTTGTAACTTGTAACTTCTCCAGAAACCGATGTTAGTAAATAATAACACTAAACCCACTGCTAAAAGGCAAACGACAAAACTCGCTGCTATTAGTATTGAGAATTTACTCAAGATAACATACAAATATGAGATCACATGATATAGCATGTCCATCTAAATTGCGTGAGAGGGTAACTCCGGGAGATGTATATCCAACTGGGAACACTTTGTGTAGACGTCCTTGAGCTCCCTTCATTCCAGATCAATGTCTATTATTGATATTCCATTACTAGATCCAATGACAAGCCTACACAATTTGAACATTGTCGTTACATATTAGAAAAGGGTCGAAACTTCAGTACAGCCAAAAAGCTATAGTAGGTCAACAAAAAAATTCAACCTGTTTATAATTTACTAAAGTCCCTGTCACAATTGTACATATCTAAATTCAACCTGTTTCGGAACTCTTTCGGAACTCTTTTCATACCGAAAGAATATCCCAAAATTTCTGGGTTAAAGTTTTTCCCCTCAAGAACTTTGGAGAAGATAGTACATGATCCCTCTATTTCATATTACCCCGAATATAAAATTTGGTCAATGTCAAGCTTTATAATATTTGACCAACTATGCTCAATAAAATATCTACATATATCATACCAATTGTATACACTATGAAAGTATATGGTATTACTCTTTTAATAATAGTTATTTAATTTCGTAAATACTACTACTATTTTATCTATGACTGGGTTTAGGGTTTAGCGTTTAACTTGGCCAAACCTTATATGGGGAGTATTATGAAATAGAGGGAGTTTCTATATATAGAGTGGCGCTATTTGACACCCAGGGTATAGAATAGTTATTCTTCATCCATCCTCTATCTGAACCGTATATTATTTTTACGTCATGTAAATTTTGTTTTACTTCGTGAGTCGAGAAGAACATAAGAAAATTTAGAAATGACATAATTTTTTCTGTTTACATGTGGTATAAAATTATGATGTAAAATACGTATTTTTGGTGTTTTTTACACTATAATGACTCATAAATTTTATTTTTGTATCGATTTTTTTTTGTTGATGAATATATAAACATAATTATTCATATCAAAACATAATTTTTTCAATTTAACAACGTAAAAATACGTTGGGTGCAAAATAACTACTCTACACCCTGGGTGCTGAATAGGGTTTCTATATATATATATCTAACTAAGACAAAGTTAGTTCCGTCCAACTTAGTGTCCTTTTATATGTACTATGAACTTATTATTTCAAACAAAGAAGCAATGTTGTTGACAAGACAAAATATTTACAAGAAAATTCATTACCTTCCAGAGTCTGTAAATCCAATATGTCTAGGGGACTTTCGAACATTCATGCAAGTCTTGTTAAGCCTGTTAGCGGCAGAAGCCCATGGTTAGTTGCATCTTCTAACATAATATAAATCACATGATGTGTATGCGAGTGTGTATACACATTTGTAGATTCTAGAAACTTTCTAAATACATGTATCCTATCATTGGTAGGTAATGTGACAAAATCACAGTTTGACATATGAGATTATGAGTGCGTTTTTACAGTAAATCGGAACAATGTTATTTTCATGGGGAAGAAATGCAATTAATGTAGGAGAAAATTCGTTTGGTGGTATTTTCAGTCTTGTAAATGTTTCATTCCACGGTAAATAATTTTTGGCCAATCCTGTTTTGTTGGTATCTTTCGGAGGTTAAAAAATAGTATCAAGGCCAATCAAACCGAATGCAAACATGCATTATGCAAATAGTACCAGCAAGTTGGCCTGAACTGAACCCATCGACAGCTGTGTGCATGTTAGCAACGGAAAGACAATTCGATGACTCTTGTTTGAAAAAATAAAGAACAGTTGTGGTACATACCTGTAGGTACTGCAGTCCCAATACTACTGTTACTTGAACCCCTAATTAACAATGGTCGTGTTGGATGGTAATGTTACAAAATCACGGTTTGATATACGAGATTATGATTACGTTCTTACAGTAAAGCAGAACAATATTATCCTCACGGGGCAGAAATGCAATTAATATAGGAGAAAATTCGTTTAGTGGTATTTTTCAGGGTTGTAAATGTTTTGTTCCACGGTAAATAGTTTTTGGTCAATCCTGATTTGTTGGTATGTTTCTCAGGTTAAGAAATAGTATCAAGGCCAATCAAACCGAATGCGAATCATGCATTATGCAATTAGTACCAGAAAGTGGCATGCACTGAACCATCGACAGCTGCATGCTTGTTAGCAACGGAAAGACAACTCAATCACTCTTGTTTGGTAAAAAAACAACAGATGTGGTACATATACCTGTAGGTATTGCAGTCCCAGACACGAATACTACCGTCACTTGAAGCGGTAATTAACAACGGTCGTGTTGGATGGCAAATGGTGGCAGTTATTTCATGCTCTGTGGTTTCTGTAGTCTGGAGTGTGTGGACATGTTTTGCTTTCAGCAAATCCCATATCTGATTCAAAACAACAAAACAGACAAGACATACGCATGGAGTTTATGGTCTCATATACATAGATTTATGCATATGCATTAATATTATGATATTCAATTTGGTATGCCATGCCCTTACTAGTGCGGCCTGGCCGTCAATAGCAGCAATAAAATGTCGATCACCAGCATATGTGAAAAATTGGTTAGTCTCGTAGTCTTCTACTCTTCTTGTTTTGGCAATGGGAGCGGGATGACCAATTCTCCACGCCTACACATTTCAAACACATATATAGAATAAAAATCTTATTTATTATGTCTATTATAGAAATAACCTTACTAAACTTCTAGCTCTTCACTAAAGGATCAAGATCAAGATGACACAAAGAATAACACCGCCAAGTCGAAGTGGACATTGGGGATGCAATTCTCCACTGTATGTAGTACTAGACATAGGAAAGCTAATGGAACATGAACATGTTGATAAGCGAAGACAAACCTTGACTGCCCCATCCTTGTCCAGGGTAGCGAAAATGCTGCTATGCTTGGGGTCGAACATGACTTGTCTCACGGGTTCAGCGATGTCAAATATTCCGGTACAATACCAATCGCGGTTCCAGTCCCAAAGCTTCATCGACAGGGGATAACCACAGGTCAGCAGGAACGGACGAGTTGAGTGAACAGCCAATGCAGTGACACCTTCGAGGTGAGCTCTGAATTCCTTGACTCGGTCCATTGCGGGATACATGCGCACATCTACCAACCCATTCGGGAACCCCATTACAACCCATGACTTTCGAGTGATGAATTTTGCTACCACATCTTCGCAGCCTACCTTTCCTCCTTCGTCCAGATAAGACCACGACTTCGCAGGTAGAATTTCCATTTTCTCATTCGTCATCCAGTTCCAAATGTGAGTACGGTTTCCATCTTCAGTGATTAGTACCCTGTGTATTTTGTACAAGTCGTAATAATTTCATAATAAAGAAATCCTCCCAGATATAATATGTATGCGTGTAGACCGTGCGTACATGACTTGATCGAGTTAAGAATTTGTATAATTTACCATGGCTCCCTGGGATGCACGTCTATCGATTTGACAGACATAGTTACTTCTTCTCCAAAGCGTACATCATTCTTCGCCATTAACTGATACAACCACAAAACTAATCATCAAGCCATAGAGAATATCTAACTAATGATCTATTTATGCATGTCATATACTTACGGCTCGATCGTTATCCTCGGATATTACAAAGACAGCAGTAAACATAACCCGGTGCAGTTCAAACCCCAGCATCTCCTGGGTTACCTTGATTACATCTTCGATGTCTGTGCCTTTGTCAAAACATAATGTTGATAACTGCTGATTGACGGCGTCCACATCGGAGCCTGTGATGAACATCAGTACCTCGAATTTCTCACCATCTAATGGAGGGTCCTCTTCTGATTCCCTAGATAATGGGATGGCTATTGTATACATCGGTGACATAAAGCCAATGAATCTACCATGGTACTTATCCTGAACTTTGGGTATAATCATAAACCAGACTCCAGCATCTGTGTGCTTGTTGGTCAGGCTGATTTCACAACGCATCTCCTGGTTTGGCACGAAGGGGAACCTGAGCTCGAGAGGATAGAAATCAACCAGCTCAGTCCCGGGGAATGCAGTGGGGGCAACCTGCATGCATGAATTATTAGGTAACTGACTGTACATGAAAAACTTAATGGAGTGGAGTTGACATATATACAATCTGTGAGCGTAGCATTTACCACAATAAACCTTGGTCAAAAGTGAATCATACGCACCTGCTCTGTGGAAGACCAGGGAAACTTTTTCTCTAGATCGTTCAGGTCACGAGTTACTTCATCTATGGTTGGTCTGTTACGTTTGTCGGGGTCCTTGCAGTTTAGAGCTATTTCGGCGCACTTCCTCGCTCGTTGGCAGTCTATGTTGTCTAAATATTCATCCAGCTGCAATTTAAGTTTCAGTAAGCAGTAGAGCATAAGGAAGTACACAACATATATACATATCTATTGCACATATTTGGTAGGCCATGATTGAATGTCAACAAGTGTTAGTTTTAACATAACTAGCATAGTGGTCCTCGCAAATGCGAGGGCAACATCTTAACTAACATACATTTGTTTGAGAATTTAATACTTATGCATATATGTATATGTGCAATTGGCAACATCTTGATATTTCTAGCTGGGGGCGAGAAAAGGTAGTTTTGGACAAACTTGAAAAATCACAAGTACAATGGTTTACGAAAATATGTATAATGTCACTAACTAAAGTCTATCGCATTTGTGTAGTGGCCGTGAGCTTGACTCAAAATGTCAGTACTTAATTTTGTTGAAATGGTTTAGAACATAAGCTTCAAATTTGGCAATTTTGAACATATTCTACGGATTTTTCAAAATTGCATATAATTTGTCAATATTGTGTAGCTGTGAAAACTAATCATGAAGTTTCATACCTTATTGATGGGTATTTGCTTTACCATCTACCATCAATATGTTTAGCACCGTGCTTGATGATCTAGCAATCGGAAGTCCAGTGTATCACAACTCTTTCATCCGCGTGATTACATTTTACGTACATTTTACGTACGGAAAGAGCGAATGGATAGGTAACAAAATAAAGACGGTAGTTGACCAAGCAGTAAAAGTAATAACTAAGAGGACTGTATCCATCAGTAAAGAAATGTATCACAACTCTTTCGTCCGCGTGATTCTGGTTGCTGGAAAGAGCGAATCGATTGGTACAAAATAAAGACGAAAGTCAATCGAGCAATAAAAATAATAACTAATAGGACCAAATTCATTAGTAAAGAAATGCCAAAGCTGATCGATGTGCATAAGGAGCTGACTCCAAAACTGATCTCCTTAAGAAAGAACTCTAAAAAACAACTTTCAGAACTGTCAGTAATGAAAAAACAACAACTCCAAATTAGCTGATCAATACCACCTAAGCTCTCTCTAATATCTAGCATGTAGGCCAACTTGAACCACTCGGACGTCGTTGGGCAGGAGTCCTATAAGTCCAGGACACCCAATCGGTCAATCATCTTGTATCAATTATCAATCCCATATTAAATTTGGATGGACCCACTAAAAGGCTTTTGAACGTGACAGACTATGCATGATTATATGTTACGTAACCTGTTCTAACTTTAAATCTTAACCGTTATAATTAAGATGGACGGATCAAGTAATTTTGGTATATGTGGATCAACGTGGTGCCTTAAAAAATACCCTTATATTGCTTTTAGTATATAATAGAAGATTTAGTAAGCCACCAAATAAGCTGCTTTTGAGCTTTTCATGCATTCCACACACATCGTCCTAACAAGTGGGTCCACCATGTAGTTGGTTCATATATATTACAAATTGGGATAAAAGTCGTCAAGAGGTCACTCCTAACTAATAGAATAGATTGACCACACTGAGGTGGGTTTCCTGTTATCTCATATATATAGGCAATTGCACAAGATATACATGGAATGGATCAATAAAATCCTAACCATAATGGCCTGATCAATAAAATCCTAACCATAATTGCACTAAGTATGGCAGATTATAACCGAATAATGGAGATATTCGGTTTGCCTAACACTAACGGATAAATGTTGCAAACATATAAATATACTAAATGTTATCATAAGTTCACATTAGGGGGTCAAAATGGGATATTTCTTATACAACAATAGTAGGAATGAGTAAAGTTTAACATCATTCAATAAATCAAACCAGAAAGTTAAGTTAATGTCTCCTTACATTATCAAGATCTATCTTGTAAATCCCTGTTAATAGTTCTATGATAATAATGCCCAAAGCATACATATCTGACTTGAATGATATTTCTCCTTTGTCTATCGTTTCTGGTGCAATATATCGCCTGCATTAATGATGGTGAATGTCAATCTGTTGTATCATTGGACAAAGCAAATAAAACAAGTAGAGATGAGGTTGCTTACATTGTTCCAAGTATGTTTTGAGTAATAATAGATTGTCCTTGATCCAAGCATCTGGATAACCCAAAATCTGTTATTTTAGGCTCCATTTGAGCATCCAACATAACATTTTCAGGTTTCAAATCAAGATGGTTAATGCGTTCTCGATGAAGAAAGTGTAAGCCTTGACAAATTCCTCTAATCATATGGTACCGTAGAGGCCAATCATCTCCTTGAGATTTGTCTGCAAAAGGAACAAAGAACATCCAAACTGTCCATGATTTTTTCCCATGAGTTAAATATCCAACATGTCCCTAACAACACAAAAATATTAAACAATAATTAATTCGCCAAATGAGAAACCATACTCTTTGCCACATAAATTAAGAGTACGAAGGTAATAACAAAACAATCAAGTTAATGTTGAATTAATTATATGATAGTGGTAAATATAAAAAGTTAAGTTGGATCACGTCCTAGAAACTAATGATTACTCGCATCAGCAACAGTGATGAAAATCCAATTCTTATCTAAGAGATATATGAAGTTGCTAGACCTACATACCTCGTTGGAGATAATGCTTAATGTTTCCGTTAGGAACATATTCAAAGCATAGCAACTTTTGTTGCGCCTCTCCCAGTACACTTTTTCCATTGTACTCACATAATTCTCCCTGGGTTTCTGAACAATAACCTAAAATTCTTACTATATTCATGTGCTTTGCCTTTTTTAAACACGTGATCTCATCCAGAAATTGCTTATCAGGCAAAGCATGCAGATTTAGTAGCTTCTTCACGGCAACATCCCCATTTCGTAGAACTCCCTGTTGTACTCATGGTAACAAATTTTGTTTGATTACGGTGAAAATAAACCATTTGCGAAAAAATTAAAAAAGTAGGCCAACCATACCTGGTAAACAACTCCAAATCCACCACGGCCAATTTCATTAGAAAAGTTGTCTGTAATGGATCTCAAAAGACCATAAGATAACTTGATAGGCTCTGCACTAGCATCACTCATTATGTGCTCTAGGGCTGCCAGTTGACTTGCTTCGTCATCCATCTCTAATAGAAAAATATCCTTTCATATAAGACCAAATACACAGTAATATATATTCAGATTTTTAGATAATCACATGTACATGTATTATTTGTTCCTTGTATGAAATGAGAAAATGTCATAAACTACTCCACTAAAAAAAGGGAGTCCTACACCGAAGCCGAAACATATACTTTTCAACACATGGCGGAAATGTTCTAAATATGAAACTGTTGCCTACCAAAACTCACCCATGAGTGACGAAAGCAACGCAAGAGCCGGAGGCTCCTGAATCATTGGGGCCCGTCCCTCGGGCAACGCAAAACTCCCGGCGACACGTCTGCTTGGTTCGAGTGCCACCTGACCTATACCGATCGGAAGGTGATGGATTGCCGATTGGTTTCTGCATGGTAAACAAGTATACGTAAAATTCGAGCCGTGACGGCTCCTGTGTTTTCCACAGTGAATCGGCTCCTAGCCGATTAACCCATGGTTCGCATTAGATCTATGATAACATGGGGTTTTGCTTCATCAATACAAGTTAAATCGATCTACGATAGTTTAACGCTTTCACTACATAATTGGAACGTCCTACACGTAATTGAGCACGGTAGATATAAAAGATGATGGAAAACTAACCCTAGAGAAGGCCTAAAACCAACATAAAGTCAATTCCGGAACAACTCTTGGATTGGCAAACCATATCTTACATATATTATGGATCGTTCAACCCGTTTGCAAGGCACGATCATGTAGATATCAAACTAAACCTTGGAGAACAAGGCACAACTATAACAGATCAAATCGACTTAAATAAAGATCAAGCAAGATGCCACCACACCGGAAAAGGTGCAAAGGCGGCGACATAAGCATAGATAATCAAACAATCGTGGCGAAAAGTCTTGATGCTAACCCGGACAAATCTATGATAATGGTGTTACTCGCCATCAACAAGGCTTCGACGAGTAACACCATAACGATAGATATCGCCTAGATCGCAAGATGCGATCTAGGCATGGCACTTACCCGAGAAAACCCTAGAAACAAGGGTGGCGTCCGAGATTGTGTTTGTTGTGAACGTGATTGTCCTCCTTTTCTCGATAACCTTAGGTACATATTTATAGTCCGGAGACTCTCTACTTTTGGAATAACTCTACAACTCTATCTTTACCTAAACCAAACGGAACCTAAACTGAAACGAAACCTATTATGATACAAGATACACGGGCTTAGCCCAAATCTACGTACTAGGCCGATCCAACAACACGTTGAATATACGCATCCTCCAAGCCCATCTTGATCACGGCCCATCTCCTTTGGCCAAAATATGGCGATAACACATGCCCCTGGTTTTGGCAATGATAATTCCAAAACCACTCTGTTTTTTCTTCTCTCCTCTTTTTTTTATCGGGTTGCGTTGTGAACGCCAAGCGCAGTGATCGCCACGCCACCCCTTCATCATAATGCCCTGTCTTCTCAACTCCTCCATGCGGCATGATCCGACGATTTGGCAATAACTGGGAAACCGCTATGGCATTGAACCGCTCTCCAATATTCCCTTATTTAAATCCGGCGATTCGCAGCTTCCCATCTTCCTCCAAAGAGCAAAGAGAAAACCCTTCTTCCTCCGCCGAAAAACCCTCTTTCTCCGCCATGGCCTCCTCCGCTTCCTGGCCTGTCCTCCCAAGCCTCCAACTCGATGGCGGCCGAGAGCCGACGCGAACACTACCGATGGCGGCGATAACACTCGCCCACAATGGTGGGACGAGAGGGATTGACTTCGCCGCTTTTGAGGACGACGCGTCCATGATCGACGGCGAGAGGACCTGATTCCTCGCCGATGGGGAACCGAGGCGATAAGACCGACGACGCCATGTCACGACGGCGTCGACTCCTCCGACGAGGAGGAGGAAGAGGAGGACACCTCCTCCGAGAGTACCAATGGTGAAGTACTTCCGCCGGTCGAGAAGACACAAGACGATGACGAGGACGAGGAGGCCCTGGCTTTTCTTCAAGAAGAAGAATAAGACGACGCAGCAGTACCGATGACAACAACAAGACGGCGGCGCGCCAATGACGACCTCGGCCTAGATTAGGAACCAGAGTAGTAGTAGTAGTATGCTCCTTTGTAATCCATCACCTTGTAAGCAATCGCTTTTGAATGAATGAATGAAAATCCGTTTCTCGAAGATTGTCTTCCGTACAATTTTGTCGATAACAAAAATAAGTCGATGCTCCAGGAGCCGATAGCAATGTATCGGCTTTCACCTTGTCACGTTCTCACAGTCAACCAAGCTATAACTCAAAGTGCCGATGCACATCGGCTTTCCCAAAATCGTTGACAAAGTCAAAACTTGGTCGCATATTTAGGCAAACCTAAGCGGCCGCTCTCCAGTCTCAAACGGTAACCTGCGACCTTCTTCAAAAAGGGCGACCTAGATCTTCAATCTCCCACTGACCAGATCGAGCTCACAGCGACAAGAACCCTCGCTCCCCCACTGCTTAGATCCATCTCCGCCGGCGAACTAGATGGCGGAATCGTCCAACACCAACCCAGAGGTCTCCGGACTGAAGGTACGCCTATTCCTCGTAGTCTGAACACGATGCTAGACTTAATGGCGAACACCTGAATTAATGCCTTATCCCACAATTGAATTTTCTAGGTTTCAGACATTCTGTTGCCGCATCCTTCTCTCCCAAACTCTCTCTGTCTTGGCCTTACGTAATCCACCGCCATCTCGATTTCTTGCGGCAAATAGAATCCCTTCGTAAGCCAAGACCTAGATCTCAACTCGGGCCGATCGCGAGCCCGCCTAATCTCTGAACACTGGGTCTCCTGGTTTAGTAGAGTAGCTAGAGCTTACCAATCCCAATGGGAAACTACAGGGATAGCCGATGCCTTGCACCTATCATTGTCTCCTCTTGAGAAACATGAGAACCTTCTGAAAACCATCGGCTACTTACAGTCCGACGCTCAATCTTTATGTTCGGTCATGGCCCTATGTCACCAACCTTGTTAGACGTGGTGATGATTACTGGCCTGGATGTCACCTCGCCCAGCCCTTCTGCTTTTAAGCTGACCAAAGTCCCCTATAAGCTGTCTTCTAAAACAGACTGCACGAACTGGGGTGCCTACCTCCAACGCCATATGAAAACAAAGGGCCCTGTCTCAGAGAAAGAACATACAGCCTTTCTCAACTTCTGGCTGGAGCATTTCATATTCTGTGGTCCTTCCCTGGCTCCAACCAAGAACTACCTCTCCCTAGCCCACGAACTAGCCAAAGGTACTCAACTTGGCATTGGCAAACTGTTCCTTGGAGAGGTCTATCGATATCTCCAGTTGATGTCTGTTAAGCTGTTCTCAGGCATAGTAATCAAAACAGGTGGTCCTTGGTGGTTCATTCAGTTATGGGCTCAGCTGTACTTTCAAAACCACATCCCAGACTTCCCCCTTCTGGCGAGTTGTACCTTTCCCGATGTTAAAGGGAAGCAGATCCGATACACTAGTTATGGCCAAGCTCAGACAGTGCCAGCAAGAACTATCCCAAGGAAGCGACCAAGTGGTTCAAAGACTTTCTTCCAAGGCACGACAATCCTACCTTCTTCCTTATATGGAAGAATCGAACATTTAGAAAATCCACTCCTTCAGTTAGATAACTTTGCCGATGACACAAAGACTCGGCAACTCTTTTCCATTGTGATCCGTCACTGTTTCCTCCCGGTTGGCATGAGCACATCCAATGTAATTATCAAGCACAGGTATGAATTTTACCAGCCGGTCATAGTGGCCCGGCAATTTGGCCTTGGGCAAGTACCTCCCCATCTCTTTCTTCATCATCTTACGGAGTGCAGAGCCGACCTGCCTGATCCTCTCACCAGTCAGAGGTGTTACTCCTTCTTTGATGCTCTGACCATCCCCATTCCAAATGACCTCACCTTCGCTTCATCAACTGACGGCTTCGAAGACTGGTGGATGATGTGGAAAACCCACGTTTTCAGGAAAGCTCTGGGACCGCTGTTGAAACAACTTGATGCCGATTATGACGTCCCCGTGGAACAGGTACCACTACTTCCAAATTTTCTCAATGTAGCTCATAAATGACTCTCCTACTAACTCAATTTCTCCATTTGCAGCAACAAGACGGCCCCGAACCCACACACAGTGACGGCTCTCCCTTTGAGTTCTTCCCACCAGCTCCTGTGGTTCTTTTCTGCAAAAACTCGCCGCCTTTGAAAAAGGTCATAATGCAGAAACAGCCGATAACACCTCAATCGGCTTCCACGAAGCAAGGAACTTCAACACCAGCTGCCCCCCGAGTTCCAACTAAAACAAGAACGACTACGAGGAATGTAGCTGCCAGGAAGACCCTGAGGCACCGGAGCCCTTCTCCAGAAAGCTCGCATGTAGGCTGACCCATTTCTTGGTCGACTCTCCTCATTCTTTTATTATTGCAGACGTGCTCATGTCTGACATCCTTCCTTCCTTTGCAGGCTTCCATTGAAGATTCTCCCCGCGAGGACGAACAACCCGATGAGGGAGAATCGAGCCCAACGGATTCTGAGAGGACCATCACACCGAGCCAGCCAGATGTGCCACCATCGGCTTCTAGGAAAAGGTCTGTTCCTGAGCCTGCTGCCCCCCGAGCACCAGTCGAGGCCGGGCCAGCATTGGGTCCCAAGAGAGCTCGTAAAGGACCACCAGTTTCTTCATCGAGCCAAGAGGTTCCGAAAAATCCTCCTCCTTTATGCTCCTGCCCCTTACTCCCTTTTTCCTGCCAATTCATCATTTTTTTTTACATTGGTAATTTACCTTTTATGCAGGCAACTGATGCTTCTAGTGGGAAGGCCGGGGCCGCGCCGACGCCGGATCTGGGAATCCCCGAAGGTGCAGATGAGACGGCTACCACTCTGGCCAGGCCTCCAGCGACCACACACAAACCGATTGCCTCCTCATCGGCTATCCCTTCAATCTTAGGAGAGGTACGTTTAGGTTCTTCCACATCATCCTTACCCGTTTGGATGTACACTGACGCCTTTCTGGCTGTCAGAGTTGTGATCTTTCAGGTTTGCTGTCGTTCGACCCTGAATCCATCGATCCAACTCCCTCTGTTGCCCACGCTGAACCACGGCCGGTTGCTCTACCTCAATTCCAGCCTTAAAACCTTTGTCTCTCCCGATCGAGAGTTGATCGAGGCTTCCGAGGAAGTGAAGAGCGTTCTTGCGAAATCCAGACCATCTTCAAAGAGCATTGCAAGTGAAGCTTTGGCGATTGCAAATCATTCTTCTTCTAGCCACGGTGAAGTTAGCTCGTGAAAGGATCAACTGCGTCTTGCCCAACTTCCACGAAAGCCGATATTGCGTAAAGATGTCGCAGCTTAATGAGAAAAAGCGTCTCTGATGCTAAAATCGACACCTCCGTCGGTCCGAGCTCGCATCCTTGAAAAGGAGCTGGAAGATCTTGAGGAGAAGGTCCGGTGACTAAACACTCATTCGCGACAAGGAAGAATCCATAGCCCGTTCCCAAAACGAGGAAGGCCTCAAAGCTCAATCAAGACCGATCGCGGTACATACGTGCTCGAGCAAGCGACTAGTGACGGGCAAGGATGAAGATGACGGCCGAGATCGCTGAGGTGGATCGTGTCCGTCGACGCCTTCCACGCCTTCGAGGCATTTCTTGATGGTTCGTATGTAAACCGCATCTGCTTGTAATGTGTGGACCTCTAGAGTCGATGACCGCATCGGCTATATTTTTTTTTTGTTACCGATTTCATGTATCGGCCTTCACATTTTATCGCCCATCGTCCCACATGCTTGGGAAATATTTCTTGAGATGTTGGCCGTTGACACCATCGGGAATTTCACTGTTGTCAGCTTCTTCCGGCATGTATGCTTTCCTCTTAAAACGATCGATTCTATGGCCGTGCCAATTTGGAGACCATTTACCATATGTCGCATCCTTAGTCCCTAACAACACCGCTTCCCATACCGATCACCAACGTGGAACTCCTTAGGTCTCACCTTCTTGTTGTATGCACGAGCTACTTTGGCCTTGTTCTCTTTGATTTTCTCAAGCGACCACACCTAAGCTCGGTCACATCTTCAACATCACACTCATCAAAGCGCATATTCTTCATAGTTAGATCGCTCGAAAGGTGACGTCTCGATCCAAAGTAATTTCCCAAGACAATACGCTTCTTGTCCATAGACCGGATGGTACGGCGAGGTTTTTATCGCTCCATGACATGACATGCGGTAAGCCCATAAAGCCTCGATAAAACCTCATGCCAACGCCTAGGGTGCTCATCGATTTTCCTCTTGATCACTTGATAAGGCTCGTTGGGCGCTTGACTTGCCCATTTGCTTGAGCATAGTACGGAGATGAGCGGATCGCTTAATCCTTGTGTCCTCGTAACTTCCTGAACTCGTGAGAAGTGAAACCGAACCTCCATCACGTGATAGTCTGGGGAATCCCAAACCTATGAATGACGTGCTCTTTCACAAAATCGACAACATCCTTTGAACTTCATCGACTTCATAGGGACGGCTTCCACCCACTTGGTGAAATAATCGTGATGGCCAAGATCCACATGTGGCCCTTGCTTGACGGAGGATTGATCTTGCCGATCATATCCATGCCCCAACCTCGGAATGGCCAAGGCTTGATGATGGGATTCATTGTCGACGGGTACCATCCGGATTTTTCCAAATCTCGACATGCTTGACACCCTTTGTAGTACTTAAAAGCCCCTCGAGCATGGTAGGCCAATAAAACCCGATCGCTGATCAACCACTTCATCTTATGAGCCGATTGGTGAGTTCCACAGCGCCTTCGTGTACCTCATGTAGGAGCCGATTGGCCTCGGTCCCTGCACATTTGAGCAATAACCCTCAAGAGTCCTGTAAAACATGTCGTCCCCAATGAGCACATACTTCATGGGCTTGTATCTTATCCGTTTAGGTCTTACAGAGCCGAATCCTTCAAGTAATTGAAGATATCGGCCTCCATCGTCAAGGTCCGTGAATTGCACTGAGCGTGGCTCCTCTCTACGCCCTTGTAGCTGAAGCCATTTGTGCAAGATCGTTTTTCGGTGATTCTGCGATCGCGGGATCGTGAAGTTTATGTATCGGGCTGTGCCATCGACACGGCATTGCATCCATAATGGGAAGAGCGACTCCTCACACTTATATTCCTCCGTGAGTTGAGAAATCACCGACTTGGAGTCTCCAAAATTTCCACTGCTGCCTCCGATGAGCAACTCCATTCCCTCGTATGACGCCTCATACGGCTACATTGTTGGTGCGAGAGGTAGACAATCTAATGGAGAAGGAAAATGTTGCCACGAGCGACATTTAAAATGCCGATGCCGCACCATCGTCACAAAGCGATCCGTCGAAAAACATAGCCCACGCTCTTATGGATGTTGCTATGTTGGTGTTGATCCTTTCGGAATAAGATCGCCAACGTCATCCCTTAATCGCTTTCGGGTTGGACCGGATGTCAACTCGATAATGCAAACATCCATTTGCCCGATCGGCCTTTTAACATAGGAGCCGATAAAGATGTGCTTTATGACGTCCGACGGCATATGATGATGATCTCTGGCGATAGCAAAATGTGGCGCTTAGTGCAGTGAAAACAGTAGGCATAACTTCTCAATATCGGGATACCTTGTCTCGCGTCCAAAGATCCTCCGCTTATGTAAAATACGACTCGCTCCAAATTTATCATAAACTTGCACCACCACCGAGGCGATGGACGTGTCACCATCGATGTAAATGTAGAACTGCATTGTGAGGTGGAACCAACATCAAGGCGGCTTCGGATATTCTTTGATCTCGTCAAGGCTCATTGTTGTTCTGCTTCGGAATTCCTCGTCGATTTAATTTTACTAGTCCCATGAACGGCTCTATCCTTCCCGACAGATTGGAGATGAATCTTCCGACGGTTGATCTTGCCAGATGAGACCGCAGTTCTCTTTGTGGTGGGTGGCTTCATTGTTCGCACCGCCTCCCGACTTTTCAGCCGATCTCAATCCGCTCATGGACCAAGAAACCCAAGAACCGACCGGCCGTTACCCAAGGCGCACTTCTTTGGTTCATCCGTAGTCCGAATTTTCTCGTTCGGTCCAGACGCTGCATCGCCCAAGTGTCCTTCTCTTGAGGCGTACTTGACCACCACGTCATCGATATAAATTTCCACCAACTTGCCGATCATGGAAAATGTAGTTCATGGCTCTTTGCACGTGGCACCAAAGATTTTTCACCCAAACGCCATGACAACGTATTCAAACAACCCCACCGAGCCTGGTACTCAACGCAGCCTTGTGTATGTCTTCCGGAGCCATAAAAATTTGGTTGTAACCGCATTTCCATCCATAAAGCTCAAGATCTTATGGCCACCGCGCGTTGATTAACGTTTACGCCACCGCATTGGGTACTCATCCTTTGGGGTAGCTCTATTGAGGTCCCGAAAATCTATGGCGACACGCCAACGGCCATCCTTTTTCTCACAGTGCGATACTAGAAATCCATTCAAGATACCGCATGGCTGATTAAATCGGCCGCCAACATTTTCTCGATCTCCTTCTTGACTTTTTCGAATTTCGCCTTCATCCTGTCGTGCTCACCGGAACGGCGAAATCCTTTTTCAATGAGTCGATGCTCAATGATGCTCTGCCTAACCCGCATCTCTCAGATAGTCCAGCGAAGTACCTGGATATTTTTTTAATAGGGCTATCATTGGACCCCGCAGACTTGGATCCAACATTTTGCTGATAAAAGTTGGTCGTGGCTTATCCCCAGGACCAATGTCGATTTCTTCTAGTTCATCAGCAGACGTAAATCCATACCCTAGCTTTCCGTCACCTGTCAAATCGATGCTAAGCACAGGGCAAACAGTAGGTGAGGTTGACAAAAATAATTTGGGCCAATTGCCTGAATCGGCCCCCTTTTTTATTGCATTAGTCAAGAATGGTTTACACCTTACGGTTTTAACATGGTCGAATCTCACTGCTACAACCGCATTTATCCGCCACGTAAGATTCTTTTTGTTTTTGTGGCCGATCGCAGGGATCGGCCGCACCACGCAAATCATGGACTTATCTACTCTGTCGGGGCCTGGATAAGACCAGCCTCACCCCGCTTTTGTAGCCTCAATACGCTCACCGTCTAGATTAATTCCAGAGATCGGCTCTTGGTCTTCGCTTCCAGACGTTCATGCGCCTATGGAGATCTCGATAGACTCATCTGCGTGGATGACCTCCACTTCATCTCCATCCCATCGATTAGGCACCGGTGCATTGTGGACGGAATGCAACAATTAGCGTGAATCCAATCCTTCCTAGCAAGACAAAAGTGCTTTTGCCCACGACGAAGAATGACGGGATGGTTTTTCGCCCACGCCGATCCACGCTCAAGACGCCTTATGCGTTCAAGTCCGACCATTGAAGTCGCTTAACGTGACGTTGGTTTTGATCAAATCGGTGGAGCGTCCCAAACGCCGTAGCATGGAGTATGGCATGATATTGATCGCCGCCCGGTGTCCACCAACATCTTGGTGACAGTTGCCCATTGATGTAACCTCGTAGGCTGTGGCTTTCGATGCTTGTAACCCTTCTCACGCGGCTTCTCAAAAATAATCGTACGGCCGCAATCAGCTGTAATCGGTAGCTCGTTGGTTCTGGCGCACTCGACTTCAAGTATGAACACCATGTTTGTGCCACCGATGTCTTTGCATCGGCTTTACCGTTTAGGCGCCATCTTTCTTTTTCGTGATCTTCCGCTTCCAAGGTCTCCGCTTAACTTTAACGGGCAGATCGGGCGTGCTTTGTAGCGTGGAGGTACTGTGCTTCGGCTTCCTCCAAATTACGCAGCTCACGACTCACGCTTTTGGGTGTGCGAGTCCGTCGGGACACCACCTTGACGGTGATACTGTCTTCCTTCGTTCCCACCGGCTCCTTGAGACCTTGTGCTCGGATGCTCCTGGCTCGCTCGTGGTGGAGAGGCCCTAGGCGCTTGAACACTGACACTGGCTCCGTGTCCTCCTGCTGCTGTCCGCATTCCGGGCAGTTGTCGATCATAGGCAATCGGCTCATTCCCGCGTCCCAGCAATACTTGAAGAACGGGCAATCCCAATGTTTGTCTGCGCCTTCCTTTCCTTTTGGCGGTCCCCTAGCGCGGTGCTCATATCTTTCGTCGTTTCTGTCGCGCCGGCGGCGTTGGTCATACTGACGCTCATACTTGTTAAGGAGATGCGTGGAATGTGGCTTCTGATATCGCACTCTCCTCACTTGTTCCTCTACCCATCTGCACCGTCATTGTGGGCGGGTCGCGTGGACTAGCCTTCTCTCTTTGCCGAGAGCGACCACCTCCTCCTTGTAGTCATGGTGGTACCCAGACCCTGCCATATTAACGCCGAACGAGAAATCCAATTGACGCCTCGCGGAGCGACTGAGCTCTACCATGTTGACGCCGGGAAATGGGTTTGTGTCCACTTTCATGGCGACCTGCCCAAGGATCGACGCCTTGTTCTATCGCCGCTTGATTTGGCGACGTAGCTCTTGCAATCATTGGTGGTGTGGGTGAACGAATGATGCCACTTGCGATGGTCTCCGTGCATTTCTGGAGTCAGGGATTTTGTGGCCTTCGGTAACCTCACCGCTTCTTCAAAGAAGAATCGAATATCCGCTCGGCTTTGCTCACATCGGTCGAACCCTTTGGTGGCCCTGCTTTCACCCATTTGCAGGACAGGATCTGCCTCGAGCCCATTCGGCCACGACCACTTCGGTCTTGTGTAGGATCATCTTCTTCAGATCGACCGAGCCTATCGGACGCTTGAATTTGTCTTGGTACAACTCGGTGGCGCTGTTCATACATCGCCGTTACGGGCCATGTGCGCCAATGAGTTGTACTCCACCGAAAGCCGATCCTTGATGGGTGCTAAGAGACCCAACACCGCCACCGATCGCTTCCTTCGCTAAACGATGAGTAACATCGGTTCTTACGGTCTGGCTGGATGTATTCGCCTCTGATTTCTCCCGCTCGCGCTGTGCAGTGTCCGCAATGCCGCCTCGGAGCCTCGAATGGTACCGATGTGGAACCGCTTCCAGCTTGCTTCCGGTATGAATTGAATCGTGGCGCGAGGTGTACCACCCAAAGGCTGGTCCTCGGAGATTGCGAAAAATCTTACACGATCCGATCCGATGCCGAAATCATGCCTAGCCGTGCTGTATCGCTTATGTGCTCGATCGAGCTTGACCCTTCCGACCAGACCTTGAGAACTCGGGAGCCGATACTTGGGTGGCGGTGAATCGATCAAACTTCGTTGGGCGCGGCTTTGAATAGCCGATTGTCCTTCTCTAAGACGGTTTAACTGGTCCCTCAGGATGGTACCGATTTGCTCCACTGTTTGAGCCGCAGGGGCAGATTCTCATGACTTGTTCCAGTGGCATACTTGGCTAGCCACGCCTGTTTGTCAGCGTCCATCCCAGAGACTCCTGCTCCGGGAACACTTGCTCCCGAAGCTCCTATCCCAGCAACTCCTGCTGTTGCAATATGGTTTGTGCGCGTCAAACTGTTGGAGTCCGGCACGTAGGTGCATATATATCCGTGTGGGATTTCCTTAGGTGGCTCAAACAGGAATTGGCAATCGCCTGGGTCGCCTCCAGCTTTGTAGACGACATAAGCCGCTGCTCCTGGCGGCTCTGGAGCTGCAAGTGTGAATGACAGCTGTGGCCTGGTCTGGAGCGGTCTTTCTCCCTGGTGAGTCCCCAGAGTAGGCCCCGTCGGAGAATACTGATGTTTCATGATCTCCTGAACTACGCGAACCGCGACCCGTTCGAAAGCGTTCACCAAGCTCTCCGAATGGCGGTCGGAGAATGAGCCACCATGTAGTTGACTTCTGCCGCAGAGCTCGCACGCCTCCGGGAAATGCAGATCCACCTCATCAAGAAGGCCCTCGGAGAACCCTCCACTTGATGCCATGCTTACGGGTACTTTCGAAAGAGCCGATGAGATCGGCCAAGAGATTTGATCTCATCATACTTGCCTTGTTCTTGAGTCTCGTCAGACGTGATCGGTCTGCTTCCATCGCAGTCGGATGTTGATGTAGACGTTGTTGAAGGTCCCACCGGCGTTCGAATATGTTGCCTACCAAAACTCACCGCGAAAGCGACGAGCAACACGAAGAGCCGGAGGCTCCAGGCTAACCGTGGGCACGGTCCCTCGGCAACGCCGCAAAACTCCCGACACGCCCCGCTTGGTTCGAGGCGTGACACCGACCTATACCGATCGGGAAGGTGATGGATTGCTCGATTGGTTTCTGCATGGTAAACAAGTATACGTAAAATTCGAGCCGACGGCTCCTGTTTTCTCGTGAATCGGCTCCAGAGCCGATTAACCCATGGTTCTCATTAGATCTATGATAACATGGGGTTTTGCTTCATCAATACAAGTTAAATCGATCTACGATAGTTTAACGTTTTCACTACATAATTGGAACGTCCTACACGAATTGAGCTCGTAGATATAAAAGATGATGGAAAACTAACCCTAGAGAAGGCCTAAAACCAACATAAAGTCAATTCCCTAACAACCTCTTGGATTGGCAAACCATATCTTACATATTATCGATCGTTCAACCCGTTTGCAAGGCCTCGATCATGTAGATATCAAACTAAACCTTGGAGAACAAGGCACAACTATAACATCAAATCGACTTAAATAAAGATCAAGCAAGATGCCACCTCACACCCGGGAAAAGGTGCAAAGGGCGACATAAGCATGGGCGAGATAATCAAACAATCGTGGCGAAAAGTGCGATGCTAACCCGCAAATCTATGATAATGGTGTTACTCGCCATCAACAAGGCTTCAGACGAGTAACACCGGATAACGATAAGTAGATAATTCTTCTAGATCGCAAGATACGATCTAGGCAGATGGCACTTACCCGAAAAACCCTAGAAACAAGGGGTGGCGATCTTGTAGAGATTGTGTTTGTTGTGAACGTGATTGTCCTCCTTTTCTCGATAACCTTAGGTACATATTTATAGTCCGGAGACTCTCTACTTTTGGAATAACTCTACAACTCTATCTTTACCTAAACTGAAACGGAACCTAAACTGAAACGAAACCTACTATGATACAAGATACACGGGCAGTTTAGCCCAAATCTACGTACTAGGCCAATCCAACAACACGTTGAATATACGCATCCTCCAAGCCCATCTTGATCATGGCCCATCTCCTTCGTTGGCCAAAATATGGCGATAACAGAAACGATATATGATATCTTTGTATTTATTGAAGCATCGCCAGGGTAGTACTTTGGTGATGTGATCCGTTCTGCAAAGTTATGAAGCCTGCTCGAGCCAGCGTGTCAACCTTGAGAACTCCTTCTTTGGAAAGAAGGTGCATCTTGAGGCCAAGATATGTGGCATTAAAAAAACATTGACTGAATGGAAGGTGCATCTTAAACATTGCCTAGAGCTTGTCCAGGGCAGGCAATGAAGTGCTCTTTCAGTGAGCTTTTCATTTTGTACCTGTCTATACGGTCACGCTGCAAACAGAATCAGAATGCCTCGCCGTGTTGAATCATCGTTGATCGATACAATTGCATAATTGAGGAGAGGAAGACCAGAAGGAGGCTTGGGATCGGAGTGAGGCATAAGGGACTATGGTACTTAGATAGACAAGAAAGTGATGGAGCATCACACCGCCTCCGAGCTTACAAGTAATGAGGCAAGGTGATACTCAACATTGTGGATTGGGCCATATGTCCTTTGATACTATGAGTAAGGTATTTCCTGAAGAGATGAAGGTGGATAAAGACAAGCTTGTGTGTGATGCATGTGAGTATGGAAAACACACAAGGACATCATATGTGAGTCGTGGACTCCGGAGCACATCGCCCTTTGTGCTGATTCACTCTGATGTTTGGACGCCTCTCACATGGTCTCATTAGTGGAATGAAGTATTTTGTCATTCATTGATTGTTACTCTCGGATGACTTGGATATATCTCATGAAACAAAAAAGTTAGGTGTTCGCATGTTTCAGGGACTTCTATGCATATATCCAAAATCGTTTTAACATTGGTGTTCAAATTATCAGGGACAGAGTATGTGAACCATGAATTTGGCAATTTTATTTCAGAAAAGGGAGTACTTCATCAAACTTCGTGCCCTGATACTTCTCCACAAAACGGAGTAGCTGAGAGGAAGAATCGACATCTGCTAGAGATAGCTCGATCACTTATGTTTACTATGAATGTGCCTAAATTCTTATGGAGAAGCGATTATGATCGCTACTTATCTAATCAATCGGATGCCATCAAAAGTTCTTGGGATGAAGACTCCGTATGAAATGATCTATGGGAAAATGAGTTCATTGTTCCCCCAAAGGTATTTGGATGTACATGCTTTGTTAGGGACCACAGACCTTCAGTGGAAAAATTAGATCCACGTGCTGTGAAGTGCATCTTCATTGGATACCCATCTGGACAAAAGGGCTACAAGTGTTGGAGTCCTAGTGAGCAGAGAACATTTGTGAGCATGGATATGACATTCAGAGAGTCTGAGCCGTTCTATGGAGAGAAGACGGATCTCAGCTCATTATTTGACTTTGACTCTCCTAGCACAAGTAATGCTAGTCAAGAGGGGGAGAGTGAACCACTCAGGACAAGGGAAGATGAACATCGAGATTTGTGGTTGATTCAATTCCATGTCCTATGAGTGAACAGAGATGGATAAAGCCAAATGAGGAACAAAATTTGAGGGTGTATACAAGAAGGCAACCTATGGATAAAGAGAGATGGAGAAAACCAAATGAGGAAGAAAATTTAAGGGTGTATACGAGGAGGCAACCACATCAACATGGTGAGATCCAGCTGCAGGGGGAGCAACATCAACAACAAATTCCAGGGGACGATGAAGTTGACTCATCTGAGAGTGTGCCATGTGTCACTGATGATTCATTGGATCTACCCATTGCCTTAAGAAAAGGAACCCGAGCTGGAGCTAGAAAACCTCCAAATTGGTACCGGGAGGAGCATGACATAGCTAATTATGTATCATATACATCCCTATCTACGAACTACATGGCCTTCATCGCATCATTGCAATCTGTGGTGATTCCAAGAGACTGGAGAGTAGCAAAGCAAGACCCAAAAAGCGTGAGGCCATGATAGAGGAGTTAAATGCTCTCGAAAGGAATAAAACTTGAAAACTTGTACATCTTCCAGCAGGAAAGAGAGCTTTTGGGTGTAAATGGATCTACACCGTGAAACAGAATCCAGAAGGGAAAATTGAAAGGTACAAGGCAAGACTGGTTGCAAGAGGATATTGTCAAATATATGGGATTGACTATGATGAGACATTTGCGCCGGTGGCAAAGATGAACACAGTGAGGATCCTAATCTCATGTGCAGCTAACTTCGGGTGGCCTTTGCATCAGTTGGATGTCAAGAATGCATTCTTGCATGGAGAGATTTACATGAGGAGGTATACATGGAGATCCCACCTGGTTTCTCCATACCTAGAACATCAGGAAAGGTATGCAGGTTGAGAAAATCTCTATACGGCCTCAAGCAATCTCCGCGGGCATGGTTTGATAGATTTAGACGAGTTGTATGCGGTATGGGATATAAGCATTGTAATAGAGATCATACGGTGTTCTATCGGCACTCAAATAGCCAGATTACAATCATTGCCATATATGTTGATGATATCATAATCACTGGAGATGATGAGGTGGAGATATCATGGTTGAAAGACAGCCTACGCAAAGAATTTGAGGTAAAGGACCTTGGCCAACTCAAGTACTTTCTTGGCATAGAAATTGCTAGATCTCCCAAAGGGATTGTTCTCTTCCAGTGGAAGTACGTATTGGACTTGCTTAGTGACACAGGCATGCTTGGGTCGATCAAAACCACAAATTATGTGCCAAATCTAGGAAACCGGTGGATAAGGAGACGTACCAAAAGCTTGTTGGAAGGCTCATCCATCTATGTCACACAAGACCTGATATTTCATATGCAGTGAGTGTAGTTAGAAGATACATGCATGATCCTAGGAGCGGACACTTGGATGCGGTCAATCAAATCCTCCGGTACTTGAAGGGTAGTCCAGGAAAGGGACTATTGTTCAAAAGAAATGGTCATCTAAATGTGGATGGGTATTGTGATGCTGACTGGGCAAGTTGCTTAGATGATAGGAGATCCACATCTGGTTATTGTGTATTTGTCTGAGGAAATTTAGTGTCATGGCGAAGTAAGAAGCAACCGGTGGTTTCAAAGTCAACAGCTGAAGCTAAATATAAAGCTATGTCGCAAGGTTTGAATGAGATGTTATGGGTGAGGAATCTTCTTTCAGAACTGAAAGTGTTGAGAAAAGGCCCTTTAAATTTGTGGTGTGACAAGTCGGCGATCAACATCGCAAACAACGCTGTTCAACATGATCGAACCAAGCACGTGGAGATTGATCGCTTCTTCATAAAGGAGTTATTGGATGATGGTATAATTAGGATAAATCATATAACCTCTAGCAAGCAAATTGCAGACAGTTTAACTAAAGGATTAGGAAATAAAGAGTGCAGTTCAGCTTGTAACAAGATGGAAATGATAGATATCTATCACCCATCTTGAGGGGGAGTGTTGGTGACTGTCGTAGGAGAGCCTGGAATATTCCAGTAAGTGTTAGTATAGTAGTGTTGTCCTAGAACTGTCTGAAACATTCCAGTGAATGTAGAGTCTAAGTTAGTGTCCTACTAGATTCTAGAGTATTCTGGTGTACTAGTAAAGGTGTACATAAGTTCAGCTATATATATTAGAGGGTGTGGAGGTCCAAGGGACCAGCCCATCTAGAAATTTTCCCCCATAACCAACATCTTTTTCCTTCATCTGTGCCCCTAGGCGAACCCCGACGCGCTGGGTTTGGCCTTTGTTCACCGAATGGATTCTAGGCCCTATCCGGATGAAAACGAGGAGTTCGGGCATGGTTGGGCCGATTATCACCGTCCGAATAAAAAAAGTGGCCTCTGCGTGTCTTATCGGGGGCATGGGTGGAGATGCTCTAAGGTGAGGAGGAAGACGGACTTCAGGCTATAAGTGGACATGCCCACGGCTGCCCACCGTCTACCCACCTGTGTCCATATTATTTAGTCAGGATTATAGAGTCTATCCTTTTAATTCTGCTCATTCTACCAGGCGCCCCTCTACCTACCTAAACCCGCCAACTTCCTCATGCTGGTAGCCAATCAACTTCCTCGTGCAAGCTTCACACATGAGAGCAAATAAGTCAACGTCATCACAATTAAATAAGGAGGAGCATTCTTACAGAAAGTTTATTGACCACGTTTACTTGATTAGAATCCAGAAGCATTACATTATTATTACAGAACATAATTTAATGAAATGCCCTAATGATTAATAATTCCAATCGCATAATTTATCCGTAAATGATGTCCCTATTTCAAATTTAATTTTGTAGAAAACTCCATAATACAGTCAAACAGTTCTAAATTTAGCCAACTCAAATTAAATCAAGAATGCCTATAGTCTCGCCGCTTGTCAGACTCGACTCCCGCCACACCGTCACCGCTTGAAGGATCTCGCATGGACCGACCCACCGACTGCCCACGCTGTCGCCTAAATCAACGGGTCTAGCTCTACCATCTCGAACGGCCCACTATCACAACATCGGTTCACGCCCACCGGTCCTATCCTCCCAGGTCTGCACGGTTGAGCTCACGCCATCCGACATCCATAGAGGTTAAATGCTCGCTTGGCGGTGGTTGTCTATCCACCCTCCATAGACACAACTAAAGAGATTGGATCGATATCATCAAGAAACTTGCGAAAGGCTTCAAAACTCGCTGTGGGGATACCCTCAATCCATGCGCTACATCATGTCTGCTGCTTCATCGCTCAACTATCATCGTCTAGGTCCATATGAACGTGGTCTTCACCAATATCTCCATCAACACGTTGTTGCTGGTACACCATCCATATGATGGTCCTACATCTACAATGCCCTTTGAGCAGGCGACGGCCATGACCTAGTATGACGTCATTGACCTGATCCAGTCGGTAAAACAAAGTTCTGAAAAATCTAATGTGTGTGTGGTGGCTTTCGCTAGCGGAGGTACCCCTCCACGTGCAAAACGTCGCTCCCAATGGTACTTTTTCAACGTGAAAAACGTCGGCCCTGAAATGCACCCTCTTACATCCACAAGGAGCCTCTTCCATGACATCAGCTCTATCCAAAAAAAAAAGCTCGCGCAATTTTTTTCGCTCTGGCGATCACGGCTACACCAACAACGACTATATCATCGACAACAACTACCTCGACCAAGTCTATCATATCGGGTACCTCGACGCCACGTCTACGTCTCTAGCGACATATCGGCGATAACGCCAGTGAAAAAGCGTCCACGTCGTTAAATATGTCTGTATTACTTCCTTTGAGATCGAGGGAAATTTAAGAATAATATACGAAATTAGAGATAAACTGTGATACTAAATCTTCTACTCCTAGTCTCTGCCCCCAGTACCTCCTTATATACACTACGATCAGGGTCACCGCAATGTATAACAACTAAATATTGGGATTAGGAGTTTGTACAACCATCACAAAGCTACTACTAGTAATTTCAGAGGAAATCGTGCCACACGCCGTAAATATTTTGTAAGCACAGAGATACTCAATGAAGATTTGTGCCAATTACTGTAAACACAATTAAAATATACTAGCTTGGAACCTTCTCATCAGATCTGACACATGAAACTTATGACTCCTGAAATAGCGTAAAATGTGACTTAACTAGATGCATAATACACGAAGCTAGGAGAAGGTCGGGATGAAGCTATCGGTTAGAGCGAGAATAGATAGGATTTTGATGAGCTAATTAGTACTGTGCCTTATTTAAAAGTATAGAACAAAGCTATATGCTTGATGAATAATCAAAAAAAAAAGTAGAGCAGTTGCATATGGTAAATGCCACATACCTGGATGGAGAATTGGAGCGGAAGAAGAGAGCAGCAGGGTGAATAGGCTGACGAAGCTATCTGCCAGAGCGGAACTTGATAAGAGTGAATGGACAGCAGCTTAGCAGGGAGATGAAAGACCGATCAGATCCAGAGCTCAGCTTCATAGGCGGTGGTCAAAGCCCGAGAGATCAGAGGATTGGTGTTTTTGTTCATGTGGAGAAGATAAGAGAGAGAGAGAGGTTGTTAGTCCACATCATCGATCAGAGGATCCAGCTTTTCAACCATTCAGAGCACAAGACTCAGCTGTCCACAGATTGTGTTTTTTCTCCGTACGGTGGATTGTGGATTGGACTGGATCGGATGGCGCACACTGGCCTGCGTCGGCCTCGGTGATTCCGTTTCCACCACGGTGTTCTCACGATGGATTGGCCACGCAAGGTGCAATTAATAAAAGAACTATTGGGGTGGACATAATGTTTATGTAGGTACAGTTAATAGGCAGCTTAAACGACTTTTATTCCAATATGAGTGAAGGATTTTCTAAAACAACTCTATACTCCCTCCGTCTCAAATTACTCTTTCGTTTTAAATTTGGTCAAAGTCAAACATCTTAAAACTTGACTAAACATTTTTTATAAAATAATAATATTTATAATATCAATTGTATATAATATAAAAGTATGTTTTATGACAAGTCTAACTATATTTATTACATAATTTAGATATTGATATTTTTTCTTATATTTATAGTCAAAGTTTATAAAATTTGACTTTGACTAAACCTAAAACGCAGAGTAATTTGGGACAGAGGGAGTATTAACATTAGGCACACATCTATATATGTCAGAAATTTCGCTTTTTTGGCTGGTTTTGTATATGAGTCATTTTTGGGTCAAATTTTTTACACAACTACAATACATGATTATCTTTGATCCCAAAAATATTTAGAATTTTTTCGATACATTTTTTAATTTTTATATTATTTTATGTATATAAGATGCGCGCTCACCCTAGTGCACCAAGTATGGGTTAGCTTAAACGTCCCCAATGTTAGCTCCGATTCTCCAGCCCATAAAAGGGTAATCTGCTCATGCACTTCCCCCCTCCAGGCTCTCACGCGTCTACAGTAACTTGAGAGTCGTCTTTCTCTCCCGAGGCCTCCGCCAACTCGAATCCGGTGGCGCCGCCGCTCGGAGGAGAAGAGGATGGAGGTCTCGGCCTGTACAGAGTAGTTTTAGTCTTGGTTGTATGCCGGTAGTGAGCTTTATGCCTGTAGTTAGGAGTGGTGCTCTGGATCTTGGTCAGATTTGGTGCTGGGTGGAGTTTCTTGTTCTTCTTTTCTTGCTTCCATGGTCGGAGCTGGAGAGGGAGAGAAGTTCCACCACTCCTATGAATAATACCATGGTCTCATGCCAGGATCTGTGGAGGAGTTTTGGCGTTGGTGGGCTTCCTCTGGCCGGCCTCGGTGGCGAGGAGAGGATGCAGGCCACCACGGCAGCTCGCTCGTGTCTTGTTGCAACCTTCGATTCTCGCTTGTCGCTCATCCTCCTCCCACGCCGCGCGGCGAGAGGATGTGCCACCGTGCCTGATCTAGAGGTTGTGGGTGGTGATGTTGATGTGCGTCGATTGAGTGATACCGACGACATCCTTGCCGCCGACCACCAAAGTTGTAGGGCACCGCTCGCTTCGGGAGTTCTTCATCGACGAGATTTGCCGATGATCCGATGTCGTCACCGCCGATTCTAATGGTCGGGCAGCCACTCCCACCTGCACGCTTCTAAGATGGCGTTGGGTTTTCTTCCTCCAGATCGGAGGTCCTCTGGCTCCAAGGCGCTCCCAGCTCCATCCTGTGGCTGCCCCCGGCGGAATTGTTGGCCGTCTCTGGATGCGTGCAAGCGGTGGAGAAGGAGCAAGACGAAGGCCTGTACTTGATTGCTTTTCTATTTTTAGGTTCAAGGTCGTCTATGCAATTTCCAAGGACCAACTTGCAGTTCTATTTTCTCCTATGGTCCTTTTTGTAAATTGTAATCCATCGACAATATGTTAATGCAGCATCGGGGTCTTCCAGACCCCTCTTACCGTTCCAAAAAAAATGATTCTCCAGCCCATGCCATTGGTCTTGCCGCTAGTGCCCTCTGGCCTACTAATGTTTAAGACTAGTCACAATAGAGAGGTATCATAGATTTGTATTTATTGTTTTGTAGAATTTCATTGTAAATTTGTGTACAGGATTTTTTTTATATTAAGTTTTTCTATTTTTACGTGCTATGATACTGTATCTATCTATGATATTACTACATCACTTTTATCATTAATTGCAGTGACACATAAGTATTTTACATGCATATAGTGCATGATACCACCTATGACACCTCTATTGAAGCTATCCTAAGAGCAAGTATAATAGGATAAATTTAGCTGGTTATAAGAAGAAAGTATAATTTGGATGGGATGGAGAAAAGAGAAAAGGAGAGAGAATGTAAGCGGGTTATAATTAAAAGTCAGCTCTAGAGCGTGCTCCTAGTCACTTTGTCAGAGTGACATGTGTACGTATTAATTAACTAGTATAATTTTGTAGCTAACTTATAATGGCTATAAACTATCTATAAATAACATGTCACTTCCTTGTAGGCTTGCCTTAGGCCATCTCCAACCGAGACAGACTGTCTGGGTTAAACCCGTTTGCGCCAACGCCCACTTCCCACAAAAAATAGTTATAGAGAAAAACGGAAAAAGATAATTATACAAATTATATCAGAGATCTTAGGTAGTCAAAATATCCACACAAAAAACACCCAATATTATGGGTGGCTGTAGCGTAGGAGGTTTCGGTGGTGTTGTTGGCCGGTCGGCGCTGTCCTGTCATTGCTGTCTTTACTCATCGTTGTCATCGATCACGATGAAGACCTACGGCAGTGGCCACATGCCGCTAGGAGCGGAGCGGGAGGAGGCGCCGGTGGCATCTGGGCCTGTACGGACACCCAGGAGTCATGCATGGCCGTCCCACTTCCTCTCCTCCTCCAGTTACTACACGAGGATGGTGGCCTCGATCTCCTCGTCCTCCGTCATCGTCCAGGGTTTCGACGGCTCCGGCTCCTCCAACTTGACATCCACCTAGTCGGGCCACTACGGCCATACCTTGGACTCGACGGTGTCGGAGCCCCTATAGCGCGACTAGTCAGGGAGGCCGGGCTGCGGCAGGCTGAAGTAGTCGAGGTCGACATCGTGGTCGTCCTCCACGCCGGAGTCCTTGTCGGACTCGACGATGTCGACGCCCCTGTAACACGACCATTCAAGGAGGATGCGCTACAACGGGCTGAAGTAGTCGAGGTCGACATCGCGGTCGTCCTCCACACTAGAGTCCTCGTCGAACTCCTCCTAGTAGTCCTCGTCAGCGTCATCGAGGTTCTTGAGGTGGGCCTCGATGGCCTCGCGCCACGCCGTGTACTCCTCCTCGAATCAGTGGTCCCAGAGGTCGGAGTGCATGGAGTAGACCGGGTCACGCCGCAGATCTAGCGGCAGATCTCGCGCCGGCTAGCTGGCTTCGACACGGGGATGGCCGGCACAGGCACACGGGTCTAGTTGAGATGCCACCCTATCGGCGGATGCACGTCTGACCAGGGGCGCAACATGCCTACCTCGGCCAGCGTGCGCGCAACCTTGACGCTGACATAGACGCGCCGCTCAGAGTCCTGGAAGAATTATACATGCAAGAGACAACGCAACTGCGGCATGCCGTTGTGCTGCAAGGGTTCTGACAGAAGATCTACTTCCGTATTCTCATCTGGATTAGATAACTAGAGGTCGTCGTCGAGCACCGGATGTGTGCAAGACCATGGGCGTTGTACCACTTGTGACACCTGGATTGTCATGCAAGGACCATTGGGTGACTTGCGAGGAGCTTTGCAACCTTAAAAATGCTCTCTGTTACAGCATTACTCCTAAGATAGATCATGGGATTTTGGTGGTATGCTAGTCAGGATTTTTTTTCTTAGTTGCGAACCCCTTCACTTCTGTTGGTACTGATGACCCACAAGTATAGGGGATCGCAACAGTCTTCGCGGATAGTATTACCCAATTTATTGATTCGACACAAGGGGAGCCAAAGAATACTTGCAAGCCTTAACAACTGAGTTGTCAGTTCAACCGCACCAAATAGTTCTTGCTCACAGAAGTTTATCAGTAGCAACAGTTTGTAGTAGCAAAAACAGAGTAACAGCAGCAGTACAACAAGAGCAATAATAACAGTAACGGTAATAGTAGGATTCAAGTGCGGTAGGCATCGGGATGGATGGACGGGCGTTGCATGGACGAGTCTAAACATGTAACTTCAAGATCTAGGGCAATTGCAGATAAATAAGAATAAGCATCCAAGTACTGAACAATCCTAGGCATGTGCACCATATATAGTCATACGTGCTCGCAATGAGAACTTGCACAACATCTTTTGTCCAGCTAGCCCGTTGCAGCGGGGCCTCTAGGGAACTACTGGCAATTAAGGTAATCCTTTTAATAGAGCACCGGAGCAAAGCATTAACACTCTGTGAACACATGTGATCCTCACACCACAGCCATCCCTACGGTTGTCCCAATTTTTGTCACTTAGGGGCCTTTGGATCCGGACAATGATATGTGTACACAACTTGAACAATACTATCATAATGATTCAATAATAAGTTCAGATTTTAGATCATGGCACTCAGGCCCTAGTGACAAGCATTAAGCACAACAAGTTTCAATAAAGTCAAATAGCACTAATAGAGATACTAGGCACCATGCCCTAACAATATTATTCGATTACATGGTAGAACTCATCCAATCCCTACCATCCCCAAAGCCTACAGCGGGGGATTACTCACTCATGGATGAGGGAAACATGGATGGTTGATGGAGAAGCGTTGGTGATGACGATGGCGATGATCCTCTCCAAATTCCCCGTCCCGGCAAGGTGCCAGAACGGAGTTTCTGGATCCGAATCGCAGTTTCTGGTGGTGTCGGCGCAACGGAACTCTTTCTGGAAAAACGTTGAACCCCCCTCGGTTTTTAGGTCAAGAGGCTTTATATAGGCGAAGAGGGAGGCGAGGTGCTGGGTGCACCCCCAAGGGCTGTGGCGCCCGCCGGAGGGGTGGGCCCCCCGCCCTCTCCGTTGTACTGCTTGGTGTGTCTTCCGTGAAATAGTTTTTGGCATATTTTCCGGATTTTTCCGATAGTTGAATTTCTCGCACAAAAACTAGACACCAAGGTAATTCTTGAAAACAGTCAATCGTGTTAGTTGTATCCAAATCACACAAGTTTAGAGGAGAAACAATAGAAAAGTGTTCGAAATTAGATACGCTTTTGGACGATCAACTCCCCCAAGCTTAGCTTATTGCTTGTCCTCAAGAAATTCAGTTGAGAACTGAGTGCGATAAAAGAACTTTCATGAACACATTTGCTTCATATGATTTAAATATTCTCAGCACATGATTAGATGCTTAAACCATTCATAATAAAGAGTATGCAACTAAGTCTACTCAATAGTCATTGCAATCTATGAAGAGATTCCAACTCAATAATAATAAGTAGCATGAAACATAAACATAAGCAACATTGCAATGCTCATAAGAAGGTATGATAGAGTGGTATCTTGCTTGCCTTTGTTTGTAGAGCATAATATAAATGCCAAGGCACCTCTGAAGTTCAAGTGAAGACTAGAGATAAACATATCAGAGGTACAAGCATCAAAGTCATGACATAATTAACCAAGTTTTGAGACAAACACAAGAATGACAACTATGCTCTCAAGAAGGTGCTCATCGATTAAGTGGTGACTCAACAAGGAAGTGAAAAGGTTTTGAAAAGTTTGAAAGGCTTCCAAATGCTGAAAATAAGGTACTCATTAGCTTTGATATCTCATTGCCCCTATCATAGGCATCTTTATATGGTTAAGGTGAAAGTGAGGTCCACTCTGAATCATATGCTTGACAGACCATAAACTGGAAATCCCATGTCCCTTGAGTACGAGGGCCGCTCCGCATGATACTCAGCTATGGTTACCGGTAAGTTCTTGTCATCGTAAATACATGCATATCATAGAGAACCGCCAACGGGGTACCCCTTGCACATGATATAGGAGCTATCCCATAATCAAAATGACAAGGCAAGCAGACAATCAGCATCTCAGCGATCTTTTTATTTACTATGTGCATAGCTTTTTATTGAGGATGATTCACAGATTGCTCATTATGGTGATGCTGCTAGTTTCCACCATGATTAGGCATGACTTAGGCTAGCGGCCCAGGCGTTTCTCTGACACAATGTATATAACTCCATGGACTTACAAGCTCCCCTTTTATTTCACATCGACGACATTCGCAAACAAAAGAGCATGATATCAACTGGATAAATATCCAAAAAGTGTTGAAAGCATTCCCTGTGACAGCACGGTTCTGCTAACTCCTAGCCTATAATTGCAAGCATATAACTTTCATGGATAGGTCACAATGGTTCAGGATTATTAAGTGCAAGGAATAAAGTGTGCCATCAAGTTCGTGAGAGATTTACTAACTACCTTTCTCAAAACAGACAAACATTTTATTTGGAATAAAACAAGGCATAATGAATATGCACTGAAATAGCAAATGATGCTAATAGGTAGGTATGGTGGACACTGCTGGCAATATTGGTTTTGGGGAGTTGGATGCACAAGTAGAGCTCATACTCAGTGCAAGTGAAGGCTATCAAAAAGAGAGGGAGCGACAAACGAGAGAGCAATAACTGTCATAATCATTCTTGCAACAAAACATGACTAATTATGGCATGAAGGTGATACAAGAACTCTGAGGCAAAATAAATCATCGAGGCTTACTGACTATTGTTCAGTCATATGCATGCGTGAGCATGTGCCAAGTCGATTCACATGAACATTCATAGGAGGATACCACAAGATCATACCAATATATGAATAAAACAATGCAAGCAAACATTCATATAACATGCTACAAACTATTAGCAAGCTGGAGCTAATCACAGGCAAGCAAGAACTACTAAGCATCCATAATGACATACACTCACGTGAACAGGCTAAGCATGCTTGCAATGATGAGTATATGTACAAAAATGAAACAAATAGAGTCCGTTACCAGCCTCTTACCACACCTCAAGTTGTCTTAATCTTCATTATTGCCCTTCACTTGTGTGACTTGAATAATAACATGAAACCAAACTTCACTGAGGACGGCTGAACCCAGCAAAGAACTCACAAAATGAAAGAAGAATAACAAATATTTTTGGTGTTTTCAATTTTTTAGAAACAAGCAAACAAAGAAAAACCAAACAAAGAAAAAGCAAACCAAGCAAAACAAAGCAAAATCTTTTTGTGTTTTCTTTAAGGCAAACCAAAGATAAAAAGCAAAGAAACAAACGAAAAGAAACAACGAAAATATTTTTGGTATTTTTGTGTTTTAATAAAGCAGAAACAAAACCAAAAAGAAAGCGAAAAAATGGATATACAAAGAACCGACGAAACATGATATATAGATGAGTGTGATGTCGGTGTACCTGATACGTCGGAAACGTATCTATAATTTTTGATGCTCCATGCTTGTTTATTATCCACTTTGCTATGTTTTGTCTACACTTTGAGGTATTTTTATACACTTTCTGGAACTAACCTATTGACAAGATGACACAGTGCCAGTTGCCTGTTTTCTGCTGTTTTTGGTTTCAGAAAGCTAAAAAATGAATATTCTCGGAATTGGACGGGACAAAAGCCAAAGTTCATATTTTCCGGGAGCGATACAGAAAATCGAAGACGAGACGGAGGAGGAAACCAGGGTGGCCACACCCTAGGTGGGTGCGGGCTCACCCTAGGTCGCGCCCATAGGGGGTGTGGCCCCCCTGGACCTCCACCGACCTTGCCTCCTTCGCCTATAAGAGCCTCCCGATGAGAAAACCCTAAAACATCCAGAAGAAATCCACGAAAACCTCTGTTGCGCCGCCGCCAACGAAGGGGAGATTCGGGGGACAGAAAGTCTCTATTCCGGCACCCTGCCGGGACGGGGAAGTGCCCCCGGAGCCATCTCCGTCGATCTCCATCGCCATCTTCATCATCATTGCTGATTCCCATGATGAGGAGGGAGTAGTCCTTCCTAGAGGCTAAGGGCTCTACCAGTAGCTATGTGTTCATCTCTCTCTATACATGATCTTGTGGTCATGAGCTTTTTAATCAAGTAGATCTACCTTGCTACTCAAGTGCTTCATTAGATCTCTGCTCTCCCCATGTGTGTGAAAGTGACAGTGTCCACGCCATGGTGGCACTTAGGCTTGAGTCTACATAAATAATCTTTGTGCTTTAATAGATCTATGCTTTTCCCCACGTGTGTGAAAGTGACAGCGGGCATACCGTGTGTGGCACTTTGGCTAGATTGAATATTTGTTATGAGTTATATTTGGAGTTGGATGTCTCTATGAAATTGTGGTGTTTGTTGGAACCATCTAGCGCTCAAGGTGACAGCAGGGGTTATCTAGATTGGGAAGGCGACTTTGAGGAGTGTTGTTATAGCCCTACCAATGATTAGAGTGTTCAACCGGAGAGTAGTTAAGAGTAGTATCATGAAGAGAGGATATTTATATGAGAGAGTGTTCACTAGTGAAAGTATGACCCCTAAGCCTTGTTTCTAAACATTGAAACATCGTTTGCATCTAGATCTGTTGCATGTTTGCTTGCTTCCATCTTTATTCCGTTTGCCGGGGAGGTTACCTTTCCTCCACGTCAAGCTCTTTTCTGGCACCGTTACCCCATGTCAACAACAAGTCAGAAGCTATTTTCTGGCACCGTCACCACTTGTATTTCACTGTCTCTTCGCCGAACTAGTGCACCTATACGCCTGAAAATTTTATTGGGTGTGTTGGGGACACAAGAGACTTCTTGTATCTTGATTGCAGGGTTGCTTGAGAGGGAATACCTTTGACCACTTCCTCCCTAAGTTCGATAAATCTTGGGTAATCCACTTAAGGGAAACTTGTTGCTGTTCTACAAACCTCTGCACTTGGAGGCCCAACAACTGTCTACAGGAATAGAAGTGCATAGACATCAGTACCTCTCCCCAAGCTTAGGCTTTTAGCCTAAGCGGGGCTCAATCCCATGGTGCCCAAGAAGGTGCACCTCCGTAGTATGACAAGGAGGCTCCTTCGTCCTGGTAAGAGCTCGAGGACTCCCCTATGCAGTGCACGGAGGGGTCGTATGAGGGTGCGTCCTCCTGACAGTGCTCGTGGAAACCAAGAATGTGCAGCTTATCATCCATCTCCTACTTGGAGCATGACAAAGGTCTCTGCGAAATACTGAACAAAGTGGTCTGGGGTAGAGGGATCTCTCTCTCTCTCTCTTCCCCGTCAGTAAAGAACATTCTATAAACCAAGCTCTCAAGGGTAGAGCCAACAGTGACAAAGTGATGCGCTTTCATAGCAGAAAGATCAAGCCTCTGAGGACCCAAAAATGTATCATTTAGATCAACAGCAAGGCCCAAGGCAACAACAACACGTGCATCAATAATTCCCCATAAATGGGTCCCTTAGCAGCTAAACGACAAGCAATGAGAGAACCAAGATTGTACCTAGTTTCATTGCTGGGCCCAACAGCTATGAAGCCCAAATGATAGTTGGAAATATTACTAGTGTTCTCCCTACCAAGAACACTAGTGGCAAGATAATAAGCAAAGTACCTGATAGCTGGGAGTTGAATATTTTTTATCTTTCCCCTTTGAGCTCTACGGTCATCATCATTATTTATGCCGCAGTAGAGCTCCAAAAAATCAGCGGGTTGAGCTGGAATCTTCTTCGCTGACCCAGCTGTACCAAGTCCCAGGGCCTCACAAAATTTCTTCAATGTCATAGTGTAAGACCTGCCATAAATTTTGAAAGACACATCTGGTTTGAACATGCTGTTAGAAAAAGAGAAGCTCTCCACAAATGTTTTAGTGAGAGTAGCATATTACACGCTCTCATCCTGCATATAACTTGTTAAACTAACCCTCCTAACCAATGTTAGAAAATCCTCAAGAATCCCAGCAGCCTGCAAAATGGTTGGGCAAGGAAAGGTAGAAGGGTGTGCATCCCCCTCATCTCCCTCGTCGCCAAATTGCGAAGTAATGAGATCCTCATTGTATGAAGGCCTATCTCGGGAGGATGATCTTGAATTCCTTGTCCTTCTAGGTGCATCACTCTCAAATATTTACCAAAGGTGTGGTTGTCCATGACCACCTTTTTCTGAAATTTTTAGACAAACATCAAACCAAGTGATTTCCAAGTTGATAATGAAGGGAATATGCCCTGAGAGGCAATAATAAAATGTTTATTATGTGTATTCCAAGTATATGATAGATGTTTATTTTGCATGCTATAATTGTATTAATACGGAAACGTTAATACATGTGTGTTTAATAAACAAACAGAAAGTTCCTAGTTATGCCTCTCTCATAAACTAGTTCGTTGATTAACAAGATGATCACGGTTTCCTGATCATAGACATTGCATGTTGTTAATAACGAGATCACAACATTAGTGTAATGGTGTGATGAACATTCATTCAAAGTATAGCATTACGATCAAAGTCATTGAGTTTATATTGCTATAAACAAACTACGAAGTAGTCCTAATCCTTAGACCATGAGATCATGCCAATCACTAACACCGTAAGAGTTTCTTGTTGACATCAAATGTCACTCCGTAACTGGGTGATTATAAAGATGGCTTCAAAGCTACTAAAGTGTTATGTTGAGAATCATGGATCAAGAGTGGAATTTGTTCATCCCGATGACGGATAGATATGCTCTGGGCCCTCTCGGTGATATCACATTGGTTAGCTTGCAAGCAAGTGATTTGATCACTAGAATGTTATATCACGGGAACGAGAAAAGAGTGCATGTCAGTAACGAGATCAAACTAGGTATGGAGATACCGATGATCGAATCTCGGACATGTAATATATTGTGAAACAAAGGGATTAAGATACAAGCGTAAAAGGTTCCGACGATCACAGGAAAAGTCATCGTTGAATGTGGGAGTCAAGATGGATCTCCGTGTCCCGCTCGATTATTGATCGAGAAGGGTCTCGATCATGTCCGCATTATTCGCGAACCGTAGGGTGACACACTTAAGGGACACGGCATCCGGTTGGAGCAAATGTTTCATGCCGAAAGAATAAACAAGCGCATGAATTTATTTCACTAGATACAAACAGTTTTCAGTGAAATTGCATAAAGTGGTTATGCATGTAAAATGGAATTCTAGCAGGTTATTTGTGAATGTTTGTCATTAAAGTAATTGACAAAATTCTGAATAAAATAAAAGAGTTTTATTTAATGAGAGTTTGCATTAAATTTGGTGGAAATTTAATGGGAATTTGAGTGGACTTTTGAGTGAGGGAATTTAAAGGAATTTTGTGAGTGGAGTGTCCACCACATGAAGAGGGGAGGCAAGCAGCCCCATGCGCCGCCACCCTTGGGGTCCCCCTCCTCCTATAAAAGGATCCTCCTCTCACTTGTCTCTCACACCTCCTCGTGAATGATCTCTCCCTCTAGAATTTATCCCCATGGTCTCGGACTAGCGAGATACATGTTCCGTGGCTATTCGAAGAAAGGGTTGTGCTTCCACCGCATCATTTGAGCGAGGAGGCGGAGGTTGCCTTGTCTTATGCGTGTGCGAAAGCACGGATGCGCTTGCTTACAAGACACTAGGACTTCCTCTCAATCTTGAGATCGGCAAGAGATCGTCTACATCAACCACGAGTTGAACTCGTTAAGCTTTGTCGGTCTTCAAGGGTATGTTCTCTACGGATATACATCCGCCCGTTGTTTGTATCTAGTAGATAGATCTTGGTACATAGTTCCCATCGTAGGAAATTTTTTGTTTTCTATGCTGCGAACCCTTCAGATAAATGATGAGCAACTACTATAGGAACTTGCTAGAGGGCTATAATGGAGAACGGCGTGACGCCACCACCATAATGGCAGAGCTTGTAGAGAGCGCCAACGCCCATCGCCCCCGTCCTCTTGCAGCATCTGGTGAGGGCACGCGAGGCACACAGCGTCGACATCGGGCAGCAGCGCACGGAACTCCCGGGCCCCGACCGTGAGGAGACGAGGGATGAGTGCAGCACGCAAACCAGAGGCGAGCACCCCCGCGACGAAGGCGCTAGGGGAGGTGGCATGAGAGAACAGCATCGGGAACCGCTGGCATAGCACGCCATCGCCACTCCAGTCATCGAGCCACAAGAGTGTTCGCCCTCCGTCCTCGAGCACGGTGACATGGTTATACCCCGCGGGTATGCAACATTGGCATACCTGGTCCAGCCCAAGGAATGCCCACGTCAAGACACGTGGCATGTGGAGATTTCGGGTGGCCCAAGCCCATGATGTCTTTGGATCCTTGGAGAATAAGACTAGAGTAGATAGAATTTTAAAGGGTACAAACCCTAATCTGTAACCGACTTGACCTAAGCCCGAGACCTGCCTATCTATATAAAGGCTAGGAGGGTACGGCGAGAGGGATCTTCCTCTTCCACCATCACATACGCACCTAACTTTTGGTTCCGCCGTAATCAAAAGCAGACAAACAGGAGTAGGGTTTTACCTCCAGGGGCCTGAACCTGGGTAAACCTCGTGTCCCGTGTTGCTTGTCTGTTAACCGTTCCACGATCTCCAGCACCCCCATCTTCTCCAAAACCCAAGTCCATAACAATGGGCATTGACGAGATCGAACCTCGTCAATTGGCGCCGTCTGTGGGAACCGGGGACGATGATTGGGCGGTCATGATGGTTCCATCCGGAGAATCACCTCCTCTTCGGCGCCTTCGACTTCATCGCCCACTCACCGACCACCCTGAAGGACTTTGAATCTGTAGGCGACGGGCTCGAGATGCTGTTAGGGAGCTTCTACTTCCAAGTGGGGCATCGACACCTCCTCCTTCCGGCGAGTGCCACCACCATCCATCAGGCCCAGGCCCTCGCCTATCGGCGTGTTACACGCTGCCGACAGACGAGTCGATAACGGCAGCAATGCAACTCGATCTGTGCGGCCCTCCTCGTTTAAAGAACCTACTTGCTCGATCCAAAAGCTTAGCCGACCCCATCCGTGGACTCTACCTATGCGCCGTAGTCATCCAAAATGAAACGGAACTACCACCAGGTTCGAGTGCGCTCTGATACATCGGAACCATATCTATAAGTTTTGATGATCCATGCTTGTTTAGTATCTACTTTTCTTTACTTGTCCACACTTTGATGTGCTTTTTACATGTTTTCTGGTACTAACCTATGAACAAGTTGCAACAGTGCCAGATGCCCATTTTCTGCTATTTTTGGTTTCAGAAAAGTTAGTAAAGAAATATTCTCGGAATTGGACAAGACAAACGTCAAAGTCAATTACTTTCCGTGGGGAACAAGAAGTCCAGAGGGGAGCCGGAGGGGCGATCCATAGGGGCCACCCCCCCAGGCGCGGCCACAGGTGGGCGCATGCCTGGATAGGGTTTGGCTGCCCTGGCCGCCGCCTCGGCCTCCCCCTTCGCCTATAAGAAGCCCCCGATGCAGAAACCACGAGTACTCGATCAAAAATCCACGAAACCGTCTATAGCCTCTGCCACCATCGTCCCTAGATCGGGGGATCTGAAGATCTTCCCGGCACCCTGTCGGAGGGGAGATCATCCCGGAGGCCTTCTCTCCGGTATGATGCGTGAGTAGTTCCACCTTGGACTATGGGTCCATGTAGTAGCTAGATGGTTGTATCTCCTCCTTTGTGCTTTCATGTATAGATCTTGTGAGCTCCGTTCATGATCAACATCTAATCTATTTGTAATCATGCATGTTGTGTTTGCGGGGATCCGATGTATATTGCGATTATTATGTTGGTTTAATTAATGGTTTTGTCTTTATGATTCTATCATGTCTGTGTTGTTTGTGATCTTGCATGCTCTCCGTTGCTAGTGGTTATCTTGGCCAAGTAGTTTCTAGTGACTCCAAGAGGGGGTATTTATGCTCTACAGTGGGTTCATGCCTCTAGTTTCCAAGGGAAGTGACAATAATCTCTTTGGTTGTAGATGTGTTGTTGCTACTAGGGAGAAAACAACGGTCTCTTGTTCATGGAACATGTGGACTGTTTACCTTACACACTTTGTTTAAAGTAGTTGTCTGTTGCTTGCAACTTAATACTGGAGGGGGTTCGGATGATAACCTGAAGGTGGACTTCTAGTCATAGATGCAGTTGGATGGCGGTCTATGTATCTTGTCGTATTGCTGAATCGAATCTCATAGGATTTATATGACTAGTAATTGCATTGTTATGCCTTGCTCAGTTCCTGTCAATTGCCCTATTGTAATTTGTTTACCCTTCATGCCATGTTGTTTATCTAAGGAGAGCACCTCGAGTGAACTATGGACCCCGGTCCAATCTTTACCATTAATACATCTTCCACTGTTACTTGTTTACTTGTTACAAACCATTGCCTTCCACACCATACGTTTAATCCTTTGTTACAGCAAACCGGTGAGCTTGACAACCTCACCGATTCGTTGGGGCAAAGTCTTGAGTTTGTGTTGTGCAGGTCTCCATGTTGTGTGCAACACCTGTGTGATGTTTCCTTCGTCCTTCTGGTTCGATAACCTCGGTCTCTACTGAGGGAAGACTCGTTGCTGTGCTGATTCACACCTTGCTCTTGGGGTTTCCAACGAAGTTCTCCTACATCAACTTAGGCACCATCAACAAGGTTTCTGGCGCCGTTGCCGGGGAGGCTAAGGACGTCTTCACAAGGGGAGTCCTTCACTTCCTTTCTCTTTACTTTGTTTTTAGTTTTCTTTGTTTCTTTTGCTTGGTTTTGTTTGCCTCTTTCCAAAAAAAACCAAAAAATTAGTCTAGTTTGGTTTGCTTTCTTTATTCAAAAACACAACAAAATTAGTTCCTGCTCTAGTTGCCACCTTACTCTAGCTCACCATGTTGTTCCCCAAGTTTGCCCTGAAAGATCTTGCAATAGGTAGTGGCTCCATAATTGGGAAAGATAATATTGAAGAATTCTTTAATCATGTTAGCAAGCATGAGGATATTGAGGAAAAATCTATAGCTGAACCATCTCCTAATTATGAGATTGCTGCAGCTTCTTTAGTTCATATGCTGGAGGCTAGGTTTGTTAGCCTTAACCCCTTCATGCAATTCTTGTTCCTAAAACTAAAAGAAGAAAATAATGCTGAAAAGAGGGAATTCATCCTAGAAACTTTATTTAATGAATTCCATGATGTTGCTAGGGAAGCCAAAAAGGTTTTTGAGCGTTTCAATAAGCTAGGCTCAAATGTAGATGTTGTGGGTATTTCTGATAAAACTAATCCTAGAGAAGAATTAAAGATACCCATACCCTTTAAACTTGTTGAAATGCATGAAGCTTTTGAAAATAATTTTGATTGAATTGCTCCTGAAAATCTTTTTGATAAAAGTAGTAGACCAAATAGGGATGAGAAGGGATCCTCCAAAACCCATTTGGATGAGATACCTTTCATAGTTGAAGACTTTACAAGTATGGATGTTAATGCTTCCTCATTTGAAAATACTTGATTCTTCTTGCTTCTTGTGCCTAACTTAACAACGTTAAAGAAAAGTACTTGTTGGAAGATAACCCAAGAGTTTCCTTGAGTCTTGGAAGTTATTACTTCAGTAATGAACTCTCCTTATCCTTTTTGTTTGCCTTTTGTGCCAAGAATGACCTCTAATGAGATGGAAGTAAGATTTGGGGAGTTGCTGTCCCGAAACATATTTATGTCCTCCACAAAAAATTTGTGAGGAGGCTATGTAACTCGGATTGAGCTCAAAATTTACAAATAAATCGCCCAGTATGTTAGATAACTTTTGTTAGTTTAACAATTTTTGATTTGAGCAACAAAAGATGTTCGAAAAAATCTGTTTCTACCTACTGGTCTGTTTTGACAGATTTCTACCATTATTTGCATTTGCTTCTTATTGATTCCTTTTTGAGTTCTTTTTGGGAAATTGAGATTTTTGAAGGAGTTGCTACATTAGCTTGTGTTTTTAGTGAAAAACCTTGCTGTTCCAAAGCTTTTCCAGTGGTCTAATATATTTTGAATAAACTAATGTTGCTAATGAAGATTGTGTGAAGTTTTGTATGAAGGAAAAAAATTCAGGTGTAAAGAGAGAATGATGCAATGAGATGAAGAATGGACAAAAGCTCAAGCTTGGGGATGCCACCATGGTGTCACCCCAAGAAATATCCAAGAGGTACAAGCGCCAAAGCTTGGGATGCCCAAGGCATCCCCTTCTTCATCAATAAAAAAGCTCAGGTCTGTCTAGACACTTCGTTTTTATTGTTTCATGCACAGTTGTGTTGTTATTGGAGCGTCTTAGATTTCGTTTTCTTTTCTTAGATGTTTAGTTTGCTTGAATAAAGTAGTTTGGACCCCCGTTCTCGTTGTGTTGTTTTGCAAATTGTTTGCTTGTTGTTGGAAAGGAGTAGTAAGTTCTTGCTTGAAGTGCAAGAGGAGCTTGGACTGACTGTGACTTAGAATTTAGCATGACATGCTAGGTGTTGTTTTAGCATTATGCTTAGTGATTATTGTTGTAGCATGTATTGTTCCAAACAATTGGGATTGGTTAGTGTGCCTTGAAAAAATTATGCGTTTTTTTAGCATGCAAAGGCATAGTATCGTGGTATTCTCCTTTAATGCTTTGCTTGGGTTGACTTGGGACATGCTTACACCATGTTATGACTCTCACAAGTCACCATTAGCCTCTATGATTGTTTAGTCCTTGACTTGTAGTACCACTCTTTGCTTTCATTAGTATGCTTTGTTGCATTGCATGATTATGGCCATTATGCTCTCTTAGTTGGTTGCTCCCAGTCTTTTGCTAGCCTCCACTTGTATGAGTAAGTTCTACTCATGCCTCCAACTCTCAAGAAACCAAGTTATTCCAAAGTTTCCACTATAAAATCCTATGCATGGTGTGTTAGACCATTCCAAGTATATTCTTGTTTTCAACTATCTTCCAATTAAAAACTATTTTGTTATGTGAAAACTTAGTGAATAAAGCCCTCACGAACTTGATGGCACACTTTAATATTTTCCCCTAATAAACTTGAACCATTGTGACAACTTTGTTGTATATACTTGCACTTATAAGTTGGAATTAGCAGGTAACCAGGTCACACGGGAACGTTTTCAACATTTCCTTGTACTTTGTACTCAGTTGATATCATGCTCTTTTGTCTATGGATGTCACCGGTGAAATGAAGAGGAACTTGTAAGTCCATGGAGTTTGTATTCAGACAGAGAAATGCAGGGCCGCTAGCCTAAGCCATGCCTAATCATGGTGGAAACTTGCAGCATCACCATAGTGAGCTATCTATGAAGCATCCTCAATAAAGCTATGCATATGGTAAATAAAAAGATTGTTGAGATGCTCATTGTCTGCTTGCCTTGTCATTTTGGTTATGGCAAATATCCTGTACCATGTGCAAGGGGTACCCCGTTGGTGGTTCTCAATGATATGCAAATACTTACAATGACAAGAACTTGCATGGGCCCAAAGTTGAGTATCCATGCGGTGTGGCCCTCATATTCAAGGGACTTGAGATTGCAAACTTATACTTCATCAAGCATATACTCCAGCTTTTCCACTTTAACCTTAACCACTTCAAGATGCTTATGATAGGGGCAATGAGGGCTGAAAGCTAACAAGTACCATGATTTTTGGAAGCTCTTTTTGCAACTTGTAATCCCTGCTTCCTTTATAAAAAAGCCTTTCTTCCACCATTATTGAGTCTCCACCTTCTACCTTTAGGCACCATTAAGAGAGCATAGTTGTATTCTTATGTGCAGTGTTCCAAAGCTTATTAATTGATGCATATTGTGATATTACTTGTTCTTGTGCTAATTGTTTCTAGTCAGGCTTGTGAACTTTGAAGGTGTCCTATGCATCTATATTGCTACTCTATGAGGGACAAGCTGATTGCCACTATGCTATGTTTTCTGTATGTGAAACAAACAAATGTTTTTCAATGCATGTTATTCATGATCTTTGTTTGTAGCTTGCCATGTTGCATGCATAGTTACTATGTCCTATTGTTAGAACTCCATTCTTTCATGCACATTTTTAGATTTCTTTGATCCCAGCTTTCAATGCTTGCAAATGGTTGGATCTTTATTGTGAGGATTCATGTTCACCTCAAAAATTATTCTTTTTATAACTTACCTACTCGAGGACGACCAGGAGTTAAGCTTGGGGATGTTGATACGTCGGGAACGTATCTATAATATTTGATGCTCCATGCTTGTTTAGTATCTACTTTGCTTTACTTGTCCACACTTTGAGGTGCATTTTACATGTTTTCTGGTACTAACGTACTAAGAAGTTGCAACAATGCCAGATGCCTGTTTTCTGCTGTTTTTGGTTTCAGAAAAGTTAGAAAAAAATATTCTCGGAATTGGACGAGACAAACGTCAAAGTCAATTACTTTCTGTGGGGAACAAGAAGTCCAGAGGGGAGCCGGAGGGGCGAGTCAGAGGGACCCCCAGGCGCGGCCACAGGTGGGCTCGTGCCTGGCTAGGGTTTGGCCGCCCTGGCCGCCGCCTTGGCCTCCCCCTTCGCCTATAAGAAGCCCCCGATGCAGAAACCCTGAGTACCCGATCAAAAATCCACGAAACCATCTGTAGCCGCCGCCACCATCGTCCCTAGATCAGGGGGATATGAAGCTCTTCCCGACACCCTCCCTGAGGGGAGATCATCCTGGAGGCCTTCTCTCCGGTATGATGCGTGAGTAGTTCCACCTTGGACTATGGGTCCATGTAGTAGCTAGATGGTTGTATCTCCTCCTTTGTGCTTTCATGTATACCATGTAGTAGCTAGATGGTTGTATCTCCTCCTTTGTGCTTTCATGTATAGATATTGTGAGCTCCGTTCATGATCAAGATCTAATCTATTTTTAATCATGCATGTTGTGTTTGCGGGGATCCGATGGATATTGAGATTATTATCTTGGTTTGATTAATGGTTTTGTCTTTATGATTCTATCATGTCTGTGTTGTTTGTGATCTTGCATGCTCTCCATTGCTAGTGGTTATCCTGGCCAAGTAGTTGCTAGTGACTCCAACAGGGGGTATTTATGCTCGATAGTGGGTTCATGCCTCTAGTTTCCAAGGGAAGTGACAATAATCTCTTTGGTTGTAGATGTGTTGTTGCTACTAGGGAGAAAACAACGGTCTCTTGTTCATGGAACATGTGTACTATTTACCTTACACACTTTTCTTAAAGCAATTGTCTGTTGGTTGCAACTTAATACTGGAGGGGGTTCAGATGATAACCTGAAGGTGGACTTATAGTCATAGATGCAGTTGGATGGCGGTGTATGTATCTTGTTGTATTGCCCAATCGAATCTCATAGGATCTTTCTGACTAGTAATTGCATTGTTATGCCTTGCTCGGGTCCTCACAATTGCCTTGTAATTTGTTTACCCTTCATGCCATGTTGTTTATCTAAGGAGAGCACCTCTAGTGAACTATGGACCTGCTCCAATCTTTACCATTGATACATCTTCCATCGTTACTTGTTTACTTGCTATAAACCATTGCCTTCCACACCATATCGCTTAATCCTTTGTTACAAGAAACCGTGAGCTTGATAACCGCACCGATTCGTTGGGGAAAAGTCTTGAGTTTGTGTTGTGCAGTATCCACATTGTTTGCAACACTGGTGACGCTTCCTTCCTCCTTCGGGTTCGATAACCTCGGTCTCACCGAGGAAGACTTGTGTGTGCTTCACACCTTGCTCTTGGGGTTTCCAACGAAGTGCTCCTACATCAACTTAGGCGCCATCACTAACACCCCTCTCAACCCGCAAGGCGAGAACGGAGGAAACGGAGTAAATCCGCCGCTCAGGCCCAATGAAGGCGACGCTAACACCTACCAGAAGATCAACCTCAACGAGGAAGGCTGGCTCCTAGCACGTGAAGCCGTGGCAGGCAACATCATCCTACCTGTGAATGCTTCTCGGGATCTGCTGATGGCCTACCACCTCCTTCTCATCAACGAGCATAACCGGCAGGTGAAGCTGATGGAGGAGCTCAACAAGCGTAAGCAAGCGGCCTCGGAGTCCAGCACGTGGCGAGCTGCGCTCTCCACCGCTGGCGGCTCCAGTTCACACGACAACCATGCCAGCAAGGATCGCTCCCGCACAGAGCACATGGACCCTGTCGCACGACGCGAGGTCACCAGGACTCTCAACACGTCCTTCATGGCGATGGACGCCAACGACAACGTCATGCCGAAAACCCCACAGGCCGCAATCATGGCGTCTACCACGTACCTCGCATCCCATCCGCCTCCGGCGGGTGACCCGAAGAGTGCCATGCACAAGTCTGCGCTAGTGGGCCTCGGACTCGTCGGAGCTACGCTCCATAATGAAGCTCCCATGGAGCCAACGAAGAAAGCTATGGTCAGATTCAACCGCAGGCCTACTCCCTCATCCGAAGAGGACGATCATGATCTGCCTCGACGTTGCAAGAGCCCATGTCGCCGCAATAGCGACTACGACGCTCCAAACGACCTCACCCAACACAAGATCGACAAGGCACGAGACAAGCGTGCGTGCTCAACCGAATCCGGCGAGGAAGAAGACGGAGAGCTATGCGGAGCCAGATGCTTCAGCAGATCCGTTCGACGAACGCGAATGCCGAAAAACTTCAAGCTTCCTTCAGACCATCCGAAGTTCGACGGTACCCAGGATCCAAAGGCCTGGCTAAGGGACCACCTCTCATCCATCAAGCTGGTGGGAAATGTAAACACCGCCTACAATGCCTTTCACCGCAAATGACATGCGCGCAACTAGGATCCGCTCAAGAATGCCCTCTGGCTCCATCCGAAGTTGGGAGGAGCTGGCGTATAGCTTCATCCGCAACTTCAAGAGCACCAGCAAGGTTTTTGTTGCCAAGAATGGATCCTTTCTAGAGAAAGAGTTTCTCGCGAAAGGTGTGAGTAGTCGGAAGGTAGAACTCGAAGAGGTTATTGAACCTTCTCTTCAAAGTATGGCGAGTAGCGCATCGCCGGAAGTTGTTCCAGAGTTGGCTTCACCTATTGAAGAGGGAACTAATGATAATGATCATGAAACTCCGAAAGAGAGTACTACCGAACCTCGCAGGTCTAGCAGGACGCGTGCAGCTCCCGAGCTATACGGAAATCCTGTCATGAATTTCATGGTTGATGAAAATGATGACCCTGCGACGTATGAAGAAGCGATGATGAGCCCGGATTCCAATAAATGGTTAGAAGCCATGAAATCCGAGATGGAATCCATGTATGAAAATCAAGTTTGGAACTTGGTGGAATTACCTCACGACCGAAAGGCCGTGGAGAACATATGGATTTTCAAAAGAAAAACTGATGCTGATGGTAATGTGACCATCTATAAAGCTCGACTTGTCGCAAAGGGGTTTCGACAAATTCAAGGAGTTGACTACGATGATACATTCTTTCTCGTAGCGATGCAAAAGTCTAGTTAGGATTATGTTAGCAATTTCTGCATATTTCGATTATGAGATATGGCAGATGGATGTCAAAACCGTGTTTCTCAATGGTAATATTGAAGAAGAGTTGTATATGATACAACCAAAGGGTTTTGTCAATCCTAAGGATGCTAACAAGGTGTAAGCTTCAAATGATCCATCTATGGATTGAAGCAAGCATCACGGTTGGAATCTCCACTTTGATGAGGTGATCAAATAGTTTGGATTTGTCCAAACTTATGGAGAAGCTTGTATTTACAAGAAAGTGACCGGGAGCAATGTGGCATTTACGATATTATATGTGGATGACATATTACCGATTGGAAATGATATAGATCTTTTAAACAGTGTTAAAAGTTATCTAAACAAAGAATTTTCAATGAAGGACCTAGGTGAAGGCCATACATATTAGGCATAAAGATCTATAGAGATAGATCTAGGCGCCTAATAGGCCTATCGCAGTACATACCTTGATAAGCTTTTAAAGAAGTTTAAAATGGACCAAGTAAGAAGGGTTCTTACCTATGTTGCAAGGCAAGACATTGAGTAAGACTCAAAGTCCGCCACGGAAGAAAGAGAGATAATGGACAAAGTCCCCTATGCTTCAGCCATAGGCTCTATAATATACGCCATGCTATGTACAAGACCGATGTGGCACATGCTATTAGTTTGACTAGTAGGTACCAATCGATCCGTGTTCGAACATCGATAGCGGTCAAGAATATCCTTAAGTACTTGCGAAGAACTAAGGATATGTTTCTATAATGAGGTGAAGAAGAGCTCTCAGCTAAGTGTTATGTTGATAGCTTTGACACCGATCCGGATGACTCTAAGTCTCAATCCGGATACGTATTTCTCATGAATGGCGGAGCGGTTAGTTGGAGGATCTCCAAACAATCTGTGGTGGCGGGATCAACAACGAAGGCCGAATATGTTGCTGCTTCAGAAGCGGCTCAGGAACCGGTTTGGATGAAGGAGTTCATATCCGAACTAGGAGTGGTTGCAAACGCGTTGGACCTAATGGTGATCTATTGTGACAACAATGGTTCCATTGCCAATGCCAAAGAACCAAGGTCTCACAAGCATTCCAAGCATATTAAGCGCCGGTTTCACTCCATCCGCGAGCATGTCAAGGATGGAGATATTAAGATTTGTAAAGTACACACGGATCTCAATGTAGCAGATCCGTTGACTAAAACTCTCCCTAGAGCAAAACATGATCAACACCAGAACTCAATGGGTGTTAGATTCATCACTATGTAACTAGATTATTGTCACTAGTGCATGTCGTGGGAATGACCACGGCAGATGCTGCAATCGGCAGCGAGTAGTAGAACGAAGGGCAAGGGCGGCCAGCCATCTGCGGTGCGAGATGAGGGCAGAGACACAGGGTTTACCCAGGTTCGGCCCCCCGGAGGGTAAAGACCTACTCCTGCTAGATTGTATTATGGAGGTGTTTACAATGAGCGAACTCGGCGACTAGGCGGTGAGTTGCTTGGGTGTATGAGGGAACTCTCCCCTACTCACCCCTTAGGGAGGTTTATATAGGCTCACCTCCCCTAGGGTTTACATATCTCAACCGATTCGGTTACAACTTTGGCAATCGTTTAACCTAGACCGACTGGGCCTATCCACTCGCCTGGGCCTTCTACTTCCAAATGCTTTGGTATCTTCCTCGGCCTTGATCCACTCGCCGTTTCACAGCCCACTCGCCACCCTTCCGGCCGGAACGCCCCCGAGTATACCCCAGAGGCGTATCCCCATCAAGAGTCCCCGAGGCCGTCCGATTAGGCGCGGTGGTCACGCGCCGGAGTATACGGCTTCAGTTGGCATCGATCGAATCGTCATGGGCTCAGATAAAGGAAAAATCCGGCGAACCAAGTTGTGTCTTGGGAGTCGAGCCAACGGACACGGTCTCGGAAAGTGATTTAGCGAGGAGTGGCTGGAGGTGGACCGTCATGGTCAAACTAGCCGTTAAGGTAACTCAACGGTAACTTTTGGCGTAATCATCGCGCGGTAACGGCCTCCTAATTTGGCGGGCAACTCCCGCTATATAAGAGGAATGGTAGGCTATCGCAAAGCCAACCGCCCACCATTTCTTCCGAGCGCGCACATCTTCCTTCCTTTGATTCCGCGATCCGATCGACCCGCAATCCTCCGACTTCCAAGCAAATCCTCAGCCATGGCCCTCTCCACCGAACCTTGGGGTAGATCCAAGTGCACCAGGGCGCTGCTGGCCTCCTTCGAGGAGGCCGGAATCATGGGCTCTTTGGCGTATCCTCGCACCGGAGAAACGACCCCAAACCCGCGAGAGAGAGTTCATCTGTTTCACCACCACCGAGCGGGGTTAGGGTTTCACATCTTTGTTCTTCCGGCGTCTACTTACCACGGATCCAGCCCGATTCGGGTCCCCATAGCATCGAAAGCTCGCCATCTTCGTATGCTCGCGAATGCTACTTAGCCGCCGCCCTACTTTCCCGTGGCAAGATCTGTTCCATGGACGGATCACCGCGAGGAAGCGGCGGCCCAATGCTAGCCGGGCGGCTTGACCTTCCAACTCAAATCTAAAGCCTTTTTCGACCGATGTCGCCGCCAAAGCAATGAGCGATCGAAAAGTCATGGTTCTACGTGACCGAGGCGACCGAGGACGAGGCGGCGATCCCGCAGTACTCGCCAATCGCCCGAGCCACGCCATCTCCAGTCGGCAAGCCCCGACGACCAGCGGATGGTCGTCGACGAGATGCTCCACCATCCGTGGCCAAGAAGAAAGGGCTCCAGACCAGAACTTGTACAATTGTTGGCTTAAGGCGTCGCTCCGCCGCCTAACGCGACCATTACATGTACCAGTACACGGGCCGGGGAGACTCGACGAAAGCCTGCCCCGACGAGTGGAAGCTGGAGGACTACCTCTCAGCACTGAAGAAGATCACCCAGGCGACATACGCGGATGCGCAGGCTGGGGTCCCTCCCTACACCATGAAGCGTCCGGCTCCGACGGTAATCCTTTTATCTTGTTCGCAGTCGCAGCGTGTGCAGTCGTGGTAAGTCTAACTTTGTTTCGTATTTGACGCAGCTGTTCCAAGTGGTGGAAGGGTGGCTACCACCCGCCGATGACGAGAGCCCCGGGCCATCCGCCCAGGATACAAGTGAATCGCCACCCGCCAAGGGCATCGAGGACGACGAGGACGAGTCCGAAGAGGAGATTGCCCCACTGGTCCGAAAGACCCGCGGGCAACGTCAACGCGAAATCGAGGCGAGCAGGAGCCTCGAGCGTCACGACGACGACGAACTCCCAGAGACCACCTCGCGCCGTCAGGCCACTCCCGCGAAGAAGAAGAAGAAGGAGAAAGAGGCAAGGGCCCCCGGCGAGGAAGACGGTTGCCAAGATGGCTCACCGCCACTGGCCAATGAAAGCAGCCTGATGCTCATAGCTCGCCGGTGACGGCGGCCCGGGAAGACGCGCTAGATGCGCCATCCGTGGAGGCGCCACTGCTTAATGCCTCACCGCCACCGGTCCGGGCTAGGGAAGGCCCGGCCGTGGCGACTTCGCCACAAGGAGGTCCCGAGTGGCGGTCTCGCCGCAAGGAGGCTCCGCCGCGCAGCCCACTTGGCGAGGAGGCCTCGCCGGCGCCCCGAGGCGCCAACCGCTACCTCAACGCCAAAGAATCCGTCAGATCCTGGGCCCCGACGCCCCGACTGGGCTTAGGCGCCGGTTGGGCCTTGAGCTGGAGAAACCGGCCGGCCTTCGTACAGGGCTGCGTTTCATTCCAGTCGCCAAGTGAGTGAATTCGGCCTTTTCTATTTTCTTTTAGTACTTTGATTGCCTTTTATTGATTTGACTCGACGTGCAGGACCGGAGTGAAAAAGATGGGCCACCCGACGGTGGCCAAGGTGCCTCCGCCTAAGGAGGAGGATCCTTCCCGTAAGAGGAAGGACGAGGTCGCCGCCCACGGAAGGCAGCAAGAAGGCTAAGGGCGATTACATCGCTGCCGCTCGATGACGCTGCGACCACGCCGGACCGCATGGAAGCAACCGCCCACGGGAGGGCATTTCGTTTAGGCCGGAGGAAGCTGCCTTTGGGGCGGTGCTCGACATACTCTTCCCCGCTTGCGACTAAGGCGGCGAAAGCGGGTCGCCCCGAGCCTTCACACTGTAACCGCTGACGCCGAACCGACTAACGTCGCGGCACACCGGCGCCAAGCCAAGGTCAGGACGCAGATACTTTCACGGCATGTGGCTGCCATCCAGGTACCTCCAGTCCCCGAGGATCAGGTCGGTGCTTAGCAGCGGCTTGATTCTTATAGTTACTTGTTTTGTACGTTCGAGTCCAGTCCCCGAGTGCATATGCGCTTAATTTTAGCGGGTATGCACTGAGGAATTTTCGTGGTTGCCAGTCCCCGAGTGCGCACATGCTAAATTTTAGCGCAGGGCACCGTAATTTTCATTTGTAATCGACTTTGAAGGTGTTGTGGTCTCGCATGAGTCGGCAGAGATTGGCCGGGCAGGTCGAGAAGGAGCCGCCACTCCAAGAAGCAAACAAGGAACTTCAGTTGTTGCAGCAGCGGAAGTAGCCCGCCAGGAGCTTGTTCCTGCTGGTGAGCTGGTGGCTGTGCGATCTGCGTTAAGTGCTGCTGAGCAGAGGGTCGCCGACCTCGAGCGCGAATTGCGGGAGGCAAAAGAAGAAGCAAATTCGGCGAACGAGCTAAGGCCGCCATTGCGCCGCGAAGAAGACCAAGGTGCTCAAGCCCTTGTTGGGCTTCGTGACGATTATACGCCTCTTTCAAGTTTCATCACGGACTCCGCCCGCTGCTTGGTGAGTGCGCTCGCCTTTCAATTGTATTGTTTGTGGTTTTCGTGGTACTCATAATCGCCTCCTTCGCAGGTCGTGATTGGTAACCCAGAAGCGAGTTCTTGATGCGGGAGTGCGTAAGCATGCTCGACTCGGCGACGCTGCCGGCGACGCATCCGCGCTACCTTCAAGAGATGTCGCCACGGAGGTTATTCCCAAGGACCGCTGAGGTGTGGGAGTATGGAGAAGGCGCCCATGGTCGAGAGTTCATGACGCGTCGGCGCTTTGCGGAGCGCCGATTGGAGCCTCGACTCGCCCACTTCCCGAGGACTTCGACTCGACGATGTGATGAGTGGATATCCTTCGCCGACCGGCGCGTGGATCTGTCCGAGGTTCTCAAGTCGCAGGAACGCGCCGCGACGGAGCGTGACGTGGCGGCGGGCGACTTCCTTCCCTACCAGAAACGGTCCGCACTAAACGACCCGAGCCACCGCATCGTGACTTCAAGGTTGAGCAACCTTTCCGCCGGGCGATGGCGGGTGAGCCGACGACGATCCGTACACCCGACACCGCTTCATCCGTAGAGGCACCGTAATGCCGGCGCCGCCGCCAAGCCTCGCAGTAGGGTAGTTTGCCTAGAAGTGTTAGCAGCAATTCTGCCGAACGGGCATATTTTGTAATGTAAGACAATGCGATATGCGATTGAATGGAACGTTGTGTTCATTTTGCTATTTGTTTGTGTGAGTTGGATTGGTTTTGGATGAGTCCCCGAGCCCCGCCTTTTGTGGGGTTTCACCTCATATGATGTTTTGTTGTTATCATGTGTTTTGTTAGTTTAGTCGACTACCGATCTCGGAGAGCCAAAGCAAGGCGACTCCCTTGAGCGCTCAGATTTTACCGCTTTCCCATACGCGAGCGGGTCGGTGGCCGAGTCCCCGAGCGTGGTACTTGGTAGTTCAAGGCGCGACTGAGGGTGGTCGAGGATCGAGCGCCTGGTATAAGCGCCACCCCTGCCCGGGAGGGTCACCGCATGGCGAGTCCCGGGCGTGCTCTTACTTGACGCTTTCCTCGACCGATCGCGACGGATCGGGTATTCACCCCGAGCGTGGTACTTAGACGCTCGAGTCGCTACGCCGAGGATGCGGAGGACCAAGGTCGCCGTGAGAAGCGAGGGCGCTTGTCTTGGTTCGCAAAACCATGAGCTAGGCGACTCCAATGGGGCTCGATTACGCTGTGACGACGCAGACCTGAGATGACTCAAGGTTTTACATCGCACTACTTGGCCGCTACGCCGTACCAAAGGTTGACTTGATGTTAGCATGACGCCATTACGAAAAGCGAGTGGCACAAGGCATGGAGAGTAGACGAGTTTGCAGAATCGCTTTTATTTCATAGCGATCGGAGAGTACATATGGGGTTCTAGGAGTAGAACTTCCGGAGGAGATTTATATTCCATGGCCGCTGACGCCGAAGTTCGCCGTCCCCGCGACGCCGACGCAGGTAGTAGGCGCTGCCGAGTACGCCGTCCGATAGCGAACGGCCTTCCTACGGAGGGGAGAGCTTGTGCATGCCCTTCTTGTCCCGGATGAGGCGTAACACCAGGTCGCCTTCGGAAGGTGCGGGTTTTCACCCGTCGGCCGTGGTAGCGCGAGCCCTTGCCGATAAATGGCGGTGCGCGATCGCGAGGTCGCGTTTCGCCGAGTTGGTCGAGCCCATCTTGGCGGCCAGCTCATTTGGCGCTCCAGATAGTGGACGATCCAAGCGAAGTCGTGTTCGAGGTCGTGGGCATGACCGCTTCGCCAGTAGACCATGAAGAAGGAGGAATCACGACTTGACCGAGGTGCGGATTCCCCATGACGGAGGGTAGTTCTTCGACCCAAAGATCCAGCGGCGCCAAGTGGTACTTTGGAGTCGCGGCCGCATCGAGGATGCTTTGCTGGTTTGCTCACCGCCCGCTGATTCCGTGTGCGATCGACGCGAGGTCGAGCCGATGTGGTGCTCTTCGCAATTCGCCATTGCTCCTTGGCGGTTTGTGCCGCTGTCCGTGATGATGCTGTGGGAACCCGAGCGTAGATGAGCTCGCGAGGAACTTAGTGGCGGTCTTCCGTCGCATTTCGGACCGGCTTGGCCTCCACCCACTTCGTGAATTTATCGACGGCGACCAGCAAGTGGGTGTAGCCGAGGGGCCTTCTTGAAGGGGCCTACCATGTCCATGCCCCACACAATGGCCAGTGATGGGGATTGTTTTGAGCCGAACTTGGTACGCGGCGTCTGTTGGCGTATCGCATCCGCGCATCGCTGACGATATCGGCGCTTGCAGTGTAGGCCAAGAGAAGCCGTGTCGCATAGCTTTGGCGATCAGGAGCGCGGCGTGGTGGCCGCAATGAGTGGATGTCGTAGGATTTTGCGCCCTTCACCGTTGAACGCTGGAAAACGCCGTGACACCGCGCTTGTGTAGCTCGCCGATGATGGTGTAGACTTGCATCGACGAGCGATCATTCGAGCCGCCCGTCTGCCTCGGCAGGTGCGGCTGTGTAGGGCGTAGGCTTGGTCCAATCGTTCGCACGGTGACGAGTGCGACCAAGGCTGCCTCGTTGGAGTGGGACTCGGCGTCGATCTCTCGGGAGAGACTGATGGTTTGAGATTGTGTCGAGGAACACACCGGGTGGTGCGAGTCGAGCCGACCCGATGCAGAGAGGGCGCCGCTTTGTTTTCCCGCCGATCCACTCGGCAGTAGCCGTGAAGTGGCCGCCAACTTGTCCACCGCTGGCGGCACGCCGCCATGGTAGGGGAGACGGCGTCAGGTGCCGCGACCTGTCCCGCAACGAGGTCGGAGTCTCCAGTAGCATCAAGGCGATTGACGCCATCTCCTTGGCGGCTCGCATGTTGCGGGAGTAGGGCCTCGATTCAGCCATGTTATTGGTGCAGGCGTGAATTCGAGGCGAGGATGTAGCGGAGCTTGTCGCCTTTGGTGAAGTCAAGATCATCCTCGCCGCACCGCCGCGTTTGGACCCGCCGGGCGTGTTCCAGAGTGGAGGTACGGCGTTTTCGGCTGGCCTCTTCCCGCCGGGCGATGAAGTCGCTGCTCGACTTAATCGCCTCTTCGTGGCTCAGATTAATGTTGTGGACGCCGATCTCGACGGCATCACTTGGCGCATCGGCCGCCGCGATTGCGGATGATGTCTTGTAGTGGTGCCGAGGAGACGACCGTGATCGGGTGCTCGAAGTAGCGGCAGCGCCATCGAGCTCAAGACCGCGATACCAGCTTTTTCAGTATTGTGGGTATTACCGGCGCGACCGGTGAGGACTCGCCGATGTAGTACACCGCACCGAACCGGCGCCTTTCCTTCCTCTCGTCGCTCGACAACCATTGGCGCACCGACGACGCGCCGGACGCCGCGACGAAACCAGCATGGGCTCTTTGTCAACGGTGCGAGTAGTGGTGTTGCGAGTAGCACTTTTTGAGGTCGCGAGCGCCGTCTCGCCCTTGTCCCACCGGAAGGTGGGATTTTGCGCATCAGGCGTATAGGGCATCGCTTTTCGCCAGCGGGGATGAAGCGATCGAGAGCCGCCACACGCCCGGCCAGCTCGACGCCGCGCAGCACTCGGTTTGCCGGCCGCGATCGTGTCGATCTTCGCTATTTGCCTCGATCCTCGCTTGGAGACGACGCACTTCAGTACTTTCTGGTACACCAAGGTGCACTTGCTCGGGTTGAGCTTTTATCTTGTACCTCCGCAGTTACGGTTGGTCTCCGCCAGATCGGGCGGTAGGTCCCCTTGGCGAAGCGGATTTCACGACCACGCCGCCGATGTAGACGTGATGTTGCGCCAATTTGGCTCGCGAGGCATTCTTGCATGCACCGGTAGGTCGCCCCGGCGTTTTGAGGTCAAGGTCATGGCGGTGTAGCGTAACGCCGAATGGCGTGATGAACGCCGCCTTTCCTCATCCTCGACAGCCATTTTGATCTGGTTGTACCTGAGTAGGCTTCGAGGAAACACAAACACCGGAGCCCGCGGTTGAATCGATTATCCGATCGATCCGCTGGAGGACGAATCGCCCTTTGGGCAAAGGGCCGCTCAGTTTGTGTAGTCGATACACATTCTCCAGTCCTGCTTTTCTCGACCAGACCGGGTTTGCCACCACTTGAGTATTTGATTGGTCGGATGAAGCCGCGAAAGCAGCCGCAGACTTCTCGGCGATTGCTCGACGGGCGCTTCATTGAAGGGTCAGAGCGATCGCTGACGGTCACACTTTGGGGTTTGGTGTTTAGTTTGTGCTCCGAGCTCCTAGGGACACCAGCATGCTCTGAGGGTTTCCATGCGAAGATGTCCCTATTCTCACGAAGGAACTCGATGAGCGCGCCTTCCTATGCCGGGCTCATGCTCGTCCCGATCGCCACCGCTCGACCGGGTCGCCTGGGACCACTCGACGGCAGCAAGGCCAGGCCTCAAAGGTTGAGGTGTTTGCCTCCGAGTTGGGCTTTGAGTATTGTGGGGTCGTTGTTGACCCCGCCAGATTTGGCGAGCCTGTCGGCGTGATTAGCCGCCGCTGATGACGGCGCCGGCGAAGTTCGCCTTTGGCCTCGTGACCGCGGCCATGTCGGGTCGCCGCTGATGGTGATGACGCACTACCGGAGCTTCATCGCTGTACGCGAGCGGGCGCCATGAATTTACGAACGCGCCCCCGTGACGCAGCGGTAAGGCTGTCGGGCACCAGTCAAGACGATCCGCCGTGCGGAAGTTTGCCGAGTAACGTGACGGCGTGACTTTGCCGATCGATACGCCTTCCGACCGGGACGATGCCGTGGAACGTAGTGTGGTTGTTCGATCATCGATCGCGGGAGCCGCATCAAGGTGTTGGTAGAGGATGTTGATGGAGCCGCCGCCCATCGCTGTCTTGGGGAGAGTCGCCAACCTTGCTTGACCACCGTATGACTCGCCCGGGTACTGACGCGGGCGAGTGGTCTTGCTCCGTGTGATGGGTTGTTCCACCAGTTTAGGAACCGGGGACGCCCGCTTGGGCCACCGCTGACGATTTGCGACGCTGGCGATGACCTTCTTTTCACGCTTCGTGTTGAAGCCCGTGAAGGTGTGGAGCGAGCCGCTACTTTGTCAATTTTCCGCCATTCGGCGGTCGTTGTCGGTGTCCTCCGCCGTGCCTTCTCGATTTCCCGAGGGTGTGGCAATGGCGGTGGTGCGGCTTTCCTTCCTGCGGAACGCATGGTTGGTTAAGGAGTGCCACGATCGAACCTTGGCTTGTTCTGTAATTGCCGCCGCCGCCGCTGTTCTCCGTCATGGCGTAGCTCTGTGGCCAAGCAGCGTGCTCAGCATGCATTTAAGTCGACTGCCTGCCGCTGCGCGCTTGCTCGTGAGGCGGTGCCAGAAGCGTAGGTCGGTTCGGCGTCCGCCGCTGTTGCGCCAGCGGCGTTGCCCTCCGACTCGCCGTCATTTCTTGGTTGGGGTCCTCTCGCACTGCTTGGGCGATCTCGAGGAGGTCGGGATGTTGTCGAGTGTGCGGCGGTCGCTGAGCTTGGCGACTAAAGGCTCGTAGCGGCACGAGGTCTTGAAGCAATGGATCGCGGTGTCCGGGTGGATGCCGCACCAGCTGTACCAGTAGCTTTGCCACCGTTGGACCCAGCTGCGAGTCGACTATGCGGGACCCCGGACACATCGCCCGTGTCCTCGATGGTGGTGGCGCGGGTGTAGGAGCACTCGGCGTTCGACGGCCTCGTGATTTCTCCCGTGAGTCGACATCGCCCTGGGAGCGTGTTGATCCATTGCCCGCACGCCCCTCCATCATCGCCGAGGTAACGGCGGGCGGTAGATCACAGACCCGCGATCCCCATTGCCATGAGGTATGTGTCAAGCCGCATCGCTGGGTCGTACGAGGAGTCATATTTTTCATCTCCTTTGGCGCCTTGAAGTTTGGCGGTACTTTCGCTTGATCATTGGTCCGAAGCATTTAGGGCCCTAGTCGATCGAGCGACTTACAGGCTCGCCATCGCGCGATTAACCAGGTGCCGTGTCGCCGGTCAAGCGTATGCGCCAGGTTTTAGTTGTTGATGATGTGAGTGCGCGCGCCGATGGTTCTCCGCTTAGCGGCGACGGTTGGTCGCCGCCCAGGATCACAGGAGAGTGCCGTCGCTGGTCGGCGCTGGAGCGTAGTGGCTCGGTGGCGGCAATTGAGGGTGTTTGCCGCCGCCGGCGGCCGCTTGAGGCCGCCTACTTCCCGAGGAGCGAGTATACTCGCCTGCGAGTCGGCTACCGCTTGCTGCTCCACGGCCTTTGCGAAAGGTGGCCTTGACGCATCGGATTTGGGCGCCGCCGCCGTGGCCGTGATGCATCGCCGCCGCTCGCCACGCAGGTTGTCCATCGGGTGGAGAACAAAGGGGAGGCCGCTGCCTCGCCCCGTGAGGAGACGACTATCCGCCTCGTCCTCGGGAGGAGTGCGATTGGTGGTGGTGGGCACCCATCGCCGATGACCGCGGGCCGAAGCGCTTCTCCCGGTGGCGCTCGCAGATCGCGCGGCCGCTATGCGAGCCGTCGCTCGTCGAAGTTCGTGGCGCGCCTCGAACGGTGGGGTTCAGCGCGACCGATCCGCCGCTGGTGGTAGCGTGACAGCCTCGGCATTGCCACTTGCTCGAGGCGAATTTTCGCGCCCGCATGCTCTCATGCATCGCCTCCGCCAATTTCAAAGTGAGTTCTCACCTCTGCCGCTGCGCTAGGAGGATTGGGTGGAAAAAGGATCCTCCGGATCGGCCGGTGGCCATATAGGTCGCGCATGGCGATCGGTTCGGCCATGGAGGTCGGCGGAGTTTTCCCGACCCGAGTCGAATTCAAGATCCCGAGGATGGAGGGGTCCTCAAATCTCCCGCTGGAGACTGGCGATGGAGCCCGCGACGAGGTCAGCACGGTGATGGATCCGGCGAGTGATGCCGGGTCGCCGAGTCGGCTGCCGGTGAGGGCCGAGTTCTCGCCACGCTGTTCGGGCCGAGTTGTACCGTGAGGCGAGGCGGTGGATCGCGACCGCCTCGAGAGCCGATCGCATGGTGGCGATTTCTCCGCGATGCGCGCAGCCGAGTCCTCCGAGGTAATGACGGTGAGGCCGACGAAAGGCTGATCGCGCCGTGTTTATTGGCGATCACGCCAGGCGTGACGGTCGCGCCGCCGGACGTAGCTGCCGGCAAGATCCGGAGCATCTCGCCGATCGCTATCATACGCTGCGGGCGCACTGGCCTCGCTGATGGGTAGATTGGATCTCGCCGCGTAACACCGCCACCGCCAGCCCCACGGGCGCCACTGCCGTGGAATGACCACGGCAGATGCCGCAATCGGCATAGTAGTAGAACGAAGGGCAAGGGCGGCCACCATCTCATGGCGTAGATGAGGGCAAGGACACGTGGTTTACCTATCGCTCGCCTCCGAGGGTAAAGACCTACTCGCTAGATTGTATTATGGAGGTGTTTACAATGAGCTTAACTCAGCGACTAGGCGGTGAGTTGCTTGGGTGTATGAGGGAACTCTCCCCTACTCACCCCTTAGGGAGGTTTATATAGGCTCACCTCCCCTAGGGTTTACATATCTCAACCGATTCGGTTACAACTTTGGCAATCGTTTAACCTAGACCGACCGCCTATCCACTGCCTGGCCTTCTACTTCAAATCCTCGTATCTTCCGGGCCTTGATCCACTCGCCGCTCGCAGCCCACTCGCCAGCCTTCCGCCACCGGAACGCCCTACCGAGTATACCCCAAGAGGCGATCCCCATCAAAGGCAAGTGGGAGACTCAAGGGAATATGCTCGAGAGGCAATAATAAAGTGTTTATTATGTGTATTCCAAGTATATGATAGATGTTTATTTTGCATGCTATAATTGTATTAATATGGAAACATTAATACATGTGTGTTTAATAAACAAACAGAAAGTTCCTAGTTATGCCTCTCTCATAAACTAGCTCGTTGATTAACAAGATGATCAAGGTTTCCTGATCATGGACATTGGATGTTGTTAATAACGGGATCACAACATTAGTGTAATGGTGTGATGAACATTCATCCGAAGTATAGCATTACGATCAAAGTAATTGAGTTTATATTGCTATAACAACTTACGAGGTGATCCTAATCCTTAGACCATGAGATCATGTCAATGTAGGGTTTCGTAGCATGGAAAACAAAAAATTTCTACCGCATACAAACAAACAAGCCAATATCTATCTACTAGATTGTAGCAACGAGTCGATGGAATAACTCACCCTCGAAGATTCCAAAGCGTTTAACGAGAGCATATTCTCATGGGTGATGTAGTCGTACTCTTCCCGATCTCAAGATCACAGACGATCCTTCCTGCTGGCTGCTCCTGAAGGTTCTCGCAATGGTCACATCGCTCAGATCGATGAAGACCTTCCTCTCCCTTGTTCTAGTAGGCGGAGGTTGTAGCACTCTCTCGCGATTCCCAGAAGACAATGGCGTGGTACTGTAAGCAGAGGGAGATATCGCAGGCTTCGCTTAGCTTCTGAGCGGTATGGTGGACTATGAGAGGGATCCCCATGATCTAGGGTTTATACACACCAAGGAGGAGGCTTGACTACGGATAGGGTTAGCTAGGCGGCGGGCTGGCGGTTTGCCCTAGGGCTACAAGCCGCAAGAGGGCTTGCGTGCTTAGGGGCTAGGTGTATTAATTTCGGGACCGACCTATGCAAGTTTTAGCGAAACCCGCCAAACCCGCATAGAAACGATTCAAAGGTGCACCAGCACTTTCGTAAGGGTGGAAAATGTAATAACATTACACAACAGCCCCTCGATGGGACCCATGCACGATATATATAACAACGACTCAAAAGAGTCAAGAATATGATATAATATACAAAGATCCAATTCACCTTGAAAACGATAGAGCCCAATACGGACAAGATGCAAATGGGGCTAAGAGCCCTCAAGAATAACCAATGGCCCATAACCGCCTGTGCCAAGCCTAAGGGTAACCCCTAACGACGCCGATCTCAAACCCGCTTAACAAAAGGTGCCGACAAAGGGCAAAGGAAAAAGAAGGAGCGCCAAGATCGAGGCCAAGACACCGGAGAGGCTAGAATTGGGTCCCTCGCCACATAGGTATGGTGGATCAAGGCAAAGGCAAAGAAGCACTAAACAACCTATAGAGACTCGATACAACCGGCCATCGAGAGGGGTGAGGAAGACCTATTCGCTTCCAACCCGATACTATCACCAAACAAACCTCCGGCGCTTCCTCGAGACCAACGAGGAAGTCAACCGAGGAACTCATATAGTTGGCAAGTTATTCGGCCATCGCTGCAGAATTACTAGTCGTATAGTTAATCCTCCCGATAAAGTAAGCAAGTGGGCACTTTTAGTTAACCATTCCGTGATAGTAACACTTACTAGTCATATACGATAATATGAGATAAACCCAAAACCCAGCAGCTTGTTGGTACTTTTATTCAGCCATTCCGCTAGTTGCTGATTTACTTGTCAGTACAATGGTCGCAAGCGACAATCCAAACAAGCAATTGTGGCGATTATTTAGCCATTCCATTATAGTGAAGCTGATTACTAGTCATTATAAAGTCAAATTTATAGCAATAAACTTTAGTTATGCTTGTCTATGGTCGAGATATCAGCTCTAAGTCGCCCATAACCGCGGACACGGCTTTCGAAGTTTTACCCGGGTGCACAAATAGCAACACACACGATCAACCTCGAAAACCAAATCAAAACCCAACGAGGTCTTCACGACAGCAATCACAAGATTTAGAAATATTTCAGGGGCCACCCTTAAAGTAGAACCCGAACGGTTAGCTGATTAGACGGACTTAAGGTTTGTGGGGCCAAGGTAAACGATCGGGAACCCGAAGTGTGGCTTTGTCGATACCACGAAACGGTCACAATTCTAAAAGATAAAGGTGCTCCTCGCACAAACGTAAATACATAAATAGCATGGCATAAGTACAGGATCGTAAATAAACCTCAAACTAGTTTGTGGCCCCAAGAAATAAGACGGAATCAAGCTCTGGCTAAGGGGGGCCCATACTCCCCATATGTGGATAGCGCGATAAATCAAGGAACAGTATCAAGTACTCGGGGTCCCACGGACACAAGTGGGCTGCTCTGAAACCAAATATTTTCTATCACCCACCGATGCCTCGCTTATTTCAATTTTAGTTGTTAAACAGAATTAAAGTGAACAATAAGTAAAACTATGATCATCTCCAACATCAACATGCGGCAATACATCAACAATCGTGGCACTTGACGACACGCAACAAAGACTTCGCAAGCGATCACGACCATAAGTCCAACTAGCTACCAAACAAAGTAAATAGGATGTGTCCAAGGCAATATACTACTGCACGGTATGTCAAGGTGTACGGAAACTAAAGCATCGCAATACGTATAGCAATAGATCAACAGAGGGAATAAATACTATAAAAGTAAGATAGGTAGAAAGGGGAGATGCTCAAAAACATTGTCAAGGTTCAACCGAAGGTCGGTAAGCTCACATCAACTCAACGCCCAATCCGAAGAAGCAAAACACTAGAGGAAACACCGGATGCAATATTTAATACAACAGAAGATCGGCATGATGCATGTATGATGCATGGCATGGCAAAGCGATGCAATTAGGTTTATTAAGCGGAACCGGGTTCCTAAATTAATTAATAGGTTCATGTTGTTTAGATCCCAGAATTTAAATGTTGTTTTAACAAGGCAAGATAAGATACGCTCGCTACACAAGTTTAAATGAGGCCGATATGAGACTAGATTTGCCCGCATATGGGCCCCATATTTAATTATTAGGTGAATCGCATAAGGCCCCAAACCACATGATTAGTATGCATGCAAGATGACCATTTAATATGCAACAGGTTTTATGTTTAGCATTTATGAAAAAGGGTTCTTGATAAGGGTCACATTGAGGGTCTCGACGATCTTGGGTTCCGGTTCGGGTCCGCCTCGTGGTCCGTGGTTCGACGGAAGCGCTCGGACCGGATCGTTTTGACATCGGGTAGTTCTTGTCGCTCGGTAGACGAACTTGGCGTGTATAGGGCGCATCGGGTTCTCCCGTCGCCGTTCTTGCCGTCGTGCCGATCTTTGGGTCCACGGTTGGGTGACTTGGCGTCCGGGGGGTCTTGATCGGGTAGATCTATCGGTCTTGGCGCCTGCCGGCGGTCTTGATGGTGCCGGTTGAAAACATCGGGTTTTCCGTGCACGAGATCTTGGTGACGGGTCGGCGAACTTGTTACGGGTCGCCCTTCGGATCTCGAGATGAAACTACATCGTGATGATGCTTTGGTGGCTCGCCACTTGGCGATACCAAGGCGTGATCTTGGAGGTTGTCGGTTGTCTTCAACCGGATGGAGGCAGTGGGGTCGACGAGGTTGGGGCAGAGGGCGCTGTCGGCATGGTGGAGGCACCCGAGGGCCGGAGAGGGCGCCGGCGGGGTCCTTCGCGCGGGGTCGACGCCGGCTTGCAGAGGCGCAGAAGAAGCGCCAGGGACGGGGTTCGCAGGGCGGCGGAGGTGCTGCGGGCGAGCTCGGGCGCGAGTCCGGCGATGCTGCCAGGCGGCCTGGGAGGAGTCAAGGCGCGACGGTGACGGTGCGCGGCGGCGTGCGGAGACGGGCGAGGATGCGGGGCGACGGGCTACCGGTAGGGCGAGGCCGGCGATGGCGAGACCGACGGGCGGTGGCCGAGCGAGGCCGGAGCTCGGGAAGCGCCGACTGGGTCCCTATGGGCCGGGCGGAGGGCACCGCCAGGCGCTGGCGGAGGAGGGCAACGGGCGAGCTCATTGAGCGGACCGGAGCGGGAGGCGGGCGGAGGAGACGGCGGGTCGCGCGTCATGAGGGAGCAGGCGAAATAGTCAAGGCGCGAGGGTGTCGAGGCTCGGGCGAGGCTCGTGGCCGGAAGGGCGCGCGGAGGCGGAGGAGCTCGGGAGGGGGGCAATGGCGGAGAACGGGCGAGGAGGAGGTGGCTCGCCGGGCGCAGGCGGGAAGCGGAGCGCGGTGGAAGGCACGGGCGTCCGGGCGGAGCCAAGCCGAGCAAGGCGCTGGCGAAAAGGGGCGAGCGTGGAGGAGAAGGAGGGACGGGCGCAGCGGGAGAGAGGAGGAAGAACGTGGGAGGAGGGGCCGAGCCGGGTTGGGGCCTGCTGGGTGGCGCTACCAGGTGGGACCGGGGGCCACGCCGCAGAGGTGAAAGTAGGGCTGTGCGTAGCGTGTGTACGAGAGAGTGGGGATGTGGGTTAGGATTGGGATTGGGTGAGTGAGGAGGGAGAGAGGGAGGGGGGTGACGTGGCCGGTTCTGAGTGGTGGGAGTGGAGAGGGAAGATGAGGTGGCGAGTTGCTATAGGGCGGGGTGATGTGGAGGGATTGGGTGGGTAGGTTAGTTGGTGGCTGTAGGTTTTAGAAGGGCGGTTAGGTGGACCGTTTTAGTTTCCTGGGTGGTCGTTAGGCCTGCTCGATCATTTCCACTAAAATAAAATAAATTTTATTTGTTTTAATAACACCGCTATAAACCGATGAAGCTAATAAAATATTCCGGGACCCGGTTTTGTGTTTGAATTAAGACGGGCGATTAGAAAATGAAATGGGCTTTGCGAAATAGTTTTAGGCAAACAACACATGATGATGACGATGCAATGCACAAATTCAACGTGATTTTCTAGTAGTGGTTTTATGGGATGCCACACCGACACCACCAACAAGGATCTCGCCTCGAGATCCGCCTAATGGTACTGGGAAAGAAGGTCGGTGATCTGCGCCTTCTCGCTGTAGGTCCTCGCGACACCACTAACGCAGGGTTCCTTCTTCATCCGGAAATCGCAACACCATCAGCGGGTCGTTGTTCCCGATCGTCGCGAGAACACCCGGAACAACAGGTCGAAGGTAGAGGTATCAACAAATAAAGCCACCCCTAACTTTCGTGGGACGGAGTAAACCGCTGGATCCACGATTCGAGGTACAAGAGCGAATGATAAGAGTAGTTGATGGTGATCAGTCCATCGCACTCCAAACCATTACCCCGCACGAATAGACGGATTATGCAACCAACTCTAATCGGATCAAGATCTCGGCAATTGAGGTTCAAACAAAGGAGTGATGCATCGCATCGGATCCGCGAGAGGATGTCGTCACGGAAAACACCGAGGCACAAACAAGGAACAAAGAATGGTAACTCTGTGGACGGATTCATCAGGCAGCTTGAACACCGGATGGTAGAACACCGTTATCAGAAGAGGAAGCGAAACCCTGAAGGTACGACGGAAACCCAACCACGAGAATTCCTGGACTCGAAGAAAGGGACGAGAGCGGATTCGAAACACGTAGAGGTAAGAGGAGAATAGCGTAGGGGTAAGGAGTAAAATCAGACCTAACCGTATATATCCAACCGATTTTCAAAATAGTTTTGACACTCTACTTGCCGTTAGCTAGGTTATCCCACAGTCGGACTTGTGGGTATCGCAACCGAAGCTCGATACCATCTGAACACCCTCGAATCGGACCTATGCAAGTTTTAGCGAAACCCGCCAAACCCGCAGAAACGATTCAAAGGTGCCACCAGCACTTTCGCGGGTGGAAAACGGCAGTAATAACATTACACAATGGGCCTCGATGGGACCCACGTAATGTATATATATAACAATGACTCAAAAGAGTCAAGAATACGATATAATATACAAAGATCCAATTCACCTTGAAAACGATAGAGCGTCAGCTACGGACAAGATGCAAATGGGGCAGAGCCCTCAAGAATAACCAATGGCCCATAACCCTGCCAAGCCGGAAGGGTAACCTCGCTAACGACGCCGATCTCAAACCTGCTTAACAAAAGGTGCCGACAAAGGGCAAAGGAAAAGAAGGAGGCCAAGATCGAGGCCAGTACACGGCGAGGCTAGAATTCGGTGGTCCTCGCCTACATAAGTATGGTGGACTGAAGCGGCAGCGACAGCAAGCACTAAACAACCTATAGAGACTCGATACAACTGGCGGCTATCAGAGGGGGTGAGGAAGACCTATTCGTTTCCAACCTGATACTATCACCAAACAAACCCCTCCTGGCGTTTCCCCCTCGAGACCAACGAGGAAGTCAACCGAGGAACTCACACAGTTGGCAGTTTTAGTTATTCAGTTATCGTTGCAGTAATTACTAGTCAGGTATAGTTAATCCTCCTGATAAAGTAAGCAGTGGGCACTTTTAGTTAACCATTCTGTGATAGTTGCAACACTTACTAGTCATATACAGATAACATGAGATAAACCCAAAACCCAGCAGTTGTTGGTACTTTTATTCAGCCATTCCGTTGTAGTTGCCGTACTTACTTGTCAGGTACAATGGTCGCAAGCGACAATCCAAACAAGCAATTGTGGGCAGTATTATTTAGCCATTCCATTATAGTGAAGCTGATTACTAGTCATTATAAAGTCAAATTTATAGCAATAAACTTTAGTTATGCTTGTCTATGGTCGAGATACTGTGCTCCAAGTCGTCCATAACCGCGGACACGGCCGAAGTTTTAACCGCCGGGTGCACAAATAGCAACACACACACGATCAACCCTAAAACCAAATCAAAACCCAACGAGGTCTTCACGATGTAGCAATCACAAGATTTAGAAATATTTCAGGGCCACCCTTAAAGTAGAACCCGCAACGGTTAGTGACTCGAGACGGACGACTTAAGGTTTCAGGGCGTCACAAACGATCGGGAACCCGAAAGTGTGGCTGGGCTTGTCGATACCACGTAAACGGGTCACAATTCCTAACAAAGACAAAGGTGCCTCGCACAAACGTAAATACATAAATAGCATGGCATAAGTGCAGATCGTAAATAAACCTCAAACTAGTTTGTGGCCCCAAGAAATAAGACTAATCAAGCTCGCTAGGGCCCATACCCCATATGTGGATAGCGCGATAAATCAAGGAACAGGTATCAAGTACTGGGTCCCACGGACACAAGTGGGCGTCGAACCAAATATTTTCTATCACCCACCGATGCCTCGCTTATTTCAATTTTAGTTGTTAAACAGGAATTAAAGTGAACAATAAGTAAAACTATGATCATCTCCAACATCAACATGCGGCAATACATCAACAATCGGCACTTGACGACACGCAATAAGACTTGAGCAAGCATCACGAATTCGAAGTCCAACTAGCTACCAAACAACAGTAATAGGATGTGTCCAAGGCAATATACGGTGCAGGGTATGTCACATGTACGGAAACTAAAGCATCGCAACACGTATAGCAATAGATCAACAGGAGGGAATAAATACTATAAGTAAGATAGGTAGAAAGGGGAGATGCTCGAAAACATTGCCAAGGTTCAACCAAGGTCGCATAAGCTCACATCAACTCAACGGCCCAATCCGCGAAGAAGCAAAACACTAGAGGAAACACCGGATGCAATATTTAATACAACGGCAGAAGATCGGCATGATGCATGTATGATGCATGGCATGGCAAAGGTGCGATGCAATTAGGTCATATTAAGCGGAACCGGGGTTCCGGCAATTAATTAATAGGTTCATGTTGTTTAGATCCCCAGCAATTTAAATGTTGTTTTAACAAGGCAAGATAAGATACCGGTTCGCTACACAAGTTTAAATGAGGCCGATATGAGACTAGATTTGCCCGCATATGGGCCCCATATTTAATTATTAGGTGAATCGGCATAAGGCCCCCAAACCACATGATTAGTATGCATGCAAGATGACCATTTAATATGCAACAGGTTTTATGTTTAGCATTTATGAAAAAAGGGGTTCGGATAAGGGTCACACATTGAGGGGTCTCGACGATCTTGGGTTCCGGGGTTCGGGGTCCGGTCTCAGGGTCCAGGGTTCGACGGAAGCGTTCTCGGACTCCGGGATCGTTCTCGGATATCGGGGTAGTTCTTGTCGTTCGGGTAGACGAACTTGGCGTGGCATAGGGCGCATCGGGTTCTCCGGTCGCCGCTCGTTTGTCAAGGCCGTCGATCTTGCCGGGTCCACGGCCGGGTCGGACTTGGCGTCCGGTTAGGGTCTTCGGATCGGGTAGATCTTATCGGTCTTGCCCGCATGGCGAAGGTCTTGATGGTGCCGGGTTGAAAACATCGGGGTTTTCCGTGCACGAGATCTTGGTGACGGGGTCGGCGAACTTGTTACGGGTCGTCCTTCGGATCTGGAGATGAAACTACTGTACTGATGATGCTTTGGTGGCTCGCTCACTTGGCGCATACCAAGGCGTGGATCTTGGAGGTTGCTGGTTGTCTTCAACCGATGGAGAGGCAGGTGGGGTCGACGAGGTTGGCAGCGAGGAGGGCGCGTCCGGGGCATGGTGGAGGCACCCGAGGGCCGGAGAGGGCGCCGGCGGGGTCCTTCGCGCGGGGTCGTCGCCGGCTTGCAGAGGCGCATAAGAAGTGCCAGGACGGGGCAGGCGTAGTGCCGCGGCGAGCTCGAGGCGCCGAGTCCCGGCGCTGGGCGGCTCGGGAGGAGCTGGGCGGCGCGGACGGTGACGGGCCCGAGCGGCGGCGACCGGTGGCGTGAGGGCCGGGCGAGGGATGCGGGGGGCGGCGCTGGTAGGGCGAGGCCGGCGGCGAGACCGACGGGCGGTGCCGGAGCCGAGGCCGGGAGCTCGGGAAGCGCGGCCGACGCCGGGTTCTGGGGCCGGGCGAGAGGGCACCGCCAGGCGCGCGGCGAGGAGAGGCAACGGGCGAGCTTGAGCAGACCGGGCGCGGAGGCGGGCGAGGAGACGGGCGGGTCGCGCCGGAGGAGCGGGCGAGCGGCGGGCGCGAGGGTGTCGAGCGGGCGGCGGCCGGGCCGGGAGGTGAAGCGGCGCGGAGGCGGAGGATCGGGAGAGGGGCGGCGCGCGGTGTGGAGCGAGGAGGGAGGTGGCGCAGGCGGAAGCGGAGCGCGGTGGAGCAGGCAGGCCGGAGCCTGGGAGCGGGCTGCGGCCAAGGCGAGAAGGCCGGAGCCGTGGAGAGAAGGAGGGAGGGCAGCTATGGAGAGAGGAGGAAGAACGTGGGAGGAGGGGCCGAGCCGGTTGGGGCCCGCGCGGGGGTGGCGCGCCCAGGTGGGACCGGGGTGGGGGCCACGCGGCAGAGAGGTGGAAAGGGAGGGCTGGTGTGCGTGTGCGTGTGTGGCTGAGAGAGAGAGTGGGGATGTGGGTTAGGATTGGGATTGGGTGAGAGAGGAGGGAGAGAGGAAGAGAGGTGACGTGGCCGGTTCTGAGTGGTGGGAGTGGAGAGGGAAGATGAGGTGGCGAGTTGCTATAGGGCGGGGTGATGTGGAGGGATTGGGTGGGTAGGTTAGTTGGTAGCTGTAGGTTTTGGAAGGGCGGTTAGGTGGACCGTTTTAGTTTCCTGGGGGTGGTCGTTCGGGGCGGTCGGCCCGTTCGACTGCCCCCACTAAAATAAAATAAATTTTATTTGTTTTAATAACACCGTTTGCAAACCGATAGCGGCCAAAACAAAATATTCCGGGGACCCGGTTTTGGTGTTTGAATTAAGACGGGGCGTATTAGAAAATGAAACGGGCTTTGCGAAAATAGTTTTAGGCAAACAACACATGATGATGACGATGCAATGCACAAATTCAACGCGATTTTCTAGTAGTGGTTTTGCGGGATGCCACACTAGGGTTTGCGGGTGGAGGTGTTGGGTGCTAGGAGGGGCAGCCCTGCCCCTCCTTATATAGGTGGAGGGGGCGCGCGAGGGGAGGGGAGTCCCTCCCCAACTCGGTTTCCCAAGGGGGCTGGCGGTGGAGGGGAGGAACTCCTCCCCAACTCGGTTTCCACCTTCCCCTCCACTTCCCAAAATAGCCGTTTGACTTTTCAAATTGGCGTTTGACTTTTCAAACTAGGATTTGACTAAACCCTTTATTTTGTTCAGCGATAACACCTAGTACATGATGCAACCATTCCAACTTGATATGACACATTCATGTACCCTTCCCCTCCGGAGTGCCGGACATTCTGGAACCTTCTAGAACATTCCCGATGAAAACTTCGGAACCATTCTCCAACTCCGAAATAGGACTTTCCTTATATGAATATTATTCTCCGAACCATTCCGGATCTCCTCGTGATATCCCGGATCCCATCCGAGACTCCGAACAACATTCGGTCTCTTACTCATCATTCCATAACTACTCAAACAACGTCGAATCCTTAAGTGTGTCTCCCTACGGTTCGTGAATTATGCGGACATGAACGAGACACTTCTCCGAACAATAACCAATAGAGGAATCTGGAAATTCATATGGCTCCCACATATTTCTACGATTACTTTGCGATCGAATGAACCACTTACATACGATACCAATTTTCCATTGTCTCACGATAGTTTACTTATCCGAAGTTATGATCGTCGGTATCTCGCATACCTAGTTCAACCTTGTTACTAATAAGTACTCTTTTCTCGCTCCCGTGATATGTGATCCCTTGTGAGCGTCACATGCTTGCAAGCTAATTGGATGACATTCCACCGAGGGCCCAGAGTATATCTATCCGCATATGGATGGACAAATCCCACTCTTGATCCATGTGTCTCAACCAATACTTTCTCGAACACTCAATGCTACCTTTATAGCCACCGCCATTGTGGTGTTTGATGTCATCAAAGCATCCATCCTAAAGGTGATATGCATGATCTCATGGTCAAGGAATTAGGTTACTATGTATCGTAAAGCATATAGCAATTGAACTATTAAATGACTTGATCTTTATGCTACGCTTATCTATAGGAGTATGTCCACCATATCATTCTCCTAACGATATGATCTTGTTGTTAATAACATCTCAATGTTCATGATAGGGAAACCACAATCATTTATTAACCAACAAGCTAGTATTATATAGAGGCTTTACTAGGGACTTCAATTTAAGTTTACAAATCACACAAGTATTAATGTTTCCTTGTTAATACTATTATAGCATGAATGTAAACATTTATCATAAACACAAAGATATAATAATAACTACATTTATTATTGCCTCTAGGGCATATCTCCAACAGTCAATCACTAACACCGGGAGAGTTTCTTGATAACATCAAACGTCACACCATAACAGGGTGATTATAAAGATGGATTTGGAACTAATAAAGTGTTATGTTGAGGCCCATGGATCGAGAGTGGAATTTGTTCATCCCGATGACGGATAGATGTACTCTGGGCCCTCTCGGTGATATCACATTGGTTAGCTTGCAAGCAAGTGATTTGATCACTAGAATGTTATATCACGGGAACGAGAAAAGAGTGCATGTCAGTAACGAGATCAAACTAGGTATGGAGATACCGATGATCGAATCTCGGACATGTAATATATCGCGAAACAAAGGGATTAAGATACTAGCGTAAAAGGTTCCGACGATCACAAGAAAGTCATCGTTGAATGTGTGGGAGTCAGTATGGGTCTCCAGATCCCGCTTCTGATTATTGATCCGAGAGGGGTCTTGATCATGTCCTCATTATTCATGAACCGTAGGGTGACACACTTAAGAGACACCGACATCCTATTGGAGCAAAAGTTTCATGCCGGAAAGAATAACAAGTGCAGGAATTTATTTCACTAGATACCGAAAAAGGTTTTCGGATGAAATTGCATAAAGTGGTTATGCATGTGAAATAGAATTCTAGCAAGGGGTTATATGTGAATGTTTGTCATTAAAGTAATTGACAAAATTCTGAATAAATAAAAGAGTTTTATTTAATGAGAGTTTGCATTAAATTTGGTGGAAATTTAATTGCATGTTTGAGTGGGATTTTGAGTGGAGGGAATTTAAAGGAATTTTGTGAGTGGAGTGTCCACCCACATGAAGAGGGGAGGGCAAGGGGGCAGCCCCCATGCGCCCGCCACCCCCTTGGGGTTCCCCCTCTCCTATAAAAGGCACCCCTCTCCTCACTTATCACTCACACCTCCTCGTGAAGGATCTCTCTCCCCCTCTAGAATTTATCCCCCATGGTCTTGGACTAGCGAGATACATGTTCCCGGTGGCTATTCGGCAAGAAAGAGTTGTGTGTCCGCTGCATCGGATGCGCTGCTGATTTGCGGCGCTAGGACTTCCTCTCGATCTTGAGATCGGCAAGAGATCGTCTACATCAACCACGAGTCGAACTCGTTAAGCTTTGTAGGTCTTCAAGGGTATGTTCTCTATGGATATACATCCGCCCGTTGTTTGTATCTAGTAGATAGATCTTAGTACATAGTTCCCATCGTAGGAAATTTTTTGTTTTTTATGCTGCGAACCATACACTACCTTGCTACTCAAGTGCGTCATTAGATCTCTGCTCTCCCCATGTGTGTGAAAGTGATAGCGTGCACGCCATGGTGGCACTTAGGCTTGAGTCCACAGAAATACTCTTTGTGCTTTAATAGATCTATGCTTTTCCCACGCAGTGAAAGTGACATGCATATACTGTGTGGCACCTTGGCTAGATTGAATATTTGTTATGAGTTATATTTGGAGTTGGATATCTCTATGAAATTGTGGTGTTTGTTGGAACCATCTAGCGCTCAAGTTGACAGTTTGGGGTTATCTAGATTGGAGAAGGTGGACTTTGGGGTGTGCTGTTATAGCCCTACCATGGATTAGAGTGTCCAACCGGAGAGTAGTTAAGAGTAGTATCATGAAGAGAGGATATTTATATGAGAGAGTGTTCACTGGTGAAAAGATCCCTAGGCCTTATTTCTAAGCATTGAAACACCATTTGCTACTAGATCTGTTACATGTTTGCTTGCTTTAGTCTTTACCTCACCGTCAAGCTCCATCAAAGTATTTTCTGGCACCGTTACCCCACGTTAAAAACAAGTCATAAGCTCTTTTCTGGCACCGTTACCACTTGTATTTCACTATCTATTCGCCGAACTAGTGCACCTATACACCTGACAAGTGTATTGGGTGTGTTGGGGACACAAGAGACTTCTTGTATCTTGATTGCAGGTTTGCTTGAGAGGTAATACCTTTGACCAGTTCCTCCCTGAGTTCGATAAACCTTGGGTGATCCACTTAAGGGAAACTTGCTGCTGTTCTACAAACCTCTGCACTTTGAGGTCCAACAACTGTCTACAAGAATAGAAGTGCGTAGACATCAACGGCAACCGCAGCAGCGGATACCGCGGAGGCAACTAACGCGACGGGGATCACCCACACGTATGTGGCAACACACGATTTATGACGAGCCTTCGGCATATGATAAATTGTCTGGTCCTTGCACCATCCACTTTTACATCGACAAGCAGGATGGCAAGAAAAAAGCCAGCCACATGCTCAAGGACCGTCGCGAGATTCAGAAGCTCAGCTAGGGTTTCACGCAAATGCGGCGGTAGATCGTGAATCCTGGATTTGGGACCGCACCTGTACTAGGCGACATCGCTCACGGAGCTCCTCCACTACCACCCACTAGACCATCAAATCCAGCGATCGCACCCACACCAAATAACGGTGCGGGCGGATACCCAGTGCCAAAAGGGTCCCTGATGATCCAGAAGGGACGCCCAACCAACAGGGTGCAGAAGAAGATTACCCGGCAGGTCAGCCTGGCCGTGACCGCTCCACCTGCCATCCCTGCGTACCTCAGTGGGTCGGAGTCCTGCATCACGTTCGATCATTCGGACCACCAACGCCAGATCCCTCACCCAGGTCATGTTGCCCTGGTGCTCGAGGCGTGGATCGGAGGATTCGAGATGAGTTGTGTCTTCATGCGGGAGGCATTAACTGGCGATGTTCGCCACAGACCGCAGCGATGCGGATCCCGCTATGTAGCCTGGAACAATCAGACACAATGTTCCACGAGATAGTCCCAGGAAAGGGCATATACCCTCTGGGCAAGATATGGCTCGACGTCTTCTTCGGCCAGTCCGAAAACTTCAAGCGCGAGCGGCTGGAGTTTGAAGTGGTGGACTGGCCATCACAGTACCATGCCAGTGGCATTCGCAAGATTCCTGGCAGTACCGCACTACGCGTACCTGCTACTGAAGATGCCAGGACCCAAAGGCGTCAATACCTTCCAGGAAAGCTTCACCCGATCCGACCACTTTGACAGAGACTTCAACAGAATATCCCAGTCGTTCGGCATGTAGGAGGAGCTCACGAGGCTCAGAGAGGTGACAGATAACGGGGCACCCCTAGTCTCCAGGCAAAACGCACCTGATATGTCATTCGACTCCATAGTCAACACGAAAAAGGTGCAGGTCCATCCAATGGACACATCCAAGATGGCGCTGATTGCCAACAACCTTAGTCCCGCATAGGAAAGCGCGCTCATCGAATTCCTCCGTGAGCATTGGGAAATTGTCGCCTGGTGTATTGCGGACATTCCAGGAGTTCGTAGGAAATTCACCGAGCACACACTCAATGTGTTTCCGGACGCGAAGCCCGTCAAACAGTCAATCCGGCGATTGTCCGAGCCAAGAGCCGAAGCCATTGGAGTCGAAGTCAACAGACTACTCGACGCCAACTTCATCCGAGAAATCAAGGAGAGCGAGTGGCTGGCCAACACAGTGCTGGTCCCAAAAAAGGACACAGACATCGTGCGGATGTGCATGGACTTCACATCACTTAACAAGTACTGCCCCAAGGACCACTTCCCACTACCGCGGATGTCGTGGGAATGGTCACGACAGATGCTGCAATCGGCAGCGAGTAGTAGAACGAGGGGCAAGGGCGGCCAGCCATCTGCGGTGCGAGATGAGGGCGGAGACAGTGGTTTTACCTGTTCGCCCCGAGGGTAAAGAACTACTCCTGCTAGATTGTATTATGATGGTGGTACAATGGGGCGAGCTTGGCGGCGAGTCGCTTGGGTGTATGATGGAACGTATCTCTACACACCCTGTAGGGAGGTTTATATAGACTCACCTCCACTAGGGTTTACATATCTCTACCGAATCAGTTAAGGCTTTGTGATTGCCTAACCTAACCCGATCGGGCCTATCTACCGCCGGGCCTCGAGCTTCCAAATCAATCCACCGCCTTGATCCGGGGCCGCCTTGCAAGCCCACTCGCCAGCCTCGCTCCGAACGCCCGCTGGTATACCCCTGCAAGCATATCCCCATCGGTAGTCCCCGAGGCCGCCGCCGATTAGCGGTGGTCGCCGGTCTAGAGTACACGGCTTCAATGCGACATCCAAATAATCGGCGACGGCTCAATAAAGGAAGTAACTAGTCATTCCGGTCGCAGATTTGGCGAACGGTCAATAAATACTCGACCTTTGCAGTAGCGATCGTCGGCGTAGCCGAGTGGCCAAAGTTGATCACAAACGCGATCAAACTAGCCATTGGGGCAATCCAACGGTAACTTTTGGCGTAATCACCGCATAGTAACGGCTCCCTGACTTGGCGGGTAACAACCGCTATATAAAGGGAATGGTAGGCGACCGGAGAACCACTTCCTCGTCATTTCCTCCGATTGCGCGCACCTTCGTTTCCCCCCGCATCGCGATCCAGCCAAACCGAAATCCCCCGACCCCCACGACTTCCTCCGCCAATGGCTCCCTCCACCGAACCATGGGGCATGTCCAAGTGTACGAGAGCGAATCAAGGCCCTTCGAGGAGGCCGGATCCCGCGCCGGTGTGGCGATCCTCGCGCCGAGAGGTGACTCCGAACCCGCCGAGGGAGAATTGCTCGCTTCACCACCGAGAACGGGGCTGATTCCCGACGCCTCTTTTCTTCCGCGCTTACGGATCCAACCATCGGACTTGGGTCCGCGATAAAGATCGAGCAACCGCCATTTTCGTGGCGTTCATGAAGTGCTACTGGGCTGCAGCCCTATTTTCCCTCGTGGCAAGATATGTTCCACGGGATCGCCGCGAAGAAACAAGCGCCCAATGCTTGCCGCGGGGCCCGACGTTTCAGTGAAGTCAAGGCCTCCTTGATTCGATGCTACAGTGAGCGAGTGGAAAAAGTCTTGGTTTTATGTCACCGAGGCGACTCCCGAGGGCGAGGTGGCGATCCCAAGATACTCCGCCGACCGGCCCGAACCGCGCCGTCTCAGGGTCGGCAAGCTCCCAACAGACGAGCGGATGGTCATGGACGAGATGCTTCAAACCATCCACGGCCTAAAGAAGAAGGGTCTTCAGACCATCAACTTGTACAACTGCTGGCTCGGGCGGCGACTCGTTCCCCTGGCCCGACGTGACCGCTATATGTATGAGTACACGGGCCGGGAGGACTCGACGAAAGCCTGCCTCACCGAGTGGAAACTCGAGGATTACATTCCGGCGCTGAAGAAGAACACCCAGGCGGTGTACCTGGACGCAAAGGCTGGAGTCGCCCCCTACACCGCGAAGCATCCAGCCCCGACGGTAAGTAACTTTCTGTCATTCACGGTCACAGTTAATGCAGTCGCGGTCGTACTGATGCCGTCCTATGCTTATTGCAGTTATTTCAAGTGGTGGAAGGGTGGCTTCCGCCCGCAGACGACGAGAACTCGATCTCGTCCGTCCGGGACGGGGGCGAGTTGCCGCCTGCCAGAGGCGGCATCGAGAGCGACAGGAGCGACGACGACGACGAGTCCGAGGAGGAGGTCGCCCCGCTGGTTCGCAAAACACGCGGGCAGCGTCAGCGCGAACTCGAGGCGAGTAAAAGCCTCGAACGTCACGACGATGATGACGACAAACTTCCCGAAACCACCTCGCATCGTCAAGCCACTCTGTCGAAGAAGAAGAAGAAGAAGAAGAAGAATAAGGAGGTGAAGGCCCCTCCGAAGAAGAAGACGAAGCCGGTGAGACAGGCATCTCCATCTCATTCGGCGAGCAGCTCCGACGCCATCAGCCTGGCAAAGGATGAAGCGCCACAGATGATGGTGGCGCCAGATATCACCGCCGTCCTAAGCGAGGTACCTCTGGCCTTGATGCCTCCATCGTTCACCCCAGTCTCTAGATCGGGGGCTGCTCCGGTCGCGGCGGCTTCGCCGTCCAGGGAAGCCCCCGCCAAAAATGTTTCGGAAGCTCCTGTCGGGGCCTCGACGACGAAGAAGCCGTCCGTGTCGTGGGCGCACGATGTCCTGGAGATGGGTCTCGCCATGATCGGGCCCGAATCGAGAAGCCGCCGATCCGCACGGGGCTACAGTTCATTCCAGTCGCCAAGTGAGTTTTGTTCACCTGATTTATTTTTCCTAGTAGTCGAACGACCTTGCTCATATTCATGATTCGCAGGACTGGGGTTAAGAAGATAGGTCATCCGTCCGTGGCCAAGGTGCCGCAAGTCGTCGCCGAGGAGGACTCCTCTCGTAAGAGGAAGGCTGATGAGGTTGCTGCCCCCACAGACAGTGCCAAGAAGGCCAAGGGCGACGAGGTCGTCACGGTGTCTGACGACACGACGGTGGCCCCAAGTGATCCTGCGGCGGTGGTGACCTTGGCAATCAAGGAGGGTGCTCCCTCGCCAGGGGTGACCGAGCCGGCCTCTTTTGGTGCTGGCGCATCCATCGCGACCTTCCCGCGCTTCATGGCCAGAGCAGACACGGCGAGTGGTCCCACGCCATCGAGCCGCGCGCCTGGGGTCGCTGAGACGAAAGTCGAGCAACGTCGCGGGCATACTCTGGCTCTTCTCACCTCCGTGGATGCACTACAACTTCATAGCATGTTGGGCGCAGCCATCCAGGTATGTCCAGTCCCCGAGGATCGGGCCACTGAATTGTAGTGCTTAGATTCATTTGGTATTGTGCTTTTATTTCTTGCGCCCAGTCCCCGAGTGCTCATTCGCCGAGTTTCAGCGGGTGGGCGCTCAGTACTTTTGATCGCCAGTCCCCGAGTGTCTAGTCGCTGAATTTTAGCGGGTAGGCACTAAGTTTTTGTTTTTGCTAACTATTTCACTTTTGCATAGGGTTTGCAGTGTGAATCAGCCGACCGGCTGGCTGCGAAGTGTCGCGCGGAGAAGGAACTTGTCGCCGTTCAAGAAGTGAACAAGGGACTCCAAGCGATCGCGAAGGCGCGTAAGAGGTTTGCCAGGCCTTGTCCCAGCGAGTGAGCCGACTGTCACAATCGGCGCTGAGTTTGGCGAAAAGCGGATCGCCGACCTTGAGCGAAATGAAGGAAGGGAAGGAGGAAGCGACTCGGCGGATGGGCGAGCCAAGGCTGTCATATCCGCTTGGAGGAGCGTAAGGTTTTCGACTCCCTTGTTGTTGGGCTTCAAGATGATTACTCCGCTCTTCAAAACTTCATCACGGAGCTCTCCCGCCCTTTGATTGGTGAGTGTGCCTGCCTCTGCCTGTAGTATATGCATTGTGTAACTTTTGATGTACTCACTGTCACCTTCTGTCCGCAGGTCGGATCATTGATAGCGCGGAAGAGGCGAATTCGTTCGACGCACGGCAATGTGTAGCCACGCTGGTCGACTCGGCCACGTTATCGGTGACGTGCATACGAGCGTATCTTCAGGAGATGTCGCCCACGGAAGTAATTCCCAGCGAACTCGTCGAGGTGTGGCGATACTTGGAGAAGGCGCCGTCGGTCGTCGAGTTCATGACGCGATCGACGTTCCGACGTGGAGCAGCGACGGCACTTAGCCTTGGGCTCGCTCACTTTCCGGAGGACTTCGACCTGGACGACGTGACGAGTGTCTACCCGTCGTCGACTGGCTCGGTGGAGATCTCCGAGGTGCTAAAGCTGACGGACCGCGCCGCGGTATACTCCGAGCGCGTCTGGGCGATGGGTGACCTCCTTCCTTATCAGGAGACCGCTGTCAAGACCCAACCACCCCGAGTCAAAGACGGGACTTCAAGATCGAGCAACCCTTCCGCGCGGCGATGGCGGTGAGCCGACGCATCTGCCAAACCCGTGACACTCCTTCATTCGCAATCGCAAGGGTGGTGGCGAGTCATCGTCGAAGCCTGCGGAGTAAGATATTGTGCCATGGGGCGTTAGTAGCAGTTCTACCATTGGGCATACTTTGTATTTTGTGACAATTGTGACATGCTTAATGAAAGATCGTGTTGTTTTGTGAATTGTCATGTGTTTCTGATTGGGGTTTGAACGAGTCCCCGAGCGCGTCCGCCCTTTTTTATGGGGTTTACCTCGTTTATTATGTGTTTGCGGTTTTGAATGGTTTGTTATTAACGTCGACTCGCCCGAGCTTGGAAAGCCAGCCGCAAGGCGACTCCCACGAGTGCTCTGTACTTCACCGTTTTCCCTTGCGCGAACGAGGTCGGGTGGCCGAGTCCCCGAGTGTGGTACTTGGTTGTTCTAGGCACGACTTGAGGGTGGGTGAGGACTTGGCGTGTTAGGGTGTGCGCATCACTCCTGCCTGGCCCATCGGGTCAGTCGCATGGCGAGTCCTGGGCATGCTCTCATACTTGGCGTTTTCCCTAGCCGCTCGTGCTGAACTGGTCGTCGGTCCCCGAGCGTAGTACTTGGCCGTTCGAGTCGCTATGTCGAGGATGCGGAGGATCATGGTCACTGTGAGAAGTGAAGGCAGTTGTCTTGGCTCGTAGACCGAGCCAGGCGACTCCGGGCTCCGGTATGCGTTTGTGGATCGCTATAAGACCGGGTGACCCAGTGCCTTGTAACACACTACTTGGTCGTGCCGATCGCTGTGCCGAGGTTGACTTCGCAATTAGCTTGACGCTATTATTACGAAAAGTGGCACAAGACACGAGAGTAGGCGCAATTTGCGGTAACCAATTTTTTATTTCATAGCGATCGAGGATACATAGGTTGGTTCTAGGAGTAGAACTTCCGAGGAGGTTTACATTCCATGGTCGCTGATGTCGAGTTTGCCGCCCCACGGACGCCGATGAGGTAGTAGGCGCTGTTGCCGGTACCGCCGATGGCGAATGGCCCTGTGGGGAAAAGCTTGTGCATGCCTTTCTTGTCCCGGATGAGGCGCAGACCTGTGTCGCTTTTTGAAGGTGCGAGTTTTCACCCGCTATGGTAGCGCGAGTCCTTGCTGGTAGATGGCGGTGCGACCGAGCCAGGTCGCTGCTTCATCGAGTTGGTCGACTCCATCTCGCCCGAGTTCGCTCAGCCTCCGTGTAGTAGACGACCCTTGGTGAGTCGTGTCGAGGTCGGTGGGCATGACCGCCTCGGCGCCAGACACCATGAAGAAGGGGTGAACCTCGTCGACTGTTGACCGAGGTGCGGATGCCCCGATGACGGAGGGTAGCTCGACCCAAAGATCCGCGCGCCCGAGTGGTACTCGAGCCACGGCTTCAGCCGTGGAGGATGCTCGTTGGCCCGCTCCGCCGTTGGACTCCGGGTGGGCGACTGACGCGAGGTGGAGCCGGATGTGGTGTTCCTCGCAAAACTCGGCCATGGCTCCTTTGGAGAAGTTGGTGCCGTTATCCGTGATGATGCTGTTGGGGAACCCGTAGCGATATATGAGCTCGCGTAGGAACTTGGTGGCGGTCTTCCCGTCGCATTTCCGGACTGGCTTGGCCTCCACCCACTTTGTGAATTTGTCGACCGCGACCAGGAGGTGGGTGTAGATGGAAGGGGCCTTTTTGGAATGGTCCTACCATGTCCATCCCCCACACGGCGAATGGCCAGGTGATGGGGATTGTCTTGAGCGCGGAGCTCGGCACGTGTGTCTGGTTGGCATACTTCTGGAACCCGGCGCACTGTTGGACGATGTCGACGGCATCGGCGTGTGCGGTGGGCCAGTAAAAGCCGTGCCGCATAGCCTTGGCGACCAGGGAGCGGGCACCGACGTGGTGGCCGCAATCGCCGGAGTGGATGTCGTGGAGGATCTTACGTCCTTCGGCGGGTTGGACCTTGGCGTTGGAAAATCACTGGCCACGCTGGCGCTTGTGGAGCTCGCCGTCGATGATGGTGAAGGACTTGCATCGACGCACGATCATCCGGCATCCGCCTCGCCGCCGGCAGTGGTGCCTCCGTGTAGGCGATGGCTTGGTCCAGCCTGCTCGGGCGATGTGTGCGACCTGGCTGCCTTCCGCCGCTGACATGTCGATCTCCTGGGGAGAGACCGGCTTGGTGATCGTGTCGAGGAAGATTCCGGCGGGTGGCGTGAGTCAGGCCGACCCGATGCGAGAGAGTGCGTCCGCCTCCTCGTTCTTCCGCCGGTCGATCCATTCGACAGAGTAGCCTACAAAGTGTTCGCCCAGCTTGTCCACCGCTTGAAGGTATGCCGCCATGGTAGGGGAGACAGCGTCGCAGGTGCCAGCGACTTGCCCGGCGACGAGGTCGGAGTCTCCGTAGCAGCGTAGGCGGTTGATGTTCATTTCCTTGGCAGCTCGCATGCCGTGGAGTAATGCCTCGTACTGGTCCATGTTGTTGGTGCAGGGAGTGAAGTCGAGGCAGAGGACGTAGCGGAGCTTGTCGCCCTTCGGTGAAGTCTACACGATCCCTTCTCCTGCGCCGTCCGCGTTTTTGGAGCCGTCGAAGTGCAGGCTCCAGTAGTGGAGGTATGGCAGCTTCTCCGGCTGTTGGGCCTCTTCCCAGTCGGCGATGAAGTCCACGAGAGCTTGCGACTTGATCGCTTTTCGTGGCTCGTACTTGATGTTGTGGACGCCGATTTCGAGGGCCCACTTGGCGACTCACCCGGTCGCCTCACGGTTGCGGATGATGTCCTGCAACCGTGCTGAGGAGACGACCATGATCGGGTGCTCCTGGAAGTAAAGCGCAGCGCGCCAGGCTCAAGACGCGAGACCAGCTTCGGTATTGCGGGTATCGCCGGGCGCGACGGTGAGGACCTCACGATGTAGTACACCGTCGCATCGGTCTTTCCTTTCCTTCCTCCACCATTCAACGACTATGACGGCCGACGACGCGCCGACGCCGACGAGACCAAAGATGGGTTCTTTGTCGACTAGGGCGGCGAGTAGGGGTGCTGCGAGTAGCACCTTCTTGAGGTCGCGGAGAGCGTCGTCCGCCTCCTTGTCCCACTGGAAGGTGGGGTTCTTGCGCATCAGGCGGTATAGGGGCATCGCCTTTTCACCTAGGCGGGGAATGAAGCGACTGAGAGCCGCTACCGCCCGCCAGCTTCGACGCTATGAGGCACTGGTTTGCCGAGTCAAGCGATCGCGGTCGATCCCGGTGGGGTTCGCTTTGATCCCGCGCTTGGAGACGACGCACTTCAGAGTTGCCCTCGCGGTACACCAAGGTGCACTTGCTCGTTGAGATTTATCTTGTATTTCCGCAGGTTGGCGAATGTTTCCGCCAGGTCGGCGAGTAAATCGCCCTGACGAGCGGACTTCACGACCACGTCGTCGATGTAGACGTGGATATTGTGGCCAATTTGGCTCGCGAGGCACTCCTACATGCACCGCTGGTAGGTCGCCCCGGCGTTCTTGAGGCCGAAGGTCATGGCGGTGTAGCAGAAGGTTCCGAATGGCGTGATGAACGCCGTCTTCTCCTCGTCCTCAACAACCATTTTGATTTGGTTGTACCCAGAGTAGGCGTCGAGGAAACACAGCAACTCTGAGCCCGCGGTGGATTCGATTATTTGGTCGATCCGCGGGAGGACGAACTGCTCCTTTGGGCAGGCGCTGTTCAAGTTTGTGTAGTCGATACACATCCTCCAGGTCCCGTTCTTCTTCTCGACCAAGACTGGGTTTGTGTTATCGCCATATTTTGGCCAGAGAAGGAGTTGGGCCGTGATCAAGATGGGCTTGGAAGATGCGCATATTCAACGTGTTGTTGGATCGTCCTAGTGCGTGGATTTGGGCTAAATTGCCCGTGTATCTTGTATCATAGTAGGTTTCGTTTCAGTTTAGGTAAAGATAGAATTGTAGAGTTATTCCAAAAGTAGAGAGTCTCCGGACTATAAATATGTACCAAAGGTTATCGCGAAAAAGAGGATAATCACGTTCACAACAAACACAATCTCGGCGCATCGCCACCCCTTGTTTCTAGGGGTTTCTCTGTAGTAATATGTCGCTTAGATCGCATCTTGCGATCTAGGCGATCACTTATGCTATCCGTGTTACTCGCATCAAGCCTTGTTGATGGCGAGTAACACCATTATCATAGATTTGTATGGGTTAGCATCGCATTTTCGCTATGATTGTTTAGTTATGCTCGCTTATAGCCATATCGCCGCCTTTGCACCTTTTCCCGGGGGTGAAAGTGGCGTCTTGCTTGATCTTTATTTAAGTCGATTTGATCTGTTATAGTTGTACCTGGTTCTCCAAGGTTTAGTTTAATATCCACATGATCAGGCCTTGCAAACGGGTTGAACGATCCAGTAATACGTAAGATATGGTTTATCGATCTTAGAGGGGACGTTCCGGGAATTGACTTTATGTTGGTTTTTAGGCTTTCTCTAAGATTAGTTTTCTACTATCTTTGTATCTACCGTGCTCACCACGTGTAGGATGTTCCACATGAGGTGAAAACGTTAAACTGTCAGATCGATTTAGCTTGTATTGATGAAGCAAAACCCCATGTTATCATAAGATTTAATGCGTATATGGGATAATCGGCTCCAAGAGCCGATTCGCGGAAACACGGGAGCCGGTTCCGAATTTTACATGTTTGTTTGCCATGCAGAAAACAATCAAGCAATCTTTCACCTTCCCGATCGTATAGGTCGTGGCACTCGAACCAAGCCGTGGCGCGTGCGGAGCTTTTGCGGCCGTTCGAGGGACCAGGCCCACCAGCCTCTGGGAGCCTCCGCTCTTCGTGGTTGCTCGCCGTCACGGGTTTTGACAGCAACACATTCTGCACGTCCGGGGACATTCAACAACGCTACATCAACCTCCGACGCTGCGATGGACGCATGCATCACCACGCACGAGGAGATGTCTGATGAGTTCAAGGCAAAGTATGATGACGTCAAGGCTCTCTTTGAAGCCGATCTCATCGGCTCTTTTGAGAGGACTCGTAAGCATGGGATCAGATGGAAAGGGTTCTCGCCCGAGGGTGCTCTTGATGAGGTAGATCTATCTGTGCCTTCAGAGGACCGCACCAGAGCTCTGCGCCAGGAAGTCAACTACATGGTGGCTCATTCTCTTCACCGCCATTCTGAGAGCTTGGTAAACGCGTTCGAGCGGGTAGCAGTTCGCGTGGTTCAGGAGATCATGAAACATCAATATTATCCGTCGGGGCCCACTCTAGGAACTCACCAGGGAGAAAGACCGCTGTGCCAGGCCAGCCGCCATTCACACTTGCGGCTCGAGCCACCAGGCACCAAAGATACATCGCCTACAAGATTGAGGCGACTGGCGATTGCCAATTCCTGTGAACCACCTAAAGAAATCCCACATGGATACGTGTGCACCCACGCGTTGACTCCAACATTGACACGCAAAACCAGATTGCAACGGCGGGGATTGTCGACAAAAGCTTCGGGAGTGTGTTTTCGAGCAGAATCTCTGGGATGGACGCCGATAAACAAAGTGGCTAGCCAAGTATGCCATCGAACTACCATGAGAATCTAGCCCTACAACTCAAACAAAGGAGCAAATCGGTACCATCCTGAGGACCAGTTCGCTTCGTCAAGAGAAGGACAATCGGCTATTCAAAGCCGCACTTCAACGAAGTTTGATCTCGATTCCACGCCACCCAAATATAAGCTCCCCGAGTTCTCAAGATTCGTGGGTCAAGGGTCAAGCTCGATCGAGCATAAGCCGATACCGCACAAATAGGCATGATTTCGCATCGGATCGATGCAGTAAGATTTTTTGCACATCTCCGACAGACCAGCCTTTGGGTGGTACACCTCGCCACCGATTCAATTCGCACTGGAAGCAATCGAAGAGCAGTTCCACATCCAAGACCATTCGTGAGGCTACCGAGGTCGCATTGCGCACTGGCGCAAGTACGGCAGGTTGGGAGAAACAGTCGAATACATCCAGCGCTTCAGACCGCTAAGAACCGATGTTACTCAAATCGTTAATCGAGAAGGAAGCAAGTTGGGTGTTGGGTCTCTTAGCACCCATCAAAGATCTGGCTTTCAAGTGGAGTACAACTCATGACATGGCCTGTAAATCGACGATGTATGAGCAGCGCATCCCGAAGTTGTACCAAGACAAATTCAAACGCCCTATAGGACCGTTGATGCGTAAGAAGATGATCCTACACAAGACCGTGAAGTGGTCAGAGCCGAATGGGCTCGAGGGGCGGATCCGTGTCCTGCAAATGGGTGAAACAAAGGGCCTGCAAAAGGGTTCGACTGATGTGAGCAAAGCCAAGCAGATATTCGATTTATCATGAAGGAGAAGCCGAGGTTACCCAAGGCCACAAAATCCCTACGACTCGTGAAATGCACGGAGACCATACTGCAAGTGGCATCATTCGCTCACCCACACCACCAATGATTGTAAAGAGTCGTCGCCAAATCCAAATGGCGATAGAGCAAGGCCGCTCGATCCTGGGCACGCCATGAAAGTGGACACAAACCCATTTCCCGGCCAACATGGTAGAGCTCAAGCCCATGAGGCGCCGCCTAGATTTCGCTCGTTAATATGGCAGGATCTGGGTACCACCATGACTACGAGGAGGAGGGTGGCCGCTCTCGGGGCAAAGAAAGAGAGGAGGCTGGTCCACGCGACCGGCCCAACCACAATGACAGGCGGTACTTAACAGAGGAACAAGTGAGGAGAGTGCGATATCAGAAGCCACATTCCACGCACCTCCTTAACAAGTATGAGCGTCAGTACGACCAACATCGCCGGCGCGACAGAAACGATGGAGGATACGAGCACCTTGCCAGGGAACCGTCAAAAGAAAAGGAAGGCGCAGACAAGCATTGGGATTGCCCGTTCTTCAAATATTGCTGGGACGCGGGAATGAGCCGATTGCCTACGATCGACAACTGCCCGGAGTGCGGACAGCGGCAAGAGGACACGGGGCCAGTGTCAGTGTTCAAGCGCCTAGGGCCTCTCCCACCACAGCGGTACGCAGGGAGCATCCCACACAAGGTCTCAAGGAGCCGGTGGGTGACAAAGAAGAAGACAGTATCACCGTCCGTGGTGTCCCGACGACTCGGGCACACCCAAAAGCGTAGAGTGCAGCTACGTAATTTGAGGAAGTCAAGCAGATCTCCACGCTTTGAAGAAAGCACGACCGATCCGCCGTCAAAGTGAGGCGACTTTGAAGCGGACGATCACCCGGCGAGGAAGGAGTGGCGCCTAAACCGATAAAGCCGGCGCAAAGACATCGGCCGCACAAACATGGTGTTCATACTCCGCCGTAAGTCGCGCACAGAACCAACGAGCTACCCGTGGTACAGCTCGATCGCGCCCACGACCGGTGATTTTTGAGAAGCCGCGGGAGAAGGGTTACAAGCATCTGAAAGCCTTATACCTACGAGGTTACATCAATGGACAACCTGTCACCAAGATGTTGGTGGACACCGGAGCGGCAGTCAATATCATGCCGTACTCCATACCACGGTTCGACGCCCGCCGCAGATTTGATCAAAACCAACGCCACGTTAAGTTTACTTCAACGGTCGACTTGAAACGCAGGGCATCGAACGTGGATCCGACTGCGGCAGAAAACCATCCCCACGCCATTCTTCGTCGTGATGCAAGAGCACTTACACCGCCTTGCTAGGAAGGGATTGATTCACGCTAATTGTCGCATCCCGTCCACGATGCACCAAAGCCTAATCCATTGGGATGGAGATGAAGTGGAGGTCATCCACGCAGATGAGTCTATCGAGGTCTCCATTGCTTCGGCATGAACGTCGAAGCGAAGACCAAGAGCCGATCTCGAATCAATCTAGACGGCTGTGAACGATCGAGGCTACAAAAACGGGTGAGGCTGGTCTTATCCACCGGCCTGACAGAGTAGCAGAGCCCACGACGGCACGTGGTATGGCCGATCCTCGATCGCCACAAAAACAAAAAGCACCAATCTTACGACAAGCAGATCATGCAGTCGTAGCAGGGAGTTTCCCAGCCATGTTGAAGCTGTAAGGTGTAAATCATCCTTGACTACTGCAATAAACAAGGGGGCCGATTCAGGCAATCGGCCCAAATCATTTTTGTTGACTTCATCTACTATTTGCCCTGTGCTTAGCATAGATTTGACAGGTGACGGGAAGCTAGGGTATGGATTTACATCTGCTGATGAACTAGAGGAAATCGACATTGGTCCTGGGGATAAGCCACGACCAACTTTTATCAGCAAAAGGTTGGATCCAAGTCTGCGGGATCCGATGATAGCCCTGTTGAAACAATATCCAGACTGCTTCGCCTGGGACTACACAGAGATGCCTGGTTTAGACAGGAGCATCATTGAGCATAGACTCCCGCTTAAAAAAGGATTTCGGCCGTTCCAGCAGCGGGCACGGCAGATGAAGGCCGAAATTCTAGAACAAGTCAAGAAGGAGGTCGAGAAAATGTTGGCACCATTTAATCAGCCTTGCGTGTATCTTGAATGGATTTCTAATATCGCACTGTGAGAAAAGGATGGCCGGTGGCGAGTCGCCATAGATTTTCGGACCTCAACAGCTACCCCAAAAGACGAGTATCCAATCTTTGGTGGCGTAAATGTTAATCAACGCAGCGCCGGCCATAAGATCTTGAGCTTTATGGATGGGAATGCCGTTACAACCAAATTTTTATGGCTCCGAAGACATACACAAGATCAAGGAGTACCGTACGGCCTTGGGGCTGTTTGAATACGTTGTCATGACGCTTGGGCTGAAAAATGCCGGTGCCACGTACCAAAGAGCCATGAACTACATTTTCCATGATCCGATCGGCAAGCCGGTGGAAATTTATATCGATGACGAGTGGTCAAGTCGCCTCAAGAGAAGGACACTTGGGCGAACGCGCCCCGACCGAACCGAGAAAATTACTGGATGAACCCAAAGAAGTGCGCCTTCGGGGTAACGGCCGGTCAGTTCTTGGGTTTCTTGGTCCATGAACGCGGGATTGAGATCAGCCTGAAAAGTCAGGAGGCAGTGCGAACAATGAGGCCACCCACCACAAAGAAAGAACTGCAGTCTCTCATCGGCAAGATCAACTTCGTCAGAAGATTCATCTCTAATCTGTCAGGAAGGATAGAGCCGTTCATGGGACTAGTAAAAATAAAATCTGACGAGGAATTCCGCTGGGGTGCAGAACAGCAACAAGCCTTTGACGAGATCAAGGAATATTTGACGAAGCCGCCAGTGTTGGTTCCACCCCAGCCGGACAAACCGTTCTACATTTACCTGTCAGTAGCTGACACCTCCATCGCCTCGGTGGTAGTGCAAGTTTGCGATGGGGTGGAGCGAGTCGTATTTTACATAAGCAGGAGGATGCTGGACGCAGAGACAAGGTATCCTGATATTGAGAAATTATGCCTCTGCCTGTTTTTCACCTGCACTAAGTCACGCCACATTTTGCTATCGCCAGAAATCATCATCATGCAATCGACGTCAAAAGCACATGCCGTCGGCTCCTATGTTAAAAGGCCGATCGGGCAAATGGATGTTTGCATTATCGTAGTTCGACATCCGTACCAACCCGAAAGCGTTAAGGGACAAAGGCGTTGGCGATCTTATCGAAAGGATCAACACCAACATAGCAAAGACCTTGTCCATAAGAGCGTGGGCTATGTTTTTCGACGGATCAGTTTGTGACGATGGCTGCATCGGCATTTACTTGTCGCCCGGGGCAACATTTTCCTTCTCCATTAGATTGTCTACCTCGCACCAACAATGTAGCCGAGTATGAGGCGATACGCAGGATGGAGTTGCTCATCGGCCGGAGCGAGCGATGGAAATATTCGGAGACTCCAAACTGGTAATTTCTCGACCACGAGGAATATAAGTGTGAGAGTGAATCGCTCTTCCCATTATGGATGCAATGCCGTGAACTCGATGGCACAGTTCGATACATAAACTTCACTGGATCTCATGAGCGCTAATACCGGGCGAACGATCTTGCACAATGGCTTCGTTACAAGGACGAAAGGTAGGGAGCTATTCGTGTGCGCCTTGACGCAGACGATCGGAGAGCCGATATCTTCAATTACTTGAAGGATTCGGGGGCACCTAAACGGATAAGATACAAGGCCATGAAGTATGTGCTCATCGGGACGACATGTTTTACAGACTCTTGAGGGGTTATTACCAAATGGGAACAAATGAGGCCAATCGGCTCCTACACGAGGTACATGAAGGCGCTGTGGAACTCACCAATCGCCCATAAGATGAAGTGGTTGATCAGACGATCAGGGTTTTATTGGCCTACCATGCTCGAGGACTGTTTTAAGTACTATAAAGGGTGTCAAGCATGTCAGAGATTTGGGAAAATCCAGATGGTACCCGCGTCTGCAATGAATCCCATCATCGCCTTGGCCATTCGAGGTTGGGGCATGGATATGATCGGCAAGATCAATCCTCCAAGCAAAGGCCACATGTGGATCTTGGCCATCACGGATTATTTCACCAAATGGGTGGAAGCCGTCCCTATGAAATCAGTAAGTTCAAAAGATGTTGTCGATTTTGTGAAAGAGCACGTCATTCATAGGTTTGGGATTCCTCAGACTATCACGACCGATGGAGGTTCGGTCTTCACTTCTCATGAGTTCAGAGAGTTCATGAGACACGAATCAGGTCGATGCGATCATCTCCGTACTATGCCCAAGCAAACGGGCAAGTTGAAGCGTCCAACCAGAGCCTTATCAAGCTGATCAAGAGGAAAATCGATGAGCACCCTAAGCGTTGGCACGAGGTTTTGTCAGAGGCTTTATGGGCTTACCGTATGTCATGTCACGGAGCGATAAAAACTTCGCCGTACCATCTAGTCTATGGACAAGAAGCCGTATTGCCTTGGGAAATTACGGCTGGATCGAGACGTGTCACTTTTCGTAACGATCTAACTACCAAGAATATGCAACTTTGATGAGTGATGATGTTGAAGATGTGACCGAGCTCAGTCAGTGGTCACCGAAAAAATCAAAGAGAACAAGGCCAAAGTAGCTCGTGCATACAACAAGAAGGTGAGACCTAAGGAGTTCCATGTTGGCGATCTGGTATACAACAAGGGCCCACCGGGCGTGCCAGAATGTGTTGCCTGTCAAAACTCACCGTGATGACGAAAGCAACACGAAGAGCCGGAGGCTCCAGCGGCCGTGGGCCTGGTCCCTCGGGAAAGCTCCTAAGACGCGCTCGCTTGGTTCGAGGGCGTACACGACCTATACCGATCGGGAAGGTGAAAGATTGCTTCGATTGTTTTCTGCATGGCAAACAAACATGTAAAATTCGAAATGAGTCGCTCCCAGTGTTTCTCGCGAATCGGCTCTTGGAGCCGATTATCCCATGGTTCTCGCATTAAATCTTATGATAACATGGGGTTTTGCTTCATCAATACAAGCTAAATCGATCTACTACGCTTAACGTTTTCACCTCATGACCGAACATCCTACACGTAATTGAGCTCGGTAGATACAAAGATAGTAGAAAACTAATCTTAGAGAAAGCCTAAAAACCAACATAAAGTCAATTCGAACGTCCCTCTAAGATCGATAAACCATATCTTACGACATCGATCGTTCAACCCGTTTGCAAGGCCCGATCATGTGGATATTAAACTAAACCTTGAGAACCGGTACAACTATAACAGATCAAATCGACTTAAATAAAGATCAAGACGCCACTTTCACCCCGTGAAAAGGTGCAAAGGCGATATGGCTATAAAGACATAACTAAACAATCATAGCGAATCTTGATGCTAACCCATACAAATCTATGATAATGGTGTTACTCGCCATCAACAAGGCTTCAAGATCTGGTAACACCAGATAACGATAGATATCGCCCAGATCGCAAGATGCGATCTAGGCAGCATGACACTTACCCGAAAGAAAACCCTAGAAACAAGGGGTGGCGATGCGCCGAGATTGTGTTTGTTGTGAACGTGATTGTCCTCCTTTTCGCGATAACCTTAGGTACATATTTATAGTCCGGAGACTCTCTACTTTTGGAATAACTCTACAATTCTATATTTACCTAAACTGAAACGAAACCTACTATGATACAAGATACACGGGCAATTTAGCCCAAATCCACGCACTAGGCCGATCCAACAACACGTTGAATATGCGCATCTTCCAAGCCCATCTTGATCACGGCCCAACTCCTTCTCTGGCCAAAATATGGCGATAACACATGCCCCCCTGGTTTTGGCAATGATAATTCCAAAACCACTCTGTGTTTTTCTTCTTCTCTTTTTTTTATCGGGGTTGCAGGTCGTTGTCAACGTAACGCTGTGGCGTAGAATAAATCACGCTACCCCTTCATCATGATGCCCGTCTTCTCACCTCCTTCGCACCGCATGATTTGACGATTTTGACAAGGTAACTGGGAAACCGCTATGGCAATCGAACCGTCTCACCAATATTCCCTTATTTAAATCGTCTGAAGGCGCGCAGTCCCATCTTCCTCCAAAGAGCGAAACCCTTCTTCCTTCGGCAAAAAACCCTCTTTCTCCGCCATGGCCTCCTCTCGCTTCCTCGCCTGTCCTCCCACGCCTCAACTCGATGAGTGACCGAGAGCCGACGCCAGAGCACCCGGGCGGCAGATAACGCCTCGGCTTCCACAATGGTGGGACGAGAGGATTGGAACTCGCCGCTGGTCGGAGGACGACGCCTGATGACCGACGGCGAGGAGGACTCTGCCTCGCCGATGGGGGAATCGGAGGCGGATAGCACCCCGACGACGCCATGTCATGTCTGGGGCGCGTCGATTCCTCCGACGAGGAGGAGGAAGAGGAGGACACCTCCTCCGAGGAGTACCAGCCGGTGAGGTACTTCCGCGCCGGATCAGACGAAGACACCGAAGATGAAGACGAGACGACGGAAGCCTCATTGGTTTCTTCAAGAAAGAAGAAGAAGCCGACGATTTATCGCCGGAAGAAGGCCGAGGACAATGAACAAGACGGCTGATGGCGGCGCATTTAGCGACCTCGGCCAAGATTAGGAACCAGTAGTAGTAGCCGTAGTAGTAGTAATAGAAGTAGTATGCTCCCTTTTGTAATCCATCAGCCGCTTGTAAGCAATCCTCTTTTGAATGAATGAATGAATGAATTTGTTTCTCGAAGATTGTCTTTCCGCCCCAATTTCGTCGATAACAAGAATAAGTCGATGTTCCAGGAGCCGATAGCAACGTATCGGCTTTCACCTTGTCACGTCCTCATAGTCAACCAAACTATAACCCAAAGAGCCGATGCACATCGGCTTTTCCAAAATTGTTGACAAGGTCCAACTCATTCGCATACTTAGGCAACCTAAACGGCCACCTCTTAGCTTCAAACGGTAACCTGCGACTGTCTTCAAAAAGGGCGACCTAGATCCCCAACTTCCCACCAAACAGATCGAGCTCACAGCAACAAGAATCCTCAATCCTCAATCTGCATCCATCCACGGCAAACCGATGGCAGATGGATCGACCAATTCAGAGGTCTCCGGTCTGAAGGTACGCTTACCCCTCGCAGTCTGAACACAATGTTAGAACTTAATGGTGAACACCTGAATTAATGCCTTTACTCCACCATTAATCTTTCTAGGTTTCGCATTCTGCCGCCGCATCCTTCTCTCCCAAATTCTCTGTCTTGGCCCTCGCTCGATTCTAGTCCTGCCCATCCGATTTCTTACGAAGCAAATAGGATCCTTGTCGCCAAGACCTAGATCTGAACTCTTGGGCCGATCGCTTAATAGCCTGCCTAATCAAAATTGGGTTTCTTGGTTCAGCAGGGTAGCTAGAGCCTACCAATCCCAATGGGAAGCTTTGGGAATAGCCGATGCCTTGCATCTATCGTTGTCTCCTCTCGAGAAACACGAGAATCTTCTCAAAACCATCGGCTATTTCGGTCCGACGCTTGAACTGCTTTATGTTTGGTCATGGCCCTATGTCACCAACATTGCTAGACGTGGTGATGATCACCGGCTGGATGTTACATCACCCAACCCCTTCGCTTAAACCACCAAGTCCCTTTCAAGCCGCTTCTAAACAGATCGCATAAACGGTGCCTACCTCCAACGCCATATGAAAACAAAGGGCCTGTTTGGGAGAAAGAACATACGCCTTTTCTCAACTTCCGCTGGAGCATTTCATATTCGTGGCCCTTCCCTTGCTCCGACAAAACTATCTTTCCTTAGCCCATGAACCGCCACGGTACTCAACTTGGCCTTGTAAACTGCTACGGGAGAAGTCTATCGATACCTCCAATTGATGTCTGCTGTCGCTCGCATAGCAACAAACAGGTGGTCCTTGGTGGTTCATTCAGTTATGGGCTCACTGTATTTTCAAACCCACATCCCATTTCTCCCCCTCTAGCGAGTTGCACCTTTCCCGATGTAAAAGGGAAGCATCCGATGCACTAGTTATGGCCAAGCTTATACGTTACCAGCAAGTTATCCTCAGAAGCATCCAGTGGTTCAAAGATTTTCTTCCGAGGCTGGACAACCCTACCTTCTTCCTATATGGAGGAATCTAACACTTTGAAAACCCTCTCCTTTAGGTTTGGACAATTTTGCCGATGACACCGGCACTCGTCGTGACTTTTTCCACCGTGATTCGTCCCTGCTTCCTTCCAATTGGCATGAGTACGCCCAGAATAATCAAACCGGGTATGAATTCTACCAGATCTTAGTAGCCGCCAATTTGGCCTTGGGCAAGTAGCTCCCCACTTCTTTCTCCATCATCTTCACGGAGTGCAGACACCTTTGATCCTCTCACCGGTCGGAGGTGTTACTCCTTCTTTGATGCTCGACCATCCCTATTCCAACGACCTCACCTTCGCCGTCAACCGCGACTTGAAGACTGGTGGACGATGTGGAAAACCCACGCTGTGAAAGCTGGGACATTGTTGAAACAACTCGATATCGATTCGACGCCCCTGTGGAATTACTACTACTTGCGATTTTCTTGATGCACTGCAATTGATCCTTGCATCGATCCATTTCTCCATTTGCAGCAACAAGATGGTCACGAGCTCACACACGATGATGGCTCCCCTTTGAGTTCTTTCCACCAGCTCCTGGTTCTTTTACGCAAAAACTTGCCACCTCTAAAAAAGGTCATAATGCGTAAAATGGATAACACCTCAATCGGCTTCTAAAAGCAAGGAACTTAGCACCATTTGCCCCGGTTCCAACTAGGACAAGAACAACTACGAGAATGTAGCTGCCAGAAAACTTGAGGCGGAGCCCTTCTCCGAAAGCTCACATGTAGGTGACCCATCTTTCGATTAATTCTCCTTACTCTTCATTATGGCGACGCTCTCATATCTAACATCCTTCCTTTCTTTGCAGGCTTCCATTGAAGATTCTTCCCACAAGGACGAACAACGATGAGGGAGAATCGAGCCCAATCGGATTCGAGAGGACCATCACCCGAGCCACCATGTGCCACTATCGGCTAGGAAAAGGTCATTCACGAGCACTTCCGAAAGCACCGGGCCATCGGGCCAATATCGGTCCCAAGAGAGCTCGTCAAGGACCACGGTCTCTTCATCGAGCCAAGAGGTTCTGAAAATCCTCATCTTTTATGCTCCCGCCCTTACCCTTTTTGCCGATTCATTGTTTTTACATTGGTAAATTACCTTTTATACTGCAACCGATGCTTCTAGTGGGAAGGCCGGGCCGTCTTGACGCAGGATCAGGGATCCCCGAAGGTGTAGATGAAACGGCTACCATCCTGGCCAAGCCTCCAGCGACCACACACAAGCCGATGGTCTCTTCATCGGCTATCCCCCCGATAGGAGAGGTACGTTTAAGTTTTTTGTGTCCGGCCTTGTGTGTTTAGATGCATACTGACGCTTTTCTGGCTGTCAGAGTTGCGATCTCTCAAGTTTGCTGTCGTTCGACCCTGAATCCATCGAACCAACTCCCTCTGTTGCCCATGCTGAACCACAAACCAGGATTGCTCCACCTCAATTCCAACGTCTTAAAACCTTGTTGTCCTCCCCGATCGAGGAGTTGATCGAGGGTTCTGAGGAAGTGAAGAGCGTTTTTGCCGAAATTCAGGATCATCTTCCAGGCACATTGCAAGTGAAGCTTTGGTCGGTTGCAAATTTGTCCCTTTTCGGGCCACGGGTGAAACTAGCCCGTGAAAGGATCCATCTGCGCCATTCCCAACTCCCGCTGAAAGCCGATATTGCCGAAAGATGTCAGCAGCTTAATGAGAAAAAGGCGTCTCTGGATGCTAGGACCGACACCTCCGTCAGCACCGCCGAGCTCGTATCCTTGAAAAAGGAGCTGGAAGATCTTGAGGAGAAGGTCCGGGTGACTAAACAGCTCATCCGTGACAAGGAAGAATCCATAGCCCGTTCCCAACACGCAAGGCCTCAAAGCTCAGCGAAGACCGATCTGGCGGACATACGCATACTCGAGCAGCTAGTGACGGGCAAGGATGAAGATGACGAAGCCGAGATCGCCGAGGTGGATCGTATCCGTGCTGACGCCTTCCACGCCTTCGAGGCATTCTTCAGTAGCTCGTATGTATAAAGTGGCACCTGTTTGTAATGTGTGTGGACCTCTAAAGTCGATGACCGTGCATCGGCTATATATTTTTGCTCTTATTCGGCCGATTTTCGATATCGGCCCCCACATTTTTGCTGTTTAATATCTCACGTGCTTTTTTACCTGGCCGATTTCATGCATCGGCCCCCCATGTTTTACTGTCCATCATCCCACATGCTTGGGAAATATCTCTTAAGATGTTGACCGTTGACCGCTACTGGGAATTTCACGCCATCCAGCTCCTCCAGCATGTACGCATTCCCTCTTAAAACTTGATCGACCCTGTATGGCCCGTGCCAATTTGGAGACCATTTACCATATGCTGGATCCTTAGTCCCTAATGGCAACACCGCTTCCCATACCAGATCGCCAACATGGAACTCCTTAGGTCTCACCTTCTTGTTGTATGCACGAGCTACTTTGGCCTTGTTCTCTTTGATTTTTTCCAGCGACCACAACAGCTCACCACATCTTCAACAACATCACTCATCAAAGTTGCATATTCTTGGTAGTTAGATCGTTACAAAAGTGACACGTCTCGATCCAAATTTCCCAAGCAATAAGGCACACGGCTTGTCCATAGACTAGATGGTACGCGTTTTTATCGCTCCGTGACATGACATACGGTAAGCCCATAAAGCCTCGACATGAAACCTCGTGCCAGCGCTTAGGAGTGCTCATCGATTTTCCTCTTGATCAGTTGATAAGGCTCGTTGGACGCTTCAACTTGCCCTTGCTTGGGCATAATGCGGAGATGATCGCATCGGCTTGATTCACCGTGTCCTCGCAGAACTCTACGAACTCATGAGAAGTGAAGGCCGAACCTCCATCGGTCGTGATAGTCACGAGGAATCCCAAACCTATGAATGGCGTGCTCTTTCACAAAATCGACAACATCTTTTGAACTTCTTGATTTCATAGGGACGGCTTCCACCCATTTGGTGAAATAATCCGTGATGGCCAAGATCCACATGTGGCCTTTGCTTGTGGAGGATTGATCTTAGATCATATCCATGCCCCAACCTCGAATTGCCAAGGCTTGATGATGGGATTCATTGCAGAGCCTTGGTACCATCTGGATTTTCCCAAATCTCGACATGCTTGACACCCTTTATAGTACTTAAACAGTCCTCCCGAGCATGGTAGGCCAATAAAACCCCGATCGTGATCAACCACTTCATCTTATGGGCCGATTGAGTTCCACAGCGCCTTCATGTACCTCGTGTAGGAGCCGATTGGCCTCGTCCTGACATTTGAGTAATAACCCTCAAGAGTCCTGTAAAACATGTCCGATGAGCACATACTTCATGGCCTTGTATCTTATCCGTTTAGGTGCCCCCCGAGCCGAATCCTTCAAGTAATTGAAGATATCGGCTCTCCAGTCGTCTGCGTCCAGGAACTGCACCTGAATATTAGCTCCCTCTGCTACGTCCTTGTAGCCTGAAGCCATTTGTGCAAGATCGTTAAGCGGTATTCTGCGCTCATGGGATCCGGTGATTTATGTATCGGGCTGTGCCATCGGTTCACGGCATTGCATCCATAATGGGAAGAGCGATTCACTCTCACACTTATATTCCTCGTGAGCCGAGAAATTACCAGTTTGAGTCTAGAATATTTCCACCGCTTCCGCCTTCCGATGAGCAACTCCATCCCCTTAATGTATCGCCTCATACTCGGCTACATTGTTGCGAGAGGTAGACAATCTAATGGAGAAGGAAAATGTTGCCCCGGCGACACGAAGTAAAATGTCGATGCGCAGCCATCGTCTGAAAGCGATCCGAAAAACATAGCCCTCTTATGGACGGTCTTTGTTATGTTGGTGTTGATCCTTTCAGCGATAAGATCGAACGCGCATCCTTAAGCGCTTCGGCGGGTTGGTACGGATGTCGAACTCGATAATGCAAAACATCCATTTCATGATCGGTATGGGAAGCGGTGTTGCCATTAGGGACTAAGGATCCGACATATGGTAAATGGTCTCCAAATTGGCACCCGGGCCATACGGTGGTCGATCAAGTTTTAAGAGGAATGCGTACATCTTTGGAGGAGCTGGATGGCGTGAAATTCCCAGTAGCGGTCAACGGTCAACATCTTAAGAGATATTTCCCAAGCATGTGGGATGATGGACAGTAAAACATGGGGGGCCAATGCATGAAATCGGCCAGGTAAAAAAGCACGTGAGATATTAAACAGCAAAAATGTAGGGCGATATAAAATCGGCGAATAAAAAATATATAGCGATGCAGTCATCGACTTTAGAGGTCCACACATTACAAACAGGTGCCACTTTATGCATAAGACTCTTGAAAGAATACCTCGGCGTGGAAGGCCAAGGATACGATCCACCTCGCGATCTCGGCCGTCATCTTCATCCTTGCCCGTCACTAAGCTGCTTTCCGGTACCAGATCGGGCCTTCGCTGAGCTTTGAGGCCTTCCGCCGTGTGAGAACAGGTATGGATTCTTCCTTGTCACGGATGAGCCGAGTCACCGGACCTTCTCCTCAAGATCTTCAAGCTCCTTTCAAGGATACTGAGCTGGGTGCAGACGGAGGTGTCGGTCTAGCATCCGAGCGCCTTTCTCATTAAGCTGACGATCTTTCGCAATATCGGCCACGGTAAGATGCGGATGGATCCTTTCGCGCCAGTTTCCCGAAGTGGCCGAAGGACGGTTGGCCGCACCAAAGCTTCACTTGCAATGTGCCTGGAAGATGATCCTGAATTTCGGCAAAAACGCTCTTCACTTCCTCAGAACCCTCGATCAACTCCTCGATTGTCGTGGTGGTATCACGGCATATGCCATGGGTAGGCTAAAGTTGGGGCCGATGGACGTGGAGGAATCCGGGGAGGGATGATGCAGTGAAGACCGCACTCGTATGTACAAAGAGAAATACAATGTATATTGGATTGAAGCTATCAAGTGGGGATAACACCTCCTTCTATACATCTAATCTCTTATAATCTTGCCATGCTTGTGGCTACAATCATGCTCCTGGAGCTGTACCTCCTATCCTTCTATCTAGATCTCTCTATGAGAGTGGAGGAAGAAAGAGAAGGGGAGCTCCTAGTGAGCAGAGAGAGGAGGAGCCCTTCGGGGGCCTCTCTGAGAATGATCCCCCTGGTCCTCCTTATAAAGGGGAGGCCAGGGGACAAAGCTTGCTCCATACACTAGGTATCTACTTAGCATATTCCTGGTACCTTCTTAGATGCTCAGCATATGCCTTGGCATCTTTGGAGATGCCAGGCATATTCCCTAGCATATTCTTGACGCCAACGGCATATTCCTTATGCTCTGTGCCAATCTGAGTTGGTAGGGTCCCAGGACTGACATGAGACTCGTCGATCTTGTCCTAGTTTGAGGTGGAATTAGTGTGTTCGGATACATCCGGAGATGAATAAATGATGGCGGGACAATATAATTGGATTGGAGAGTGGTTATTGACTGCAGCCAGATTCGACACAGTGGTGCTAATTGACCCCAGCCTATAAGTCATGCCGAATCGGTCATCCCTGGCGGGTGTTGTCTTGGCTCAGGTGACACCATATTGACCTGTCGGGAATCTCGGCCAGGCGGTCTGTTGAGTGTTAGTGAAGGACCCGGTGGGCCGAGGTGGTTGATTCGCCCACCAGGCGGAGTATCTGGCGCGGTGGTTCGTCGTGAGTGGGCTCTTCCATGGGCGAATCCGGCCCACCAGGGTAGCTAGTGGGTAGCGTATGAGGCTCGCCTAGAGGCGCAAGGCGACTTTGGCAGTCTTGAGGTCATCGTAGTGGACTTGGCCAAGCGCCTCGAGGTGGCGTTGGCGGAGATCGCTCGGTACTAGCGACGAGGTGGCGATGGGGTTTGGTGGTAGTCGGCTGTTAAGGTGGGCGAATTGACATCTAATTCGCCCGTTTGTCTTGTTATTTGTCTAGAAAGAGTAGTAGGTCCAGCGAATTAGGTATAATTCGATCATTTTTATCCTTTTCCTCTTAGTTTCCTTCCTTCGCCATATTTCTTTACTTATGTATGCATATTTCTCTCGGTAAATCCTCCTTCATCTGCAGATATCCTTTATTTATCAACTCTAGGGTACCGGGGTACACCCCGACATTAGTCCCGAGGCTATGTGGGATTCAGAATCGCTCATGGGCTTTAAATCTAAATATCCCCAGAGTTGTTTTCTGACATACACCTTCTTTGTCATTTATTTCTTGGTCGCATAATCCCTTTGGGCAAGTTTGTGACTTTGTCCTTCTTGGGCTCTGCCCATAACCTTTCTGGGCAGGTTGCTTGACTTCGGCCTTCGATCTGGTCATAACCCCTTTGGGTGAGTTTACGGACTCTGGCCTTCATGGCCCTTTGGTCATAACCCCTTTGGGTAAGTTTCTAGACTTCTGGCCTTCATGGGCACTGGTCATAACCCCTTTGGGTAAGTTTCTAGACTTCTGGCCTTCATGGGCACTGGTCATAACCCCTTTGGGTAAGTTTTTAGACTTCTGGCCTTCATGGGCACTGCTCTTTTAACCTCTTCGGGTAAGTTATGAGTTCTGGCCTTCTTGGGCACTGCTCTTTTAACTCCATTGGGTAAGCTATGAGTTCTGGCCTTCTTGGGCACTGCTCTTTTAACCCCATTGGGTAAGCTATGAGCTCTTGCCTTCTTGGGCTTTGCTCTTTTAACCTCATTGGGTAAGTTATGAGCTCTTGCCTTCTAGGGCTTTGCTCTTTTAACCCCATTGGGTAAGTTATGAGCTCTTGCCTTCTAGGGCTTTGCTCTTTTAACCCCATTGGGTAAGTTATGAGCTCTTGCCTTCTAGGGCTTTGCTCTTTTAACCCCATTGGGTAAGTTATGAGCTCTTGCCTTCTAGGGCTTTGCTCTTTTAACCCCATTGGGTAAGTTATGAGCTCTTGCCTTCTAGGGCTTTGCTCTTTTAACCTCATTGGGTAAGCTATGAGCTCTTGCCTTCTTGGGCTTTGCTCTTTTAACCCCATTGGGTAAGTTATGAGCTCTTGCCTTCTAGGGCTTTGCTCTTTTAACCTCATTGGGTAAGTTATGAGCTCTTGCCTCCTAGGGCTTTGCTCTTTTAACCTCATTGGGTAAGTTATGAGTTCTGGCCATCTTGGGCACTGCTCTTTTAACCTCGTTGGGTAAGTTTATGAGTCTTGGCCTTCTTTGGCACTGCTCTTTTAACCTCGTTGGGTAAGTTTATGAGTCTTGGCCTTTTGGCACCTCTTTTAACCTCATTGGGTAGATTATTACAGGGTCATCGATCGAAGTTATCGGACCCGATCCGAGTTACATGACTCAAATCGAGTTAACTCATCCTAAATCCGAGTTGCTTTACTTAATTGTGATTTGCATCCCGAATCACGAGTCTTCGACTTAAATCGGAGTTAACTCATCCAAAATCCGAGTTACTTTACTCAATTTTGATTTGCATCCCGAATATGAGTCTTCTGACTCAAATCCGAGTTAACTCATCCAAAATCCGAGTTACTTTACTCAATTTTGGCTTGCTTCCCGAATCTGAGTCTTGACTCAAATCCGATTAACTCATCCAAAATCCAGTTACTTTACTCAATTTTGGCTTACATCCGAATCTGAGTCTTACGACTCAAATCCGATTAACTCATCCAAAATCGAGTTACTTTACTCAAATTGACTTTATGTCTTAAGTCCGAGTCATCGACTCAAATCGAGTTAACTCAACCAAATTCGAGTTAACTCAACTCAAATCCGAAGTTACTTTACTCAAAATTGACTTTGAGCTGAGTCATCGACTCAATCCGAGTTAACTCAACCAAAATCCGAGTTAACTCAACTTAAATTCGAGTTCCTTTACTCAAAATTGACTTTATGTCTTAAATCACGAGTCATCCGACCAAATCCGAGTTAACTCTCAAAATCCGAGTTAACTCAACTTAAATCGAGTTACTTTACTCAAAATTGACTTTATGTCTTAAATCGAGTCATCGACTCAAATCCGAGTTAACTCAACCAAAATCGAGTTAACTCAACTCAAATCGAGTTACTTTACTCAAAATTGACTTTATGTC